>PYXC01000001.1:4990000-5082500 GCA_015244755.2 Tenualosa ilisha
TCACCTCTCACGCCTGCCCAGTGCACACACTGGTCACAATGACATGCTGTGATTATGCCGTGTGTGTGTGTTTGTGTGTGTATGTGTGTGTGTATGTGTGTGTGTGTGTGTGTGTGTGTGTGTGCTTGGCGCTAACAATGACTGTCTTGTGCCCATGTGAGGAGTGGGTGTGAGTTATGCAAGCCACATTCACAAGCACAGTAGAGCATTCTACCGTCCCCAATAATGGACCTATCTGGACTTGTCTGAGTCAGGGGGATCTGACACCATAGGTCATATTTAAATAATTTTGATTTAATTGATGCAGAACTTTGATGAATGCCTAAGAACTTTTCATATCTGGCAGCCACCTTGACTGTGCTTCCTTAGATAGATAGATAGATAGATAGATAGATAGATAGATAGATAGATAGATAGATAGATAGATAGATAGATAGATAGATATTATATTACTTTATATTATATTATTATATTACTTTTATTATCCTGTAGGAAATTCTGGAATTCCTTAGAACTAGGGATACTGGAAGTAATTTGTATTGTCTTGATATACAGTCATGACTGGATTGTTCAACACATTTTTGCTCTGACTAGATGTTTGGGTGATGCACATCACAGTCCAGTGGTCCTGTGTAAGTTAGCATGTGACTAGAGCTGCAAGGAATAATTGATTATTTGATGATGAGCCAACTATTAAATTACTTCACAATTATACAAACTAATGGGTTTGTGACATTACTTCAGTGAGAACATGAGGACAAACCATGCATTTGAGGGTGTAATTTTGAGCTTTGGGAAACGCTGATTGATATTTTTAATCATCAAACAACTAATTGATTCATTGATTCATACTTTGAACATAATAAAGTATTTATCAACAATGAAAAGAATCATTAGTAAGCGATGTATATGCAAAAACATATTTCATCAGTAGCAGTTATACTGATGTTGGTGTTGGTAAGACTTATAATGAAGTAATTTTTAATTAAAAGTCTCACACGTGGTTTTACACATGGCTTTACATGTCCCTCTAACAACAAAAACTGCAGCAAAACTCAGGGTTCACTTAGGACGTGTTGTTACGGGGGCGGGAGGGGGGCTGGGGGGGTGGCAGGAGAGAATTGTGTGTGTGAGTGTGCATGCGTGTGTAAGGGGAAACACACAGTGAGAACAGGGAGATACATTCCAAATTTGCTCCAGATCCACTGATGGGATTACTGCTGATCTTGACTAGTGGACACAGGAAACAGAACAAACACAGGAAAGCAGCTTGAAAGAGGGAGTATGCATTAGATGGAGAGGTAAGACAGAGAGAGCAGAAAGAACAAGTGAGGGAGAGCAAGAGTAAGAGATTGGCTCCAAAATGCTACAGTCACCATTTTAATGGGAAGTAGTCAAGATCTGATGTTGTTTTTAGGTTAATTCACCAGCTTTGTAGTCAAATTGATGGTTAAATGACTTCGCCTAGGGCCTCACCACAAATGTACCTGAGGGATGCCTGCATCTTTATTAAATCATTTTGAATACTTTGTCAGTCAACATAGAGTAGCTTTTCAAAAATTATAATTAATCATTTTCCTATTGATCAATGATCATGTTCCTATTCTCTGGTCTGCATACAAATCCACAAATGTATGGGTGAGAATTTAAGACGTTGGTGTAAGTTACAAAAAAAGACAACAACCGACTGTTGGTGGAGCTCTGTAGTTAAATAACCCCACACTTGCCTGGTGCCCCTTTACATAATGCAACACTAAAGAATTTTGATATGAAAACAGAGGGCTGCTGCCAGCACACAAAAACCTTCCAAACACTTCCTAGAGCCTTCTTGGCACAGCTAGAACATGCTAATTGGTGTTTCGTGGCTAATACAGTCAGTATGACATGCTGTAAACCACGGGCCAGACTTTTTTTCTCGCCACTAGGTGGCGGGCCAGAGCCCGGCCTACGGCTTGGTTAAACACCCTGCGATAAGAACCCTTTGCCCAGCTTTACTGCCAAAAAAACAGGTCTACATGGAGAATGGTCAATGTAAAAAAGGTCTATAAAAATAACTAATCACAATAAATAAACCATGTGGTATGTGTACAAGCCCATCGACAGCCTCTTTTAGGTTGATAATTAAATGTTCTTAATGGACTTTAACCTTTGAGTCGTCTGCAACTGTAAAAGGGTCAATAATGTCAATAATAATAAATAAATTACTAATAAGTCAGACAATCTTTTTCTACTTTTATTTGGAAATACTACGTTGGCCGTCTCCTTACAATGTTACAATGTTTGTTTTGGCGGAAAATACGTGCAGACATTTGTTAGCTTTCAACGATGTCTCTGTCAAAAGCTCTTAAACGTAAAGTTGACAGCGAAAACAGGAGCTATAACGAGGAATGGAGAGACAGATTCGCCTTCATCTTACATGGGTTTAGCAATTGTAAGCCTGTGTGCCTCATATGCAAAAAAGTTATTGCTGTTTGCAAAGAATATAATGTCAGGCGGCACCACGAAACGAAGCAGTGTTGCTTATCCACTCCGATCAGAGGCACGAAAACGCAACATTGAAGAGCTCTCAGATGGTTATATGAAAAGCAGCAGCATCCTAGTTCGAGGTCTGACATCACAAGAAAAAGCCACAAGTGCGGCCCTAAAGGCATCTTGGTTGCTTGCACGACAGAACAGGCCTTTCACCGATGCAGAGCTTTTCAAAGATATCATGATTGCCGTGTTAAAAGAGCTAGCTGATGGCAACTCTATGGATGCGGTCATTACCTCTGTTAAACAGGTACCCCTTTCCGCGAGGTCCGCGACCACAGGAGGCAGAACAATAATAAAAAAAGACGCGCTCGGAAAAAAAAACATGGAATCAACTAGAGGGCCAATGAAAATCGTTCGCGGGCCAGAAATGGGCGACGGGCCGGACGTTGCCGACCCGTGCTGTAAAGGATTCCTTTCATTTTGCATTGGTTTCCTAAACTGCACCCAGAACTGCACAGTGCATATCCTGGATTGGCGGATGAGAACAAAACACGCATTTATCTGCCCTTCATATGACTAATGCTATCCAAATTAATTTCAAGGTGATGCCAAAATAAATAATCTGATCAAACGGATTACCTCAAACAGTGGTAAATTGCTCCTAAATGTTGTTTTAATGAACATCCACAATTAGCACAATGACAGTCAAAATGGACTCTCCCAATGTTACCCCCATGATCGATCTCACTCCTTGATTTTAACATTATGTCCGGTTGCTACACTGTCCAGCAATAACATTTGACAACCACCTATGGCTTGACTGCCGTATAATGTTGTGGGACCATATTTAGGAATTATTATGATGTTCAGCGAAAATCAAGGACAAACTGCAGTCTATCATGATAACTACTCATTGTACTTTTCCTGCATGACCCGTTGCAGTTGGCTTGGCCCCTTGGGCCACAAATGAGTTCATAATGAGACAAGAAAAGTAATCAGAGAGAAATATCTAGGTCTAGGAATTAACACACACACACACACACACACAGAAAGAGAGAGAGAGAGAAAGAGAGAGAGGATGGAATCAGTAATGCCACAGCCTTGTCATTACGCTCCATGGGAGAGCTGATTCTTCATAGGGGGGCTTTCTGTCCTCTACTCAACCCCTAGGCTATGCCAAATACACAAATACACACATACACAGAGAGAGAGAGAGAGAGAGAGACGCACACACATACAGAAAGAGAGTGAGAGAGAGATGAAACTATTCACTCAAAGCTGTTCACTCCCAAATACATTAAGATACACTCACTCAAACACATAATACCACATTATACCAATATTCTGATGGAATTGTTCCTATATACCAAACGAAAGAGTGTATGGTGTGCCTTACCTACAAGACCATTTGATGCAGCCTGCAGTCTGACTCAGTGCAGTTTTATGCAAATCTTAAAGGGATTTGATACCCCCTGCATGGTGGAGAGCAACTTTGGATGACATAATCACTGCCTGGAGCTGTGACACAGCACATTCCACCAGTGCAGTCAGTACACATAATTACTCTCTTCATGGTCTACAACACATACACACACACACACACACACGCACACACACACAAACAAAAAGACACACAGAGCAATGCAAAGGAGTGAGGACAAAGACAGAGAGATGTATCAACTAATGGAACAACTTGCTAATGTTAATGGCAGATACAGTTATTTTATACATAAAAACACAACTGATGCCCTTCCACATGCAAACACTCTAGCTAAAGACTGTTCAAAATTTCCTCCGAGGAGGTCACCTTCAGTTATTCAGCATTCACAACAGAGGGGATATAGCGCCATCTAGTGTACAAGTTTGATTTTACAAGTGTGTTGTGGCTGAAACAAGTTGACAGTATATTTCTTTTTTTTAAGGACAAATCCAGTGTGATACAATCCATAGCCCTGTTGTTCAGGGGTCACAGAGTGCTGTCTGTCTCCGGGTGCTGTTGCTTTTAGTACTGTGTCAGTGTTACAAGCTGCAGTTCCCCAGGCTAGTAAGATATAGGGCCCTCGTGCCACATATCAACTAAAGCTACTTTTTGGAACACTTCAGTTGCATTGCTGAGGCCCTCCAAAATGTATGCTTAAGCACACTAAACTGTACTTAATTGCATAGCTAGGGTGCTATAATTGCATCGAAAAATATACAACAATACAAAGAAAGAGCACTTCAAGTCCATGTAAGAAAAGTTCATTATGGAACAAATTATACTTTACACGTAATATACTTTAAACATGCTGCAAAAATATGAAGGTGCATGTTTCTTCCACTTGGTTAGCGGCCCATGGCAATGGACAGTGGGCAGTGGGCATGGCAGTGGGCCACTAACCAAGTGACCATAGCCGACGCCATGCACTTCCTGTGCTTCCTTCCTGGACTGGCCTACTTGTGAAACTCGTGAGTGGAATGTAGGTAGTGGTGCTGCCTACACTAGCACTGCTTCATGCTATGATAGTGATAAGGGTGTTTAGTGTGAAGGACATTCCCAAAAAATCGGTCAGGAAAGGATACAGAGAGAGTAACTGTCTGTGGCCACCACCTGAACATACCATTCCCTTTTCTGGGGGATGTCATCTGTTGCCTCTCAGTGCACTTGTTTAATTTTAATTTTAATTTGAACCAAAGCAAGTGAAACATGTTCACAATTACATGCTTTGGCCAGGGGCACGTTTGCTACAGTAGGGCCTTCATCAGCTATTAGTGGTGGAGCACACAGAGAGCTTGATAAGGAGAGATGAGGGAGTGAGTGTAGAAACTGCGGTAAGAACTGCTTTCAAAACACTTGTTAACCCTTGATAAAACTCACCTAAACAGAAGTGGTGGTGGCTGTTTGCAAAGTTATGATCATGCTGCAATAACTGTTACGGCTTGCTTAAGACTCGTGTGCTTTATTTTGTCTTGTTTGTCTTGTCTTGTTGGGTGTAGTTGACCATCAGTCAGTGTTGACCCATTGATAAAACTGATCTTAAAACACAATTGATGGCCGACCAAGCTGTTTGCAAAGTTAGCCTATAACTGATTTTAACATTTGCTCATCATGCTGCACCTTTTGTGCTCTCTTGGATCAGAGCTGAATTGGGCCTTCTACAGTTGAAGTTGCTTTGCATGACTGAAATCCTGTTATGACAAAGTAATACATATCATAATAATATCATATTAATACATCGCTATTTCAAAAGAAAGCTAGGCCCATGCAGATGCCAGCCAAAAAATTTGACTAGAAAGTAAATAAAAAAAAAATGTAGGCCTAAAAAGCTTCAGATTAAATGCAATGTTATTGTAATTGCCCAAACATACTGTAATCCATGTCATTTAACTTTTGAAAGCTTTAGTTTTTTTGTTTCAATGTCTTACTTCCAAAATACTATATAGACAGCATTAACTGGAAAGTCAGTATCCTAGGTCCACAAGGATTCCCTTTGGTTGCCTTCAGGTCATTGTGGGAGGCTCTTGGGATGTTGTTTCATCCTCCATTGTGATTAGCTTTGTCAGTGGATGTTTTTCATTCATGGCCAACCATTATTCATCTGGTTTACACCGTGTCCATAAATCCATAAATAGGCTACCATTTCCAAATTCATTCTTTATACAGTAAGGCCTCAGGGAACATGCAGTGATGCCACTTAATGTCTGGCATTGTTGTAGGCCTACAAACTCGGCGATTGTGTCTATGATTATTATACATGCTCTGAGCATCTTCTTTTACAAATCCAGCCTGTCTGAGTATAAAGGATTTATCTGTATCCACCCCTTTGTATACCTGCTCTCCTGATCATTATGTGAAAAATGCAATATGTGTGTGATCTTACGATGGTCTGGTCCAAGCCAAAGATTTTTTTTTTAAATCCCAGTCCATCCCTGGCCTGGCTGTGGCTTGCACACAGAGAGCAGGATGGAGAGGGGGAGAGAGTTGAGGGACTGAGTGTAGAACGTGTGGTCAGAACTGCTCACAAAACACTTGCTAACCCTTGATAAAAGTGACCTAAACAGAAGTGGTGGGAGCTGTCTGTAAAGATATGATAACGCTATGATAACGTGTGATAATGTGTTGACATTTTTCGCCATTGCATGATGTCAAGAATGCAGATGGTAAATTAGTCTGGACAGAAAGTGTGGAAGTTGAACTGTTTGGACAAAATCTTGTAGAAGAGGGATTTTATTCTAGAAGAGGGATTTTAAGAATTTAAAATATAGATTTATTAGATTAGCAGATTAGTACCCTACAGATCAAAAGTCAATATCTATGCGAGAGTGCATTACTGCTTATGGTCGGGGTTACTTGCACATTTTGAAAGGTTGTTGAAATGTTAAATATAATTGTACACATTTTTAGCAACACATGCTACCATTCAAACATATTTTTATGGAAAACTGAATATTTCATGATGAGGCATCAGAAATTCATAGACCACATACTTTGTTTTATACACAAAACATGTGATGTGAGTTGTGATGTGTATATGAGGAGTTACTGTAGCCATTCATTTTATGAACAGAGCATTCAAAATTGACTTCAGTAAGTTGTTACTGTGAAAGTGTTACTTCAATAGAATTTGAGAGAGCAGTTTTATTGCTTATTAAGTGAAAGCAAATAGAGTCACACTCTGGAATCTTAATTAGAGTCTGAAATTTGACACCTCAGAATCATGACACAACCTAGTCATGTTCCAGATTGTATAAATAGGGAAACCAAAGACTTCTGTGAATTCAGAGCTCAGGGTAATTAGACTGTAAATGACAGATTTCTATAACCTTTAATTTGACTAAAATTCCCCTCCCTTATTTTGCATATAATGGCCAAAGTTGGCGCACTAGGGCCTCTCGAAGGAGCGACTCCTGAAATCTTGTCACTGACTCATCAGGTGAGTGAAATTTCTCATCATTTCAGCCAAGAATTTCCTCTCATATTGACATTATAAATACTATAACAACACATAATTGATTGAAACTTCCATTGATAATCTAATAATCTGAGAAGGTTAGTAGAGTCTGCGCTAATGAGTGGAAAAAAAAATCTACATACTAAACATACTGTCATTATGCCAAGTGGTGTAAATATGATTGGTGAAGTAGGTTAATATGCTCTCGGGCAGCTATTGTTAATGCTATATGTTTCTTTGCCTCCACATTTTCTTTTCATTTAATATCAAGGGACTCCACAGTGGACGTATATACACAATGATTATACCTAACAATGCACACAGTACAAAACATGAGAAAAACTTTATATTAATTTTGTTTAGATGAAACCTCTGGCTGAAAGAGCTGCTGGGAAAACCTTTGCCATATTTTACCCTGTTTTGCTCCGCAGTCAACTAGTGAGCGGAATGAATCACTACATTAAGGTGTGTATGGGTGAGGGGGACTGAGAGAGACAGGCAGAAAGACAATAACTTTTCTGTTTATAACTAATATTATTTAGAATTTCTTTTCTCACTGAAACATCTGACAAATACACTGATTTACCCCACCTCCATGTCTTTTGAAGGTTCATGTTGGAGATGGACAGTATGTCCACGTTGGTGTCAATGAAATAGGACTTGGAAATGATCACATCAAGTTGACTTTCCTGGGCATCAATATGGGGAAAACACTGGACGACAACATCGAACATGTTGCATCAGATTGAGAGTCATTTTGTCATTATGTGATGATAATGTCTCTTTCTAAATCCTACTTAGGCCAACACGTGCTTCTCATACATGAATGGGCAACAGGCAGTAAAAGCTGCTGAAGGCAATTCCTCTCTCTGAATTTCTTTCCTTTTCATCACTCATGATAACAGGTTCATTGCATTAATTTAAACATCTGAGGGTCAGAAATTTTCTTTGATGTTTACATAGTCATTTGCTATTTGTTTCATCCAGGAATCACTATTTCTTTCTGCGGGCATCTCAATGTACTATGAATTATCTTTCTAATTGGTTTTAAGGATTTAAAACATGACATTCTTGAATCCCTTATTTAAAAAAAACTTAAGGTAATAATAAAACATTGAAAGATGACATAAAATGCTTATCACCTGGAGAAACTAAATACTGTTTTCTGTTTTCTATGACGTATATCTGGTAAATAAAAGTTTAATCACCATTCCATATCAATGCTCTTTAGATTGGTAACTATAACAACAAGCAGCCTTGTGGATCTACTTTCCCACAAAGCCTACACCAAAGCTACAAACCAGCTTTTTTGTTGATTACTGCTTAAAGAAAATAATTACATAAATATAAATAATTCTGGCAACCGGGTGAAAAGTGGGATACCTTCAAGGTTTCCTGATGTAGAGGAATAATGGACTTGGCATAGGCAACCGCCTTCGGTGTCGTGCTGTTCTTCACCCAGGCCTTGCCCATTATTCCCCTACTGTATACAGACCCTAACATGTCATACGTGCTTTTATGCTTTTGTACAGTATTTTTACCATTACAAACATTGTCTGTGTGCTGAGTCTACACCACTATGTTGTTTGACCTGAGAAAAGGCAATATGGCCTTTTTACAGTCTGTTTTAGTAAATATCACTAAAAAGGATATTAAATCACATATAACAAAAGAATAAACCACCCCTAGACAAGGCTTGAGAGCCATAGACACAAAATATTACATGCAGGCTTTGACAACGTGACAACGTGTGGCGGAAGAAAGTAAAGAAAGTAAAAGTACAAATAACTAGCACAAAACTCCTAATTTTCCATGGAAATACTGATAACCAAAACTGCTTTCTGAAGGACAAAGACAAAACATCCACTAATTCTGATTCAGATATTTTAATGCTAGGCTGACTAAAAAAAGAGTGGAGTGTCTATTTGCACCCTGAGTACAAGTTGGCAAAAATAAAAGACTATTTACACCCACAATATCAACGCATTTGCGCATACACAAAATACACTGTGAATGGTCTGTGGAATAAGCTAGGTAAGAATACTCTTGATAACATTTGCAGTGGAGAAATCAAGTGTTTTATGTGTCCCATATTCATTCAGTAAATGCATACAATATTTAGTTTGCAAGTGATGGATTGCAACATCAAGAGAAACGAATGTTTAGCAACTGACAAAAAAAAATAAAATAATTGCAAACCTCTTCAATCTAAGTAAGTTGGTGGTAGTCTAGTGGATAAAAGGGGTGTATGCAGAGCAGGAAGTCATGGATTCAAATTCAGCTTCAATTAAGGGATATTTTTCATTTTTTTTTAATGCTAATGGTTTTAATAGTAATGTTTTTGATGGTAAAGTTATGGCACGTATCGTTGAATACGTGTCTGTGGTATACGTGTCTGTGGTATAGGCCTACTAATATCAGTGGATGCAATTTCTATCTCTATCAAAATCTGATTCCTTTGAAATGCACAGTAGTAAAAACACCAATCAAGTAGTTGTATTTTGTGGCCTTTTAAAATATCCAAGGTTTGACTGAGTTGGAAGGAGGGGTTTAGAGACCCAAGACCTTGATAAAGATGTGTTTTAAGGTGTGTCATGCACAGGCCCAAAAAAGGGCAATAACAGATGTAGAGGGGTAGCTTGTCCCACAGAGTGCACCAATATGGAAGCTCTGTCCCAGTCTGGTGTGAGTAATGGCCAAATGGTGCTAATTAGAGGGGACAGTTCTTATGTAGGAATACAGTACTTTGGACGTGAAAACCGCATTCGGCTATAACCGCATTATATTGCTGTGACGCCTGCTCAGTATCAGATTCAGCTTGAGTTCATGAGGAAGCACTCCCATTTTTTGCTTCGGAAAGCAGATCAAGACTCTCATAGCCTTGCCATGACTTCCTACACACTTCCACTAGATTCCACTAAAATACTGAGGCACTGTACAAGAAAGGGCAGAGTAGGTTCTACTTCTGGAGGCTGAGGTCCTTTAATGTTTGCAGCAAGCTCCTGTTGATGTTTTATGAGTCTGTCATGGCCAGTGTTCTTTTCTATGCTGTGGTATGTTGGGGGGGCAGCACTAGGAAGAGGGATGCTGGTCGACTGGACAGACTAGTAAAAAGAGCTGGCTCTGTTGTGGATATGGAGCTTGAGACACTAACATCAACTGCGGAAAAGAGGACCCTGAGCAGACTGCTCTCTATATTGGACAATGATTGCCATCCCCTGCACACCACTGTCACTAAGCAGAATAGCATGTTCAGCAACAGGTTTCTGTCTCTGTCATGTAAAACAAACAGACTGAGAAGGTTTTTTGTTCCTAGGGCAATTCAGCTCCATAACACCACACAAAAGGAGAGAAACATGATTGACTGGAGTGCTTAAGACTGTGTCCCGGACTGGGCAACAAACAAACAAACAAACAAACAAACAAACAAACGGACTGGGCAACTAGCAAACTGCAGACATTGCCTATATGTGTATGGGTGTGGGTGTGGGTGTGTGTAGGGAGGGGGGTGTGGGGTGGGGTGGGGGGGTGTTCCTTCTTTCACTGGGAAACAGTGTTGTATATGTGTACATGCAAGATGTGTATATGATGCATATGTATACATGTGAGATATGTATATGATGTGTATGTGGGATATGTTATATGTGATATATTTATGATGTTTATACGCTGCTGGACACCTTAATTTCCTTCGAGATTAATAAAGTAACTCTACTACTACTCTACTCTACAGTGCTAGTCTGGATTTGATTCCATTGAGTTTGTTGTCTCTGGAGGGCCCAAAATTATTTTCTGTCATGGGGCCCAAAATTTCTAGCAGTGCCCCTGAGATATGGCCATGCTCCGAGACAAGCATACGACAGTTTAATCTTGTCAGTGTATGGAGAGAAGGACTCTGAAACAGTGGGTTTTCCTTCTGTCAACAAACACTCATATAACGCATATTGGGAATGGCATTCAAGCAGATGGATTTTATGTGAATGGTAGGCAGCAAACCAAACAGTGAGATGAAACAGAGAACATAGGCGATGCTCTGCAGTGGCCCACACTTTAGTTCCAACAGTGGCGCCACAAGAAATTTTGCCCAAACATTTTGCTCAAACATTGATTATAATATTGAAATGTTCTCTGGGGCCCGCTGAGTGCTCCGAACACGCAACATATGACTGCTCGCATTAACTTCAATACACTCAAACCAAAAGTCATAAATACATGAATTGCTGCATTTGTTTTGGTGAAGTAAAGATACAATGGGTCTTGAACTCTACAAAGGTTTTTTTGCGAATTGAAGAGCCACAGACGCAGTGCGAGAGAGAATGGCAGGGAGAGCAATTTTGATCA
Organism: Tenualosa ilisha; assembly: GCA_015244755.2. Lineage (NCBI taxonomy): Eukaryota > Metazoa > Chordata > Actinopteri > Clupeiformes > Clupeidae > Tenualosa > Tenualosa ilisha. The sequence continues at coordinate 5,001,745 of PYXC01000001.1, forward strand.
GGCTGTTTGGTATTTTGTGCAGATGTAGGTTTACAGTTTAACCTCTATCTCTCTCTCACTAGTATATTAATCAGTCATAATGGAGGTTTTTGAAAGTCTATTTAAAAAGGCCTACGTATTTCACCCTGTATGGTCAATGCACAGTGTATCCTGTAGGCTAAATCAGCTACCCCACATTTCTACTCCCTGGGGCTGATTTAATGACAACTGAGTTAAACAGCTGTTCTATGTTATTCAAAGCTAGTATCATTTTTTCAGGTTGATACTGAAAGTTGAAGTTGAAACTGCTTTTTGGGGGAGTTACTTATAGCTCATAATGCAGTAAAAATGCAATATTTTGGTCATAAATAAACAGCATTGCACTATATTGTGTTTTAGCTCTCACAAAAATGCAGCATGTTGGACATTAAGATTTTACTTAAGGCGTACTGCATTGTACTTTGCCCCATAATTGCAGTAAGTTACTTAAATCGATTGAAATTTAGCAAAGACAATACCAACCTAATCTACACTGATTGATACTAGGCCTATAATAACAAGTAATGTGATAAGTAATGTTATGATGGATTGAATATCTTTTGCGTGACCTCAACATATCCTTTTTTGTCAAATAACAGCTACAAGGAATCAGTTAGCCTTTCAGGCCATTAAAATAACAACAAAGATGCAGGAGAGAGAAAGAAACAGTCAGTTGAAGATAGTCATGAGAAGAGAAGGAGATTACAGGGATGACCTTTACAATTGAGTGATGGTGAACCTACACCTACCTACACATACACGTGCACACACATGAAATGGAAATTGCTGGCAGGTAACCTTCGGCCTTGTGGGGTGCAGCCTAGGTCTTGGTGCTGGGCTTAAGATCAGGGTAAGAGCTGGCATGTAGGTCTGGGCCCTGTGAGGTGGGCCTGGGGCTTTGGGCTGGGCTTAGGGTTAGGGTAAGGGCTGGCATGGAATGGGGATTGTCTTATTCAAGCCTACCCCAGCATGAGGGACAATAAGGGCTCATAGGTGAAACAAAAATGTTCCTGAACGTTTCTTTGAATTTATGTGTAAACTTGCTTTCTCAAGTATCCTTGCTTCAACAACCACACAAATATAATTATATTAATATAATAATATTATATAAAAGGAAAATTAACAAATTTAAGCTTTATAATGCTTTGTGACACTTCAAGTTTTTAAGGCTTATAACATTATAATGCTTTATAAGTACAGCCATGAGAATATGTAAACAATTATGAACACTGATGACTAATTATGAGACTTTATGAATGCATTAAAATGTGAATGTATTTATAATGCTTTATGATGACTGGGTTCATAGAAAGTGTTACCGAAACCTCTTATGACATTGTCACAGATGCCAGAAAAATTGCCCCTCGAATTCAGACCTATTCATCACAAAGCCTGAGAGTAATCTTAAATGTGGTCTTCAATTTAAAAGTTAATTTCAGTGCACATTTTTTTGTGCAGGGCTGTGCCCCAGTATCAAGTCCTTTCCAGTGAAATCCAAAAAGAAATAATTACTCTTCAGTTCATCATTTCACAGATATGTTGACAGTGACTGTGAAAGTGCTCCTCCTCAGTGTTATGATAACCTCTGATAAGCCTCCCTCAAAACCGCGGGATATGTGGTGTAGTGTAGTGAACATTTTACAGTAATATCATTTAAAAAGTGAGGTTTGTTGACATGTCTTTTGGGCTATTTATCTTCTCCCAGATAGTTCTGGTTTCCATATACCACAATGAAATTAGTTTACAGTTATGACATTGACAACTGATCAGTGCTAATGTGCTGCACTGGTTAAGTTGTTGTCTTAGGCCTACATTTCCCGCCTTTACCTTTAGAGATGTTTTTTGTGACTGTGGGAAGTGTGACTCAGTAACTGCTGCTTTGGGCTGGGTTTAGTTTTAGTTCTCCCTAGTTTCTACATGGGTGTGTGTGAGAGAAACGAAGAGTGAGTTGCACCATGATGATAAAATGTGGTTAAACACAGAAATTACGAATATGGTCATTCTATGCTTCATCTTCATTGCTAAAAAACAGTCAAAGCAATAAAACAAATAACTAATTGCTAATGACACTAATACTGCAATGCTGCATTCTGTTACACATATCACAAAGATCTCTGGTACACATAATCTAGGTCTATGGCCCTAAGTAATCTAAGGTCTTTAGTATCAATGTGCACCACTACAATATGTTAATTTAGTTCAGTAGTGTCTTAGAATGAGTAGAGCTGGTGGTCACTATTGTGACTGATGTATGATGCAATACCACTTTTTCCCCTTTTTTGGCAATAGCAACACCATACCCTCCATTTGGACCTTAATTACTACATATTGCATTCTCTCCACACACACCAACCCCCCACCCCCAGTCTGATGATAGTGGTTTTAGCTCCAGCCTTGCATAGATGATTAGCACCGTTAGCAGATCGCTTGTTATTATCTTGCTCAACATGAAATATTATATTATATTATAAAGAATTCTGATATTTTTGCTATTTAAAACTTGACTCTCCTGTAGTTACAAAGAGCACTAAGACCAACAGAAAATTAAACGTGGTGATTTTATAGGCTGATATACTCACTCTGGCGTAATAATCAAGGAACTTTGCTGAGATCAGTGGCTTGCACTCCCTAAGTTGGAGACATGGAGGGATTATATTCAGATGTGGTAGCAAATTTCTGATTAATACGCCGGAATGAGAGTGTAGTTCTATGTCATATCAACCTATAAGATCGCCACGGTTTATTTTCTGCTGGTCATAATATACTTTGTTTAAAAAATAGGAAAAAAAAGAATTATTAGTCATTTCTGAGCAAAATGCTAAAGAGTGAGATGCTAACGGTCTAATTCAATTCAATGATCTATGCTAGGCTGGAGCTAAAAGCGCTACCGTAAGATTGAGAGAATGGCTGGATAGAGGAAATGGGGACACTGAAGAAAGGTAAAACTCAACAGTTTAACTCAAGGGGAGGTGGAAAATGAGTATATTTCCTCAGAAGGCGGTGTGTTCCTTTAAGATTTTGTAACATCTGACATATGTTGAAATATGAAATATGTTCAAATACTGATGACTGCAAATGTCAAATGTGTTCATCCTGGTGAGTGTGCCTCCGCTCCTCCTCTGCACTCATTTTGCAAATATTTTGGAAAGTATTCCTCAAGGTCAGATGATCACAGTGTTCATCTATGTAAAGGGACAACTGACAGCCTCCATGTTCATCTGTCTTACTCAACTGTTTGTCCTCTTTTCTGCTCATTTACTGTAAAAACCCTATACCTGTCAGCTCCTACTGCATGCAGGCAGTAGGAACAATTAAAATTTTCTGTGAACTGCAAAGTGAACTTTACACATTCTTGACTTGAACTTGAACTTCATGTTTAGTGTGGCATTGTCAGCCCTCTAATCTCACCCACAATTCTCTTTCATGTTTTTATCTCTCAAAGGTGCACATCAGCGAGTCAAGTGACCAATATGTCCATGTTCACCTGGCTCGTCCTCATGTCCGTAGTGAACTTGTGGGAGATTACCATGTCTCTGGAATCCAAACCGACAAAAGATTCTTGGACCCAATTAACCAGTTCTGAAATGAACAAATTTAACATATGAGAATATGTGCTAATGTGCTGCACTGGTTAAGTTGTTGTCTTAGTCCTACATTTCCCGCCTTTACCTTTAGAGATGTTTTTTGTGACTGTGGGAAGTGTGACTCAGTAACTGCTGCTTTGGGCTGGGTTTAGTTTTAGTTCTCCCTAGTTTCTACATGGGTGTGTGTGAGAGAAACGAAGAGTGAGTTGCACCATGATGATAAAATGTGGTTAAACACAGAAATTACGAATATGGTCATTCTATGCTTCATCTTCATTGCTAAAAAACAGTCAAAGCAATAAAACAAATAACTAATTGCTAATGACACTAATACTGCAATGCTGCATTCTGTTACACATATCACAAAGATCTCTGGTACACATAATCTAGGTCTATGGCCCTAAGTAATCTAAGGTCTTTAGTATCAATGTGCACCACTACAATATGTTAATTTAGTTCAGTAGTGTCTTAGAATGAGTAGAGCTGGTGGTCACTATTGTGACTGATGTATGATGCAATACCACTTTTTCCCCTTTTTTGGCAATAGCAACACCATACCCTCCATTTGGACCTTAATTACTACATATTGCATTCTCTCCACACACACCAACCCCCCACCCCCAGTCTGATGATAGTGGTTTTAGCTCCAGCCTTGCATAGATGATTAGCACCGTTAGCATCTCGCTTGTTATTATCTTGCTCAACATGAAATATTATATTATATTATAAAGAATTCTGATATTTTTGCTATTTAAAACTTGACTCTCCTGTAGTTACAAAGAGCACTAAGACCAACAGAAAATTAAACGTGGTGATTTTATAGGCTGATATACTCACTCTGGCGTAATAATCAAGGAACTTTGCTGAGATCAGTGGCTTGCACTCCCTAAGTTGGAGACATGGAGGGATTATATTCAGATGTGGTAGCAAATTTCTGATTAATACGCCGGAATGAGAGTGTAGTTCTATGTCATATCAACCTATAAGATCGCCACGGTTTATTTTCTGCTGGTCATAATATACTTTGTTTAAAAAATAGGAAAAAAAAGAATTATTAGTCATTTCTGAGCAAAATGCTAAAGAGTGAGATGCTAACGGTCTAATTCAATTCAATGATCTATGCTAGGCTGGAGCTAAAAGCGCTACCGTAAGATTGAGAGAATGGCTGGATAGAGGAAATGGGGACACTGAAGAAAGGTAAAACTCAACAGTTTAACTCAAGGGGAGGTGGAAAATGAGTATATTTCCTCAGAAGGCGGTGTGTTCCTTTAAGATTTTGTAACATCTGACATATGTTGAAATATGAAATATGTTCAAATACTGATGACTGCAAATGTCAAATGTGTTCATCCTGGTGAGTGTGCCTCCGCTCCTCCTCTGCACTCATTTTGCAAATATTTTGGAAAGTATTCCTCAAGGTCAGATGATGGGCTGAAGTGTGTATAAAAGGCCAATAGCACAGGGGAAGGACATTCCCACACACGCAGTTTTCATCGGAGCATAGTTACACTCTTTTCTTATAAGGTGTACTGTTAAGGTAGAAGTTAAATCACATTGTTTTGCTATGGAAAGTCTAGGAGTGTTAAGTGAACCAAAAGGAGCACACCCCAAAGTCGAGGAATTATGTAAAAAGGCAAGTTGAAATTCCTTACTTATACTAAATGATACAATGGTCTCATGCAGGCCACTGTGCCATGATCTACGAAGGTACAGCCTTTAAACATCATCTTACACATCACATCTTAAAGACTTTAATATTTATATGACATTATTATACAACTTCCCAAACTTCATTTGGTCTTGAGTATTTTTCTTCACCTTCAATATCAATCAAATTGCAGTCTACAGACTTTTGTGGCAAGGGTCAAGTAGCTTATACATAAAGTTTATAAAAGAAAAAATAAATTGTAGCCTATGCTGAATTCACTGCATGTTATCCCTCTAAGTCAGGAGGAGTCAGGCATAGTGATTATAATCACTATAATCAATTTCATTGATGTAATGCCAAACCCTGAATATGTCTATACAAATTCACAACTTGGCTTGCATGTATAGTATAGGGAAAACCTAATAGTAATGCTTTGTAAAATTGATTTTCTTTCTTCAGTTGAAGTCTGATGCAGAGAAAGCAGCCGGCATAACCTTTGAGGTGTTCTATCCCATTATGTACCATGAAATCCAACTACTAGGGGGTCACCACTATTACATCAAGGTATGTGGAATATGCTTATTGAATAATTGAATGAAATTAAAATTGAGAACAAAACACTTTCTATTTTGTCCATGGAATACTACGTCAAAATGTGTACCAACCACAGTTGGTAATCTAGCAACTTAAAATAGTACAAATATTTTTAGAGAATTGTAAATATGTGAACATTTGTCAGATTCCAAAGTGCTCCATAGATTTTCTATAGTCTCTCATATTGTGATAGTTTAGATCTTGGAAGCTATTTCTATAGATCAACTTTATTTGCATGTGCATGTATATTTCTCAAAAAGATAAGCAAACAAATCATCATATGTGGGCTACATCATAGCCTATCCATTGATTGTTGGTAGCCTACTTAAAGCTGATTGGATCAAACAAATTAATTTCCAGGTACTGCACGCATCCTCCTTATCACAGTGTTCATCTATGTAAAGGGACAACTGACAGCCTCCATGTTCATCTGTCTTACTCAACTGTTTGTCCTCTTTTCTGCTCATTTACTGTAAAAACCCTATACCTGTCAGCTCCTACTGCATGCAGGCAGTAGGAACAATTACAATTTTCTGTGAACTGCAAAGTGAACTTTACACATTCTTGACTTGAACTTGAACTTCATGTTTAGTGTGAACTTGCACAACCCTGGCATTGTCAGCCCTCTAATCTCACCCACAATTCTCTTTCATGTTTTTATCTCTCAAAGGTGCACATCAGCGAGTCAAGTGACCAATATGTCCATGTTCACCTGGCTCGTCCTCATGTCCGTAGTGAACTTGTGGGAGATTACCATGTCTCTGGAATCCAAACCGACAAAAGATTCTTGGACCCAATTAACCAGTTCTGAAATGAACAAATTTAACATTTAACATAAGGTTTTCCTGAAGAAAAAAAAGTGTTCAAATGTAGCACCTTCAGGTCTTACGAAATCTACAATAATAAATAAACAAATGAACAAATAAATACATAAATAAATAAATACCAAAATTGTTTAAGCCCCACAATTTTTTCAAACAAGCTTTTTGTTATTTCTCAGTGCCGTCTGTATTTGTATGTATGTATCTAGTCATTTTGGGTCCATTCAACCTTTCAGCCTAAGCTACACATTTTCACTGAAAAATGTCAGCAGCATTTCTAGACACAATACTGAAGCAGAGACAAAATAGTAATGATAAAATAATCATTTTCAATAATAATCAATAGTAATGAAAAAATAATATTACATTTAATTTGTTCCTCAGCATCTTTCAAAGCACCCAAGGTGAAGGCAACTAGATATGCTAGTTTAAAAAGGTGAGTTTTAAGTGCACTTTTAAATTGTGAGACAGAATCAAGAGCATGGATGTATGGAAGAAGGGAATTTCATAGTTTGGGAGCAGCATACGGTATGAGAAGGCCCTTGCTCCCATTGTGTTGAGCCTGATGTTTGGTTGGCCCAGTAATCCTGACCTAACTAAATGACCTTAGTGAATGGGAGGGAAGGTGTAGGTCTGTAGGAGTCAGATTGTGGGAGGCGTTACATGTGATTAACAGGATTTTGAGACCAATAGGCTGAGATATGGGAAGCCAGTGGGAGAGCAGGGGTGTAGCATGCTGGAAGGACTTAGAACAGGTAATAATGCGTGCCTCAGAGTTTTGGATGAGATGAAGATGATAGGTGAGTTTATTTGAGATGCCTATCAGGATTGTGTTGCAGTAGTCTATATGAGATGTTACCAATGTGTTGCTAAGTGCTAAGTGTTGAGAGTAATTTCAATGCAAAGAATGCAGTTAAACTGACATCACTGATGTTGTAGAGTGAGAGGGAGCTGTCCAGGATAACTCCAAGGCTCTTTACCTGTTTGGAGACTGGTGTGATGCTCCCTCACCAACAGAGTAAGGACATATTGTTTTTTAAAGTGTTGTTCTGGTCCAAAGGAGCAAAAGCTCAGTTGAATTGTTATTAAATTTCAAGTAAAAGTAAAGTCAAAGTGTACTTTCTTGTCAATTCACTATGTAACAGGCATTACACAGAGGACTGAAATTGCGTTTCACCAGACACCAAATGTGCAATTTAAACTAGAAACACGCACACACACACACACAGACGCACGCAAAAACACACAGCTACACTCATGGACATGAAGTGTACACAGACATCCACAATAAATAGACATAAGATACACAACATACAGGTAAACATATACGCTTCCAGCAAGAAGGAAAGTTCGAGGTAGCTCTTCTTAGTAGCTGGTGTAGGTTGAAAAAAAAGTGAAATGTGCAATAAGTAAGGTGCAATAAGTGAAGGTGCAATTAGTAAAGTGCAAGTGTGGAAGCAGCATGGACATCAGTGTGTGTGAGATTGTTTTTGGATGTCAGTAACAATGAACTCAAGCCAGAGATAATAAGATTATTGATTTTATTCATTTGAAAAATGAATCTAAAGAAAATGAAAAAGAAAATGTAGAAATCAAAAGAAAATGTAGTTCTTTGTTTCAGTCAATGTCCAGGTCATCCCTCGGACCCTCCATACACTCATCATACTTCCACACTTCGTCCAGACCAGTCTCCCACCAGTTGTCTTCCCTCGGCCATGGCTCGTGTGGTAGGTGTTTGCGGTCAGCCAGCACAGTGCAGTTCATGCCGCTGCATGTGATCTTGGCGGCCTCCTCCCTGTTCTGCTGGGCCTTCAGCTTCATGGCCTCTCTCTCAGCGCGGCGCTCGGCAGTAATGGTGATGGAATACTCTCGACAGTGGAATCGCCGGGGCGCACCAGGGGGCAGTGGTGAAAGGTAGATTAGGGGGAGAGGGAACATGCCAGGGTATTCAGGCTTCATGTAAACAATCCTCTCCCCATCGCTGTAATTGCCAACGCTGCCATTGGCGTGGTTCTTGTAATAGTGGGGCACCTCATAGGGTGCATGTCTTTGGTGGGCACGAGTTGGCACCCTCCAGACCTTCCTCTCGGGTGCAGGTGCAGGGGCCCTGCTTTGGCTAGGTGCTGGGCGGCGTGGTTGTTGTGCATCAGTCAGCACAGGTGCACGATCTGGCGCTTTGCTTGATCTTGGTTGGTCTGACACACTGCTCGGTCTCTTCACCTTAGGGATCCTGTAAGGCTGAAGGGGGAAGGGGATCCTTGGCTGCTCCCGTTGCCTACCAGATGAGCCAGGGCGTGCAGACTGAGATGTCTGTGCAGACTCCTCTGGGCTTGGTTTCAGGGGCTTGGCTTTCTCAAGCTTCTCTCCAAGCTTATGAAAGACTTGCACAGAGTGCATCATGCGTTCCCCAAGTTTGCTTCTTGGTTGAAGGGCGGTGGCCATACCTTTGGGCTTCTTGCTCATGGACTTTTTGGAGTCCTTGTGCTTAGCCTTTGGCTGATCTCCAGTCACCTTTGAGCCCTTTGCTTTTTTGCTGGCATCTGGCCCCTCCTTCTCTCCATCACTGGCCTTGTTTTTTTTCTCCGTTAGGCTTGTTTTCTTGCTCCGTTTCTCCTTTTTCTCCTTCTCTTTGTTGTCATGTTTGCGCTTTTTCCTCTTGTCTTTGCCCTCACAGTCACTCTCAGGCAGCCTGTCCTTGGTTTTCTTGGGCAGCTTGGCCTTGCCTGCTTGGAGAGAAGCAGTCTTTAGTGCCTGTTTGGTGAAGGCGCTCTTGTCTGCAGGCCGCACCTCAGTATCCTTCATGGCTCGATCCAGCTTCTTTTTCTTGTCATCATCCTGGCTGTTGGGGTTAACAACCAGGCGGTCCTTTGAGCTGCTGCCATCTGAAACCTGGGGCACTGTGCCGGCCTTTGGCTGGCCAGCCTGTACTTTCTTGGCCTCTGCAACCACTGTGGATGTGGATGTGGTCTCACAGTTTGGGGCACACTCAGCCACTTCCGTAGGTAACTTGCTCTCCTGTTGCCTCTGCTGGGTTGGAAGTTTTACCACTTCAGCTGGTTTCATCAGACCAGTGCTGCTTGGTTCAGCAGCCAGCAACTGGGGAGTGCCAAGGAGCTGAACTGGCTCTTGCACTTGAATTGTTTCTGGCACTGGATTAAAGGGCATAGTGGTGCCAGGCTGTAGACCTGTGACATCCATTGTGACCAAGGGTCCCTGTAGATATGGATCAGATGGCACTTCAGGGGTGCCATGAAGAAGGCTTTCCCCCTTCAGCAACATGAAGGGTGCCTGCAGCTGTGGGTTGAAAGGTGCAGCAGCAATATACTGCTGCCTGGGGGCATCCAAATACATGACGGGGGCTTGCAACTGTTGAACATAGGGCACAGGAGTGTCATATTGTAGACCCACGCCATTGATTGCTACAAGGGGTGCTTCTAGCTGTGGATGGAAGGTCACAGAGGAGCCATGCTGTTGGCCTGTCGCATCCACAAACATCACAGGGCCTTGTAGCTGAGTAGCGAAGGGTACAGCTCCATCTTGGAGGGCCATCCCAGGAAATACCTGGGGAGGCATTGGTTGGAAGACCGGGATCTCGTTGACAGGTAGAAACTGCGGCAGAGCAATGGGATTGCCAAGCAGCCCAGGGTTTTGTTGGGGCTGATATGCATGGTACTCAGGCCATAAAACTGGCTGGTTGATGACTCCAGAACCAGTTATGGGGGCTGTATAGGAAATGAAAATGGTAAATGTGTGGATTCAACATTTTGTTAACCATCCACCATGTTTAATTATTTATCTGTGAAAGACAAATTGGAAACAACACTTACCCACACCATGGAAATAGGTACCTGCTGCCTGGTTGGTAAGGAAGTGCTGTACACCTAAAATAAGAATAAGAAATTAACTGACTGAATCGCATGGTACTTGGTAAATAATGAAATCATTTAACACTTAAAAATACCTTGGTCTTGTTGGAAACCATCTTGGGTATAGTTGGAGAAATTATATTGAAAATTCATTATGACATTGGGCCTAAAATTGGAGTGTATCACTCAGCAGGCGAAATCTGTACTAAAGATTTGCCTTGTGAATGGAGACAGAGCTTTCCAAACATGAACATTCTACTTTAGAATTTTGACAATGTCAACAGAAGAGGTTAAAAGGCTTTGTTGTCGCCATAGTTACAGGCTCCTTTATGACTATTAAAACTAACTGTTTTTATTAATCCAGGCCTTACTTCACTGTAAATTTACAAAAAAAAAAAAAAATTGAGTTAAGCACATAGATTTCCTTTGGTAAATGAAGTAGAAATGTAATATTGTGCCTGTCAGATTCTTGAATCCTTACTAGTTAGGCCTACTGCACCTATTGTTTTTTTTCCATATTCAAATACGCAGCCCGTGATTCTAATCGTATGCATGTGTTACATTTTTCCTCAAGGTAGTTTTACTGTGTGAGTGTGGTTGGGGGGTGGGGGGGGGGGGGGGGGCGCAGGGTGTTACTCTCCACGATTTTTGCAAAATAACTCTTGATCTGATTTTATTGCCTTATAATTGCTTAATTACAGTTGTTCATTTTGTAACAACTGGAAGTAGGCAGTTGTATTACGATGTGAATTCTTGCTCTTGAATAAATACCTTAAAGAAAGAAGTAAATGGTGGCCATGGGGCTGAAATGCAAAGAGCAAAGATTAGAGATTGATTGTGGTGTTTTTGTAGTTACTGTTTAACGTCGCTTTGGAAATGCATCGGTAACACCTTACTTTACAGATCGGTAATAAGTGGGTAATGTTATGGTAAGATATACATAATTTCATGGTAATAATAAGTTTTAACCACATATTACAAGTAATTACCATGCAGTTTCAAGACAATTAATGTGCAGTTTCCAGATAATAACAATGCTAACTGCTTTGATTTAACTCTTTCGCGGCAGCCCATAGAGAAATCAGTACGTACTACTGATGACGAAAATTAATAAAAGTATCCCTTTTCTTAGCTGAAATCCCGCAAAAACGTGTCAGGGTTTCAATGAGTGTCTAAGCCAATCAAATAAATAATTTTTCCTGGTGTATGTTTTGAATTTTTCTATTGGTTAAATTTTGTATTTTGGGATTGGTTGTCAAGCGTCAAATGAGACACTTCAACATGGCAAGTAGTGACAGACGACCCAGGTTCAGTGGCAGCTACGATATACAGCAGGTTATTGAGGAGATTTGTGCATCAGACGACGACGAAGAATGGGACAGACATTTGGGAATGTCGACTGATGAAGAGAGTGATCTTGATCACCAACTTCTGGCGCAGTCAAGGTAAGCGTAATGAAACGCTAGCTACGGCACATATTTAATGAGAAAGTTTTGCTAAGTGTGTGAGCTGAATCGAACGTGAGCCGTCTCTTCAGGTGAAAACAGCTTGTTGTTTGCCACTCATTTTTACACAGCATAGTACATAGTATTTATTACGAGATTTATTATGAGATACCTTTCAACGTTTGTGCTTGTATATGAACCTAGACAGCGAGATCTGTAGCCTATGTAGGCTAAGTAGACCTAGCGCGCAAACTGATCTCAACACTGAGCTGCTCGACCAAGCGTTCGCGTTGTGTCTGTGACGTGAAATGAAGTTTGTCCTTGTCGTGTTTTTGATAATAATCTTGTAACCTCAGATATTTCCCAACAAACATACTATTTATTTGCAAATAAGTTAGGACGTGTGTTTGAATGCACTACATGAATTTGGACAGTGAGAAAACGTGCAGTTCTCTGTGGATGTACACCTAGCTCACAAACTTGCCTCAAGCTTTGAGCTGAAGCAAGACGAACACAAGTCATGTTGGTGAGGTGAAACCGCAAATATTTCCGAAAATAATGATAATGATGGTGATAATTATAATAGTAATAATAATAATACTTAGACAGCGAGAAACCAATGCAGTTTTGTATGGATGTGTACACCTAGCTCACAAACTTGCCTCGAGCTCTGATCTGAAGCAACATGAGTCATGTTGGTGAAGTGAAACCTCAAGTATTTCCCAAAATGATGATGATAATAATAATATTATAAGGATAAAAAGATTACTTGCCACATGTACTATGAAAATATAACATGCAGTGAAATTTGAGTAATACTGCACTGCTCGAGCTGTCTTATTTTCTTTAGCACAATAAACATTGGTTTTGCTGTTGTTTCCAGGAGCTGGTTACAACAACTCTACTGATCAGATATTTGTACTGACTATATTATTGATAAGACTACAGGTTTTTGTTATTGCAGAAATATTATAACCATAACATTTTTCTGGTGTAGTGATGAAGATCCTTCTAGTGCTGAAGACGAAGATCCAGGTGGCGTGGAGGTGGACAGACCCAGACGTGGAGGAGGACGGGGACAAGGACGAGGACGTGGAGGTGGGCGTGGGTGTGAACGTGGACGTGGACATAGGGCTTGTGGCACTCATGAAGCTGGTCATCGGGGAAACTCAAAGACTTACAATGACATTGATGTCAGCAATGTTCTGCCTCCTTTCACTCCCAACAGACCATGTGGTGTTCATGTTGGGAGATTTCACCTCAGACATATCATGACCACAGCTCTGGAATTTTTTTAATTGTTTTTCACTTTGGAACACATATGCACACACTCACATTGTAGGTGGATCACACCACACCTACACAGGCCCTGGTGGCAGCTGGCAAGACACAACCCCTGAGGAAATGTATAGACTGATTGGATTGTTAATTTATCTTGGTCTGGTAAGAGTTACCTCAGACAGTGCGAAATACCGGAGTATAAAAACATTGTATCATGGCCTTTGGGCACGGAGTATGATGTCACGTACACGCTTCAAGGCCCTTATGGCTTTGCTCCATATTGTTGACCCAAACACTGAAACACCAGGCAATAAGGCAATAAGCTAAGAAAAGTACAGTCAGATTTTAAATCCAGATGTCTCAGTTTGTACCAGCCTAGTCAAAATCTTGCCATTGATGAGAGAATGGTTAAATCCAGACATCGTTCAGGAATAAAACAGTATATCAGACAAACCCACTAAATGGGGAATAAAGTTATGGGTTTTAGCCGATAGCTGCACACTGATTCTGCTCCCAAAGTTTATTCCACACAATGTTTCGACCAGTGCGGCCTTCTTCAGGCACCTGATAGCTGATAGCCGATAGCTGTAATGGGTACACCTTAGATTTTGACGTTTACATTGGCAAAGCAGCAGGGGAAGAGATTAGTCAACATGGACTTGCGTATGATGTAATGACACTGATTCGTCCTTTTATCAACCAAGGTTATTTGTTATATTTTGATAATTTTTACACATCAGTTCAACTTGTAAAGGACTTATTTGCTCTGGGTGTGCCAGTGCTCTGTTAGTCAAAAAAGGAAAGGGTTTCCTGACCGTTTGAAGGATGGAAAGAAGTGGGGTCGGAGAGTGTCCCGCGGAGCTATGTGCTGGGAAAGGGATGGCCCTGTTCTTGCTCTCCAGTGGAAAGACAATAAGGTTGTGTCTGTTTTAACAACAATAGACCATGCCAACAATGTTTTAGAAGTACAAAGAAAGTCAAAGACAAACAAGTGGACAGCTGTAACTGTGCCACAGCCACAGGCAATAAAAAGATACAACATGTTCATGAACGGTGTAGATCGGTCTGATCAAATTCTGGCCACACATAATTTTCTGCGTAAATGCACACGGTGGTGGAAGACACTATTGTTCCACATAATTGACATTGCTGTGGTAAATAGTTACTTGCTGTTCAAACAACAGCAGACCAATCATTCTGATTTGAATGAATTACAGAGGTCTTCACGCTACAGTCTAGTGGACTTCAGAGAAGAGCTAGTACGGCAACTCTGTGGCTTAGTGGAGTATGATGAACCCCCTTCTTATAAGTACAGCACCCCTTCACCCTGTTAGAATTTTGTGTGATTTCATGTGGTTCCCATTTCTAACTGTCAAATGAATAACTGTCCCTCTGTGTGCTACTTAAATGATCTGTTCCACTAAGTCTGTACAGAATGTTCAGTAAACAACTGTTAGACTTGGAGGAGACCTTAGAAATAGCCTTGACCAGTGATCATCTGTCGATACTTGTCAAGACAATGGCGTCAGTATGGATAGGAATGTGCCTGTTTAGGTTAGGTGCTGTTAGAATGCTTTGAGTGTCCCTGAGTCTTGCACGTATATGGAGTCGTGCCAAGTATAGAGACTGGTCAAGTTATTTGTTACTGTTTAGGATAGATTTATGATTAGACCTTGGAGTATATGTAGAACCCAGTTTGCCTCGCATTGGTGAGAAGGATCCAGACGAGCTACGCTACAACATCTTCGTTGTCCTGTCTCAACCTCGCGGGAGAGACAGAAGAGTGACTTAGGCAGATAGTCTTTAGACTTCGCTTTGTTACTTCAACCTTTTTATTTCCCATCTAATCAACAGTTGTAATTGATTTAATTAATCCTGTAATAAATCATTGATCCTGATCCAACGTAACCGAGTCATCCAATATCCTATTCCGCTGGGAAGAAAACACAACGCAATCTTAAAGGTGAACAGTGACTTCAGGTGTAAAGTTAAACTGGAAAACCCCGAAAATCTAACAACCCCCTCCGGATCAGTATGATGTAGTACATATGCCGATGTTTTCTAATGATACAAAACAAAACTGTGTGGTGTGTTACAGAGAGGGCAGGGGCAAAAAGCAAGTGTACACATACTGTAGTGCACCTCAGTGTGGGAGGTATCTTCACATTTCAAGGGAAAGGAACTGTTTTGCCGTTTTTCATAGCAAGGCCTACCAACACTGAATCTGTTAGGTCATTTTAAATGTTCATCTGTTTTAACAATCTAAACTGTACAAAAATGATTATTGACAAATATGTATATGAGATGAATTAATAAGATTTGTATGTATTTTTATTAAAATGTGATTGTATTGGTGTTGCAACTGATTTTAATAATAAAACTATATATATATAGTAATTATAATGGTTATTTGGGCTCGTCTGTATACGTAATTTCAAGGTGAGTTATTTAGAGTTCCTTTCATCCAATTGCTACCAAACTTTGTATTTATTTAGTCAACAGGTAAATGCAAATTTCTGCTATTTCACTTTTTAAATAACATGTTGCATTGAAGCTGTAGAGCTTTATATACTTAAAATTGGTGCTCGGAATATGCAGATTTTATGCACATTCATGCAAATTAGCAAATATAAATAATACACAATTGTCATGTCAAACATATATTTGTAGTTTACCTATCTAGCTTTAAGAGGAAATGAATGTTTTCCTTGAGATAGGCTTTGTTCAGCAATAGCAGAATAAAATATAAAAGGAGTCATTTTTGGCCTATTTTTGCCCTGTTGGGAAAGAGTTAAATGTATAATAAAATGTTAATTATGTGGAGTAAATGTGTAATTAGTGAAATTATAAAGCTCAGGATTTACTTATTTGTGTAGTAATATGTCTGTAGTTACACCAGCATAGCGGTCTTATGAAGGTGTAAAGGACATGGGTTAAATGTTATGACATAACAACACAGTAATGAAAGCAACTAACCAAGTCATTGTAGTGGTTAGATGGTAAAATGACATATGACATCATAGCTCTCCATTTTGTTTGATTTTTTTTTCTTTTAGGTAGATATACAGACCGATGGCCAACCAGTAGTGCCATTCAATAAAAGTCAGACACTCTTTGAGTTTTTTTACTATCACGCTTGCTCTGTAATGATACACATCAGTTTTGAAAGTTCTCCATGCCCTTTCTAAGTGTTGTGTGTGCGCTCCAGTTCTAGGATGCACAAAAAACCAACGATGGTTGACCTGGCAATGAATGAAGCCCTCTTGTTGAAGTCTTCGATATGCAGGCCAGGAATCTGAACGAATGGTACTCGCTGGTCTAACATAACGTTGAATAATGGGCATGAGGCGAAGACGCGTTCTCTGTTTGACAAACTTTAATACAGGACGTCTACGCTGGCCTTTCACTTCCAATAAACCAAACACCCATCCTCGCCTTCTCCAGGATTCACCAAACCGTCCACGTCCATGCTAGAAATTTTAAAAAGAAGTGTAAGCTTGCAGATGAACAACATTATTATGCAAAACTGTAAAAAAAGTATGACTTTACAATTTATGAAAATGTAATTGTCATAGTTGTATAATCCAGTCTAGTTTTTCTGTTAAGTATTATGTTTAATTACTCATTCCAACTAGGCGGTCTATCCTTCACACGGAACTGTGTGAAGCAAGTGCATTTTAACACTCTGTCCCAATCCAAGTTTTTTTTTTTTTTTTTTTGAAACTCCATAGAATGATCACCAATATTTAATTAAAATTATTTTTTAATGAATTAAAAATCAGAAAAAATATAGTTAGCCATACTCTTACCTTTCTCTTGTGGCAGAATTTGCTTTCATCAATCACAATGAAAGAATTTTGACTTCCAATTCTCCTACCAGTCCTCAGCTTTGCAGACATTCTGGTCAGAGTACGGCTGCTCAAGGCAACGTTTTCATGGATCAGATCAATCTGTCGTAGTCTTAGGCCCTGTGAAAACCTGCACAAAATAGCCAATATCAACTAAAAGTAAAAAAAAAAAAAAGACGTACACAGATTTTGGCAACACTTGATCACATGATTCTTAAACAGGCTTATGGTAGGCTAATACAATAGAGAGGTTGCAGCAAGTTTGTTTGTTTTACTCTATTTTGACGATCATATGCGCATTGTCTAAAGTCAGTCGCGCAAGTTGCTTTGGGGGCGTGTCCGACACAATTTGGTATTTTGACGGCGGGAAAAGCGAATATTGCGCCAGGCGCATGGTTCAAAAGGGTTGGTCTTAAAGTACTTCATTAGTCATGGGTGTGTTTTGGGCGCAACATACAATTAGCCAATCAGGATTTATACTCTCATTCCCTTTAAAAGCCAGCGGCGCATTTTCCATGGTGTGTTGCTATTATGATGGCGAATTTACCCGGAAGACCGGGGCGTTTTTCGATGGAGGAGACCGATCTGCTAGTGCGTGAGGTAAAAGCGCGTGAACAGGTTATCTTCGGGGATGGAAAGAATCCCCCCAAACCTCCACGGTCAAGGAAGTATGGGAGGAAATATCCTCAGTTATGTTCTCCGCCTTTGGCAAAAAAAGAACATCCGAAGAATGCCGAAAGCGGTACAATGATGTTAGAAGACGGGGGAAACAAAAGCTTTCAATGGCAATAATATTGTGATATATGTGATGTACATGAAAAACTTTTGTATAAACTCTGCTGCACGCTCCTGCTGATGAGAGAAGCATGGTGTTCGCGCATTGTGCACGCTTTCATATCCCAAAGCGCTGTGCGCCCCTAAAATAGCTTTTCAGCAATGCGCAACTGACGACAGACCAGGGTTTTGTTGGTCACTGGCGGATTTCATTTTTGCGTCCTTATAATAGCATCTGGCACGCTTTGCGCCAGACCACACCTCTTCTTTTCGCTGACACACCCATGACGGCGCAGTGTCATCTGCTATCTAGACAACTTGATTTTTTGCCGGAAAAAATGAACGATGCGCTGGCACAGAATAGCAATGACACCATGCGCATGTCGCGAATGCACAGTGTGCCGCGGCATGATAGGGCCCATTGACTAAGCTGATACAAAACAATTCATAACTTACATTTAATAACTCTGTAGTAAGTATGTAAAGCAATTACACAGCACAAGTAGGCCTTGCTAGCTAAGGTAGGCTATGCTGATGAATTTAGCCAGATCTCTTACCATCTATATCCGTCTTTGGTGCAGCTGCTCCTTTTAAGTTTCATTTGCCCTTCACATAAACCACATCGTTTTTTTTCTGGATAATAATTTTTTTTTTTACATCCAGTAAAATATGTTTTCTTTCTCTTACGTAGTACATCCACGAGCTTCCTAGTGAGTGTCATTATCTAGGTTAGCGCTTTAACCCAAAAGTCAGGTTACCAGCAACCACCGAGCTTAGTTGGGAAGCAAGCTTCAAATTCAGATTCCTACCAGTGAAGTGCACGTGGAGCTCTGGCAAGGTAAGTTGAACAATTTTCTAAGTTAAACTACATTTGACTACAAACTATGTAATGAAGCTAGGTTTCGGATTCCACTGGATCTTTTTTGTTTTGTTTTTATTTTTTTACGGTGTTCAGGTTCAGCCTTAGAGCATCAAAGGAACTGAACTGTCAGTATTTGTCGTCAACTATGCCGTGTGTGTGCTGAAACAACAGAGTAGCAGACTGAACTAGCAAAGAGAAATTCGCAGTTAAACTTGGTTTCCTCCGGGTTTAGGATATTTATGAAGTGCACGTGCACACATTCGACAAAATTACCCTGATTGATAATTGTTTTAGCCAGTCTATAGAGTTTCCCATTAAGGGTTAGCACCAAGCTAGAGGACCTCTCGCCAGTTGTTTTCCACATTCGGTAGCAGCTATGTGAACTATATTAGATTCTATAACAGAAACACGTTTGCACTGAGAAAAGTCAGTAAGAGTATTCATATATATATATATATGTGGGTTCCAATGAGCTTAAAGCTGCTTTTGTACAGTTTAAGTAACTGTGGCAAGGTAAATGCCTTACTTAAATTTAGGAAACAGTAATTTATTATTTACTATGCCTCCAAAACGCTGAAAAACCCAGGCAGCAATAACCCTTGAGGATGAAGCTGAGGATCTGACACCAGGTAGTGTAATTATATATGGATAGTAGAGCAGGATATAGGCTTCCACATAGCCTGGGAGAAAGTAAAATTTAATTATGCTCAACTGTAGGTCAAAAGCTACTGGTGAACTTTCTTCCATTCTTGTGGAAGTGGCCAAAGATAAGCTATGCAGGTTTAAAGTAGTCCCTGTAAAACTAAAAAACAAGATTTCTAGCTTCTAGCTTCTGTTTTGTTTTTGTTTTTTTTTTATCAGGAGAGGCCCAAACACAAGGGGATGCTCCAACAGCCCAAGCTAAATTGATAAAACTCCAGGATGAGGTTTGTGCACAAAAGGAAGAGAGGGATTTCCTCAGAGAACAGTTGAAGGCTGCATTGCAGCGTCCAAATGCTGTTCCTTCTTCAAGTCTTTCTCGTCGTAAGTGGACTAGTAATACATTCATCCACTATGAGGGCCTTAAATGTTGCCTAAATATGCTGTAGTGCTGTTCTTAGTGGTGTTTACTCTGCATTATTTGTATGTGGTAGGCTATATAAAGTGGTAATTGCTGTTCTTATCTATCTTTGTATAGCTCCAGAGAAGCGACAGCCTGACACATCAGACAGCAGCAAGTCATCTCCAACCACCTGTTCTTCCTCCTCCTCCTCTGATATGCAGGGAAAAAAGACCAGGAAGAGGAAGAAAAAAAGACACAGCAAGACCAAGCCCAAAAAGTGTGTGAAATTTGGAAAAAGAAGTAAGTGCTGTTGGGTAAATCAGTATTTGTTGAACATAGTTTAAAAATGCAGTACTACTTACCATTTTTACCTGGTCCCCTCGAGGGGATTGACCAGGTATTGCAATGACCCTGTCCGTGTGTGTGTGTGTGTGTGTGTCTGTCTGTCTGTGTGTCTGACCACCTGCAATGAGCCTGTCCATCCACATGGGGGCCCAGGTTGCCATCTCTGATTGTGCTTGTTTTCTTTGCAGTGAAGACGTCAGAAGATGTAGTCAACAGGTACAGGGCCGTGTTGCGGACATACAAAAAAAACAGAAGCCTTCGCAGCAGCTGTGAATATCTCGACGTGTAACACATCTGCTAAGAATCTATCAAAGTCAAAGTGTACTTTCTTGTCAATTCACTATGTAACACAGAGGACTGAACACACACACGCGCAAAAACACACAGCTACACTCATGGACATGAAGTGTACACAGACATCCACAATAAATAGACATAAGACACACGACATACAGGTAAACATATACGCTTCCAGCAAGAAGGAAAGTTCGAGGTAGCTCCTTGGTAGCTGGTGTAGGTTGAAAGAAAAGTGAAATGTGCAATAAGTAAGGTGCAATAAGTGAAGGTGCAATTAGTAAAGTGTGGAAGCAGCATGGACATCAGTGTGTGAGATTGTTTTTGGATGTCAGTAACAATGAACTCAAGCCAGAGATAATAAGATTATTGATTTTATTCATTTGAAAAATGAATCTAAAAAAAAAGAAAAAGAAGTAGAAATCAAAAGAAAATGTAGGTCTTTGTTTCAGTCAATGTCCAGGTCATCCCTCGGACCCTCCATACACTCATCATACTTCCACACTTCGTCCAGACCAGTCTCCCACCAGTTGTCTTCCCTTGGCCATGGCTCGTGTGGTAGGTGTTTGCGGTCAGCCAGCACAGTGCAGTTCATGCCGCTGCGTGTGATCTTGGCGGCCTCCTCCCTGTTCTGCTGGGCCTTCAGCTTCATGGCCTCTCTCTCAGCGCGGCGCTCGGCAGTAATGGTGATGGAATACTCTCGACAGTGGAAGCGCCGGGGCGCACCAGGGGGCAGTGGTGAAAGGTAGATTAGGGGGAGAGGGAACATGCCAGGGTATTCAGGCTTCATGTATACAATCCTCTCCCCATCGCTGTAATTGCCAACGCTGCCATTGGCGTGGTTCTTGTAATAGTGGGGCACCTCATAGGGTGCATGTCTTTGGTGGGCACGAGTTGGCACCCTCCAGACCTTCCTCTCGGGTGCAGGTGCAGAGGCCCTGCTTTGGCTAGGTGCTGGGCGGCGTGGTTGTTGTGCGTCAGTCAGCACAGGTGCACAATCTGGCGCATTGCTTGATCTTGGTTGGTCTGACACACTGCTCGGTCTCTTCACCTTAGGGATCCTGTAAGGCTGAAGGGGGAAGGGGATCCTTGGCTGCTCCCGTTGCCTACCAGATGAGCCAGGGCGTTCAGACTGAGATGTCTGTGCAGACTCCTCTGGGCTCGGTTTCGGGGGCTTGGCTTTCTCAAGCTTCTCTCCAAGCTTATGGAAGACTTGCACAGAGTGCATCATGCGTTGCCCAAGTTTGCTTCTTGGTTGAAGGGCGGTGGCCATACCTTTGGGCTTCTTGCTCATGGACTTTTTGGAGTCCTTGTGCTTAGCCTTTGGCTGATCTCCAGTCACCTTTGAGCCCTTTGCTTTTTTGCTGGCATCTGGCCCCTCCTTCTCTCCATCACTGGCCTTGTTTTTTTTCTCCGTTAGGCTTGTTTTCTTACTCCGTTTCTCCTTTTTCTCCTTCTCTTCCTTGTCATGTTTGCGCTTCTTCCTCTTGTCTTTGCCCTCACTGTCACTCTCAGGCAGCCTGTCCTTGGTTTTCTTGGACAGCTTGGTATCTGCCTTGCCTGCTTGGAGAGAAGCAGTCTTTAGTGCCTGTTTGGTGAAGGCGCTCTTGTCTGCAGGCCGCACCTCAGTATCCTTCATGGCTCGATCCAGCTTCTTTTTCTTGTCATCATCCTGGCCGTTGGGGTTAACAACCAGGCTGTCCTTTGAGCTGCTGCCATCTGAAACCTGGGGCACTGTGCCGGCCTTTGGCTGGCCAGCCTGTACTTTCTTGGCCTCTGCAACCACTGTGGATGTGGATGTGGTCTCACAATTTGGGGCACACTCAGCCACTTCCGTAAGTACCTTGCTCTCCTGTTGCCTCTGCTGGGTTGGAAGTTTTACCACTTCAGCTGGTTTCATCAGACCAGTGCTGCTCGGTTCAGCAGCCAGCAACTGGGGAGTGCCAAGGAGCTGAACTGGCTCTTGCACTTGAATTGTTTCTGACACTGGATTAAAGGGCATAGTGGTGCCAGGCTGTAGACCTGTGACATCCATTGTGACCAAGGGTCCCTGTAGATATGGATCAGATGGCACAGGGGTGCCATGAAGTAGGCTTTCCCCCTCCAGCAACATGAAGGGTGCCTGCAGCTGTGGGTTGAAAGGTGCAACAGTAGTATACTGCTGCCTGGGGGCATCCAAATACATGACGGGGGCTTGCAACTGTTGAACATAGGGCACAGGAGTGTCATATTGTAGACCCACGCCATTGATTGCTACAAGGGGTGCTTCTAGCTGTGGATGGAAGGTCACAGAGGAGCCATGCTGTTGGCCTGTCGCATCCACAAACATCACAGGGCCTTGTAGCTGAGTAGTGAAGGGTACAGCTCCATCTTGGAGGGCCATCCCAGGAAATACCTGGGGAGGCATTGGTTGGAAGACCGGGATCTCGTTGACAGGCAGAAACTGCGGCAGAGCAATGGGATTGCCAAGCAGCCCAGGGTTTTGTTGGGGCTGATATGCATGGTACTCAGGCCATAAAACTGGCTGGTTGATGACTCCAGAACCAGTTATGGGGGCTATATAGGAAATGAAAATGGTAAATGTGTGGATTCAACATTTTGTTAACCATCCACCATGTTTAATTATTTATCTGTGAAAGACAAATTGGAAACAACACTTACCCACACCATGGAAATAGGTACCTGCTGCCTGGTTGGTAAGGAAGTGCTGTACACCTAAAATAAGAATAAGAAATTAACTGACTGAATCGCATGGTATTTGGTAAAGAGTGAAATCATTTAACACTTAAAAATACCTTGGTCTTGTTGGAAACCATCTTGGGTATAGTTGGAGCAATTATATTGAAAATTCATTATGACATTGGGCCTAAAATTGGAGTGTATCACTCAGCAGGCGAAATCTGTATTAAAGATTTGCCTTGTGAATGGAGACAGAGCTTTCCAAACATGAACATTCTACTTTAGAATTAGAATTTTGACAATGTCAACAGAAGAGGTTAAAAGGCTTTGTTGTCGCCATAGTTACAGGCTCCTTTATGACTATTAAAACTAACTGATTTTTTAAATCCAGGCCTTACTTCACTGTAAATTCATAAAAAAAAGAAATAAATTGAGTTAAGCACATAGATTTCCTTTGGTAAATGAAGTAGAAATGTAATATTGTGCCTGTTAGATTCTTGAATCCTTACTAGATAGGCCTACTGCACCTATTGTTTTTTTCCATATTCAAATACGCAGCCCGTGATTCTAATCGTATGCATGTGTTAATTTTTTTCTCAAGGTAGTTTTACTGTGTGAGTATGGTTGGGGGGGGGGGGGTGGGCGCCAGGGTGTTACTCTCCACGATTTTTGCAAAATAACTCTTGATCTGATTTTATTGCCTTATAATTGCTTAATTACAGTTGTTCATTTTGTAACAACTGGAAGTAGGCAGTTGTATTATGATGTGAATTCTTGCTCTTGAATAAATACCTTAAAGAAAGAAGTAAATGGTGGCCATGGGGCTGAAATGCAAAGAGCAAAGATTAGAGATTGATTGTGGTGTTTTTGTTGTTACTGTTTAACGTCGCTTTGGAAACGCATCGGTAACACTTTACAGATCGGTAATAAGTAGGTAATGTTATGGTAATATATACATAATTTCATGGTAATAATAAGTTTTAACCACATATTACAAGTAATTACCATGCAGTTTCTAGACAATTAATGTGCAGTTTCCAGATAATAACAATGCAAACTGCTTTGATTTAAATGTATAATAAAATGTTAATTATGTGGAGTAAATGTGTAATTAGTGAAATTATAAAGCTCAGGATTTACTTATTTGTGTAGTAATATGTCTGTAGTCACACCAGCATAGCGGTTTTATGAAGGTGTAAAATCTAATAAGTAGACCTTACTTGAAAAAATCTAGGAAACCGATTGCCTTGAAAATTTTGACTAAAGTGGATTGTGAATCTAAAGCTGAGCTTACAAGGTATTCCTCAGTGTAAGCCCCCCCCACAAGCAAGAATAAAAAACAGGTTCTATTCTACAATAATGATAATTATTGTAGAATAGGTAATAATAATTTACTGCAGATCTGTATGACATACACAATTTGAATATTTATTAGTCTTTGAAAAAGACAAACATAGCATAACTTTTTTTTTAAGCTTACATCAACGTGTCTAAAAATAAAAGCATTTAACTCATTCATTCCATGTAAACTCAACCACTTCGGTCTGAAAAAATGCTGGGAAAAACTTTTTAAAAAACTTTAAACTTTCAGCTTTAAAATCAACTGAACAACAGCTGAACAACAACTATGCTCAAAAATGTTGACCGATTTTAATCTAGTAGCAGGTTTTTAAGACTTTGCAGTTTTGGAATTTGTTCCTCCCCAACCCAAGCATCACCCGCTGAACAAAGTTTAACGTGTTTGTCATTGATTTCGGATAGTCTAGGTTAAGTGCGTACGATAACCCAAACAGAAGGCAAAAGGCCTCCGGCAACTTTTTAAAGTCATCTATGACGAGCCTTCCCTCAATTATGATGCCTGTTGACACTGGTTCCAGGTGGATGATATTTGTGCCATCGTCTTCAGTGACCATCAGCAGCCCAAAGGAAACTCTGGCCCACACGTCATCACCATCAGAATCCTGTAAAACAAATAGCAACACAATGGTAACAGATAAATACAGATTGGACCAATATGAATGAATTTGGGACACATTTCAAATGCTTACATCGTGGAATCTAAAAATTATAGTCACAAATACATTTCTTGGAAAAGCTGACATTCAGCAGTTTCTGATGCCTTATTTTATCTGTACACCAATTGAAAAATGAAGAGTAGGTTTGGAAAAGCATTTCTACAGCATTAGAGTCCAGCACTGCAGACCTGAATGAAAAATCATGAAAAGGTCATTGTGCATTGCCAAATATTTTCCATTCAAGTGAAATAGAGGTAAACCGTCAATGATTGAATTTTGAATGCAATCCTATAATGGGAGTCTCAGCAGTGGCAACACAATGGAATTCTGGACTAATTACAAGATCTGGTTTGTGGTAGGGATCCCCACAGAGCTGGGTTCCACATTCTTTAATCATTGGCAGATGATCCTTTCACATCTTGTTTCTAGAGGTGAACAATGACACATACAGTAACATTAGATTATACATTATTGAAGTCATGGCAGGAATCACTTTTTCAGCATTTCACTGCACTTAACTACATAATACCAACTGCAACATCAAATTTCAAATTTCACCGTTGACCCCTTGCCTGCCATTCCTTTCCCTTTTGACGTCTGACTTTGGTTCCATTTATTCTATTCAATCAGAGCATACACACTTCTCACCTTTAAATCAATTTGTCCTAAAAATCCATGGAGCATCTCTCCAACAACACCACATTTTGATTTGAATATGTTGACAAAGCGGGGAGTGTAGCGATCCAGGGCATCAAAGAAGTCATTCAAACTGGTGGCAGCAATTCTATTGAATTCTGAGAATACCTGTGAAAAACAGTCAATATACAGCAAGTGAGCAAAGAAACTCTAAAAATACATTATGGAAAGTAACAGTTTAGGGTAACATCTAAGCGTGCCGTTTTCTTGTATCTCCTGAAGAAATGTCCAAAGAGTTTTGTTCTAAGCAACTGGACTTCTTTGAGCTTGAAATACATTTTGCTCCTCATCCAACAAGCTTCAACATGTTTCTCATGTCAACATGTGAAGAGAGGGCTCTAGAGAAGTATCAATGACTAGCTTTCCCTCTACATCGACCAGAACTGATTAAGCTTCTTGAATGAGGAGCGAAACATCTTTCAAGCTCAAAAAGGTCCAGTTGCTTACAATTAAACTCTTTGGACAACATGACCCAGACGAAAGAGAATCTTCACAGACACCCCCGAAGAAATGGATGTTTGAAAGCCAATTTTCCTACTCTATAACTTGCATAATAGCATATGATATCTAAAATAAAAGGTAGCAAAGTCATTTTTATATTTTGGTTTTTGTGCAGTTCAATTCTAATATTGTAATCTCTTACAACTTGGCTACCTTTCATATTTGGTATTGTAGGCTATTTATGCAATTAATTTATGCAATTCAGCAAAAGAGCCCACTTTTAGGTAACTTGCCTCCAATGATCAGCTTCAAGTGCCAGTTTGCTATGCAGTTCCTTACTGTAACAAAGCTTGATAGTTTCCCTTAAGAAAGCACTCTCTGTGATCCAAAACGCCTGCAATGGCAACACACATTTTAAATCATATAGATACACTTACTCGTGTTTTTGTAAACAGAGCTGGCCAACGGTCCTTCAGTGTTGCCACTGGTGTTTCAGCCTCCACTATCTCTTGTCTTCTGACAGAAAAAGTCTGATCCATCCTCGTTGCAAGTTAGGTTGCATTTTGAGTTCTCTTCCTCATTTCCTCAGCAAGCACCACTCTCACAGCCTCAAGGGTTTCTTCACTGTCTTGCACCGGAAGTTCAGGTAAGAAATTTACTTCACACCTTCTGGGCCTCTTCAACCCTCTTGACACTGGGCTGGACATAGTGCTGGCTCCTGGGCTCCCTCTGCCCTCTGGCTACTTCAACACATCCTGCCTCGTGTAATTTGGTCCGAAAGTTGCCCATTTTGAAGTACAGACTATTTTTCCAGCCTGAACAACCATCAGTAGATCCTGCTTCGGTCAGACAGGGATGCTTGCCAATCAAGGCCCGGGCAACTGAACAAAGGCGAGGGAGGGGGGTGGAATAAAGGATTTTAATGCCCATTCCATATAAACTGTGTGTGGAAGTTTTATCAATTAGAGTAAAAATAAGATGTGAATATATTCAAAGCCCTGTTGTTTGGCGTGACTGAGTGGTGTCAGAGAGAAAAAGAACAATGAACTACTTTATACAACACTAATGCAACACTCAACCAGTAACTAACAATAACTGACAGCAAGGCTATGGATTCAATCACATCTTCACTGTACTACAAATTTACTCAAAGCATTACATGACGTTTCAGAACCACATATGTTTTTCCTTTTACTTTGTACGCAGATAAGGGGAAAACATCATTCAACTCAGACAACTGAGTCACATTGAGGTCCCCTGCTCACTACCGCATAGTTCATAGGCACGAAGATGCTCAGTGTACCAAGACATCAGAAGCTTGGAGATAAACATAATTTCTGTATTGATAACAACAAAGTGTGTGATCTGCCTGAACTCTGGTAGGCCTGCAAATTTGCCAACTGAGATGATCATATCTGCTCTATACTGAACACCATGAACACATGCAGACGATGCAACCAACACAGTAAGACTGGCTGTGAAAGTACATGAATCTGATTAAGACACTGAAATACTTCCTGGACAGCATACTCCGGTACATGTGGGATAGCTTGCATTTTCAAAAAAAGTGAAGCAAGGTTACGTTCTATCTGATATTCTAGATCTTTCATGCTATCTGTAGAGTCCACATCCTCACATAGTGTGTCATCTTGTTTAGATGCACATTCCCCATTTTCCGAATGTTCATCTCCATCTTGTGATGCAACTGATCTGACTTCAGGTTTGAATGGAGTAGCGCACCCACTATGCATTCTACTTTTATGTGCATTAAATGTTGAATACATATTATTATTAAAGTCACATATGGGCACGGAACCTTTTGTTTCAATTTCAAATGACTGCGCACATGTGTGAAAAACTCTGCTTCAGTGCAAAGCTCCCTATATTCACATGCCTGACAATGAAACGTCACTGTTGTATTAGTTTGCCTAATGTCTGCCTGCGTGTGCAATTTGGATAAATGTACTTTAAGAGCATTAAACGACTTAAACGTGCATAAACAATCCATATGAAACATGGTATTGGTTGCTGCCGAGTAAGCCCACCACCTCTAAGACGATAATGCTTTAACAACTGACCTTTTGTCTGTCGCAAAAATACAATGCTTACAATCCCATTTCATAGCTGCAAGCAATCTTCTAATATTAGTAGAAGACTAATATTATGGACTCTGGTATTTTTAACAAAAACTTCCAAATGAACTGAACAATAGTAATTTTAAGCCACACAAAATAACACGCCGGTAAAAGCTGACATTGTTAGTTATTTCGAGAACAGGTGTCTGGTATGGGGTTGATTGGAATTTAGCAATACAGCGTTTGCTAATGTAACATGCCCGGGCAAGTGCCAACCGTTCAGTATCATATCAGACTTGAGTATTTTGTTAGCTGCTATTGCCAACAGGTTACAATAAAACCTATCCAAATGAAAATGTGTGGCGTTTGTTTTTAAACTTCTAAATACTTTTACAAAGAATTCGTAGATGACAAAATTACCGGTGCCTATCTCCTGCGTAGTTACGTCTTCCACAGGTCTCTCGTTCAAATGGTTCCCTCTTCGATTGTCCTGGTGTGATCGTTGTCCTTGAAGAAATGCACTTGATGGCGCCCCCTCTTGGCAATAATGCGTCACTGTTGAAGTTACCAGTCTAATTCAAGTTAACCTTAGTCTAATTGAAAAGTAATGTGTTTTTTCCCACTGAAAGTAACTGTTACTTTACCAAAATCATTAAAATGCACAGATTTGTGGCTGTGAGTAAAGTAAACTAACTGAATGCAAGTTAACCTTAATGTTGGATTTTACAGTGTATAAGTGCAACTGGATGCCATAGTGCCTGAAGAGGTTACCAAAGGGAAGGAGGCAATGAACAGAGGTGCCCCGAGTACTGATCCCTGCATGTGGAGTTCCATAATGGAGGACATGAAACTGACAATATACACATTACATTTGTACATCTGAAGGACATCTGACATGAGTGTATTGTTGGGTGGCGAAATGTCATGGCTTGCAAAACCAGAGCCTGCCATTGCTACTAGCGATGCTAGCTGTTTGATGGCATTGTCATTCAATTGCCAGATATGACTCCAGAGAAATCAGCCTGGCATATAATTGCTCCAATGCCTCATCATTATTTGCAAGTGCACTTGCAAAACATGAGGCATGTTTTCCAGCTAGAGTGATACGCAAAGGTTTTAATTTTAATGCTCTGAGCTAAGTCTGTCTTCTGTAAGGCCGGGCAGTTCTTAAGGTCGATATGGACCATTCTTAGGCTGCTTTTCCACTGAGTTTTGCTTGTGTTTGTCTACCTCCTCTTTCCCACTCTTTCCAAGCTGGTTTTCCTTGCTGGTTTGCTGGTATGAAACCTTCAAAACCCATCATAAACCACTTCTATAACTGTAAAACCAGCCACTAATTTCTGTTACCTTCTTAACTGTTGTGTCAACAATACCTTTACTTGGCCTGCTGACAGTGTACTCTGTGGCCTGTTGTCATAGAAACTGTTAAGCTTTAGCAATAGAAACCTGCGGTGAGGGCATACAATGGACAGGAATTTAAAAATCCTACGATCAAATATCATAAATTTGTGTAGTCATCAACAAGGAGTGTAATCACTATCTTACTCTATATATGCTTTTTTTATATAGCTTACTACACATCAGAGTGCAAGGCATGTATAGCTCTAACCATGTGTTGGTTTGGAACAATCTGTTTGGCACAATGGCATTAAAATCAGTTGGAACACCAGCAGTGAAACATTGATCTTGTTTATTTAAATAAAGAAACAGCAGGATGCCTACTTTGTGGTTATATAGATGTGGAAAAATCAACTTAACACATTAACTTAACAAAAAAACTCACAAAAACAGAAATTATACCACAGATAAAAAAAATAATCAAATAACGAATCAAAATAGGAAAAGGTAGTAAAGCAAAAACATCTCCAAGAAAATGCTTAAAGTTGGGGAAAAAATACAGTGCTTCAGTTTCCTCTCTCCTATCTACTACAACACTGAAAATGTTTTGGGCTAAGTTTTCTTTCTTCCTTTTTATTTGGGGAAAAAATAACACACAATGAAAACATTACACAGAGTCAGTGTAATATGTGTGCGCGCTCGTGAGAGGCAAGGCTGGGTTGAGACATGACAATCATAAAGGTCTAATATCCAGCTCTATAACAGGCCTGGACCAAGCAGAAAATATCCTGATAGTCCTAATGATCTCAGTGCCCAGAAGTCCTGTTCTGACCCAAAAACAACATGGCCAGTCTCATTTGATGGCTACATCTGCAGTGGACAGTAGAAGCCAGTACTCTGCCCTCACAATGCACTGCCCAATTACCATAAGATCTGGGAAAAGTCTTTCACATGTTCTGTCTTTCTTTATAAAGGTGGTATGTAAGATAAACAACCTTGTTAGCCAGTATTTTCACAAATGATGGCCATAGCAAAAAAAGAGCCACTGAAAACTGTTCATGTCAGATTCAGTGCCTTTATTAACTTTTTATTCCTGACCTGCATTTGTTGGGGCAAGTGCGTCAGAGCGCCTTAAAAACCCTGCAGTGGTTGGAATAATGCAGATATCACAACAAATGCTAAAATCCAATCCAATTCTCACCGATGCAGTCATACAGTGACTGAACGTGAAAAAAACATCTACATTTGAAGAACCTAAACAGATCAGATTTCCTGTTAAGGAAAACAAATCGTCATACTGACAAGAAAATAGAGAAAACAGCAAATACTGCAAGTCTGCACTGCCAATGTCTGAGCTTTACAGCTATGTAGCTTAAAGTTTTTTTTTTACTGCATTGTTCAGTTTGGCTCTTTACTCCACCTGTGATGGCGTTGTCTTTAGTGATAAACACCTTCTTAATGCCTTTGGTATTTCTTCTGCTACATTTCTCTAATCTCTCGGAACTTTCATTTGGTTTTTGCAGTTACTGAGACAGAGCTGTGGCACCCTTCAATAGAAAAACAGGTATGCCCACACTCAGAGAAGGCTGTCCATTGAAATACTGCATCAGCCAATACAATAACGGTTTAGTAAAGAGCTGTATCACTGTTATCTGCAACTAGATGGATTCAAGATGGCCTGTGGTTTGTGTTACAGTGTGTGGACATCGGGCCGACGGTCAAATGTCTGATAGTGTCAGGCCTGTCTTTGAGTGTCTCTGGCCCAGATTTGAGCAGTATTTGCAGCTCCACTAATACTGGCAGGTGTTTGCCGTCTCGTTTCGCGGATGATTTAACATCTTAAATTGGCAACAGTGCCATCGGTGACTTTGTGGTCACTTCCTTATAGTTGGCCCGGTGTGCGCATGCTTTTACATCATATACGGTCACCCAAACTGATCTTACATCACTCTAGCAGCAGGCTGAGACAGGCCAGTAATCGAGTAAATCCAGTAAAGAGAGCCCAAAAAACATCTGATTCTAGATCAGATCCTGATCTTTTCTGGGGCAAGTCTCTCAACAGTGTTGGTGCTAACGTCCATAGCAATCTTGGTAATTCTGCCAATGGGTGAAACAGTATAATGACCACAATAGCAATGGAAGTTAGCAACGTCACTATCCAGTTAACGGAGTAAGCGGTAAACCTTCTAATAAAGGAACCCTATTAGGTTTGATTTTGAGCAGACTAAACCCACTTCTTTTAAGTTTACCAATTACTATGAGTTAACTAACTTACCCATTCTCGTCACTGACCACTGACACCACATACTTGGAATAACCCCACGGGTGTGGTTCCACATCAACAGTCCAGGGACAAGATCTGTTCGAGGGGATTTTGGGATTTAAGAAGGCATAGTGGTCTGTGGCAGGGCAGCACTTTGGTCAAGCCCAGGACTGGATTTAGCCTGTAGTTTGAACGCACAGCGCAAAACTCCATCCAGATAATACAGAGCACAAATTTGGGGCTAGACATCACCTTGAGTCAAAACTCTAAGATGCAAAGAATGGACAGAAGCTCATTCCGTATCCGTATGCATTCCTTTTAGCGAAGCATAAATAAGGCGTAAGTCTATCCTTAAGCCTGCCCTTATATATTCATGGATCAAAAGAGTTAGCACCAAAGAAATGACAGTTAGCAGGGCACCCAGTTCATTAGGTACAAGAAGGTATGCTATGAAGCCAGGTTAGTAGCTAACCCAGATAACTTTGGGAGTTACTACACTGCACTGAGCATTTGTTCTTACTGAAGCAACATGCTGTTTTCAGATCAGTGGTTATTCCTGAGGTTATCAAGATCAGCCAGTAACCTTGTTTTGCGGCATACCTCTCAGATTAACAGTGTATAGGAATAAAATACACACACAATATAAACGCCATTCTTCCTTGGTTTCAGAATACATGTAAGGTGTTGAGGAAACACTTCAATGCTGCAGTGGCAGCTAAACAGGTAACGTCAACTCAAGAAGTCAAAAGGCCGCTTGACAAAAAAAGCACAAACATGAGGAATCTCACTGTGTACACAGAGCCTCAGCTACTGTTCAGAACAGACACAAACAAACAAATGAGCAAACACAACAATCGAAGTAAAATGTTTAAAGATTAAATTTAAAAAATATCCACAAATATCTGTGGTAACCAGATTTTGGCTGAAGTCCCCCTTGTCAAAACAAAACAAAACAGTTCTTTTGAAAAATCTTCTGTGGTCCCTTTTAGTCAATAGGTCCAACACACACACACACACACACACACACACACACACACACACACACACACACACACACATCCATGCACAGTGCTACTATTTGAGATCCAAAGCTACACTTCTTCGTTTCCTGCTTTTTTTATCTGATCTTCTCAGTCTGAGTCACTTAATACAGTGCAAATGCTCCCGCGTCCAAATGCTCCCACGACCACAACAAGACCCCCAGGGGCAGCCGCCAGACCATCCTGTTCCCCAGAGATGGACAACTTCCATGGGAAGCAGTGGTGGTGGCTCTGGGGTCTTGCTGTGGGTGGGGCTGGATGCTAAAGAAGGACAAGCCTCAGCTGTGGAAGCTGGGCAGGGAGGCCTGTTTTTGGGACAGACGCATCAGCTCTTCCCTGATGGCCTTGATGAGGGAGGCTGAGGAGTGCGTGGGGGGCAGTCCCTCACCCTGGAGGGCACTGGTGGTTGACGGGTAGCCCAGGCCAGGGATGTCCAAGTGGGCCGGTGGGGCAGAGGGCTCCCTTACTCCCACCCGCTGAGCCTAGAGAAAGCAGAGACAGACACAGTCAGGATGACAGAGACGGACTTGGACCTGGCATTTTGGCTCGGACCGGTCCATCATAAGATCATACACATAATGCATTTATCACACAATGATTAGGAGAGCAGGTATAGAAAGAGGTGGATACACTATGAATCCTGTGCACTACGACAGGCACATTTTTAAAAAATACCTCAAAAGATACTCTGGTTCAGTAACCACAGACACAATTGGCAATTCTTGTAGGCCTATAACAATAATGGCATACAGTAAAAGGGCATCCCTGCACATTCCCTAGGGCCTTACTATACAAGGTTATACTACAATTAAGTTGGACATGGTATTTATTGATTTATGGCCACAGTGTAAACCAGAAATTATGAAAAAAGCTAATCACTATTGAGCATTAAAACAGCAGCCCAAGAGCCTCTCACAGTGACCCGAAGGCAACACAAGGGATACCTTGTGGGCCCAGGCTAATGGTTTTCCAGTTTCAGATTAAGGTAGTCTATGTAGCATATCGGGATTATGACACTGGTAAAAAACTACAGTTTTCAAACGTTAAAGTAATACGTACAGTAATCATGAAGTTACAGCACATGCAATATGACAATTCCACCCCAAAGTTTATTACCATTTTACTGTCAGTCAACATAGCTATGAAAACGATCCTTGCTAATTCCTATTCTTTGACTTGCAAACAAATCCACATGGATTAGTGAAAATGTCCAATGTTGTTGCTATTTTTTTTTTAAACAATCAACAAATGTAGGGAAGATCCAGATGAAAAATCACAGGCTGGCCTGGTATGCATTTAAATGACATTATGACATTATTTACCTGGCCTACAACTTTTCCCATTCCCATTCAGCTCTGATGCCTGCTTGCTTCTCTAAGCGAGCACAAAAGATGCAGTGCTATTTAGTATTGCAATTACCTTGTCTTCACCAAATTCGGTTATCAGTCAGCTTTGCAAATAGCTTTGTCTGCAATCAGTTGTCCGTATTTTGGGATAAGTTTTATCAAAGCTCAGCACTGATCGGTGGTCAGCTACACCTGCGCTCACAAGACAAGCGACCACCGCCACTTCTGTTTAGCTGAGTTTTATCAAGGATTAACAAGTGTTTTGAAAGTAGTTCTTACCACAATTTCTACACTCACTCCCCCATGTCTCTCCCCCTCTCCATCCTGCTCTCTGTGTGCACGCCAGAGCCAGCACCATCACCACTATAATAGCTATGCACTATGCCCGCACAGAGACCAAGAATCGTGTTTATATGATTGTACATCTAGCTCAATATGTAATATGAATGTAAACAAATGGGCTGCTGATCTGATTTATTGGAACGAACCCTCCACCCCCAAAAACGTGGTATTATCGGCCCAAAAAGCACGTCGGGCAACCGGTAAAATGCCCGGTGTGCCATACGGTCCATCCCTGGAGAATGAAACAGCATCTATTCAGAGGGGTTTCAGATATTAAAAATAATGCTACTCCACAATTCTACTACTAATACTAGTACATGCAACACAAATTAGTATACACATTAAATGCAATACAATGTCATTTGTTAATAAATGGGTACATTACAAAAACAAGCAACGTAAATGAACCGTAATGAATGTAAATGTAACAGGAGTAACATGAATTTGTCTGAGAAGTTGCCAGGTATGACCAACATGGGTTAAGGAAAGTATAGCTCATTGAACTCACAGCATCCCGGAGGTTGCCAGGTTTGGAGAGGTCGTCATCATAGGCACTCCAGCTGTATCCCCCAGGCTGCGGTGCACCAAGACGTCCACCAGGGGGCACTAAACTCAGACGACTAGGCAGACCCTGTGATAAATGATGCAGTTGGCCACCTACACACACACACACAATACAGAGACACACACAGAGCAATGCATAAATATGAAATGAATTGCAAAATACACTTGCATGGATTTGATCTGTATCTGCCGTATATCTGTGTGCTGTTTTGTGTGCTTGTGTACATGTGTGTGAGTGTGTGTGTGTGTGTGTGTTCACATGTGGTTTTATTCCATACCTGCAGTGCTTCCCACAGGTCTGGGTCGCGCTGAGGAGGCCAGCTCATCACTGTAGCCCCCTCTGCTGGTGAAACTGTCCACTGCAGTCTGCTCCCCACTCACACCTTCACCAGCTGAAGGTAAATATCCTGGACCTAAGCCTTGCCTGTAATACACACACACACACAAACATACACATGCAGTACATTTATACACATAACCTGCATTACATGTATGTGTATGTCATGTCTGTTTGTGTTTGTGTGTGTGTGTGTGTGTGTGTGTGTGTTGGGGGGGGGGGGGGGGGGGGGTGTGCTGGAATAGGCTGAGGGTATTTTGAGTGACAGTTTCTGTAACTATAAAGTGAGTCTGAGTTGTAATATATATGTGCGTGTATGTGTGTGGTGAGTGTGTCTGTGTGTGTGGGGAGATGTCTGTGTGATGTGTGTGTGTTTGTATAATGGAGTGTACAGGAATTCCCCCAAGAGAGAGATTGTCTGGTTACCACAGTGCAGACATGTGGCTACTGAAATAAAAATGACCTGTGTGGATTATTGATGATGGCCTGGGTGGCGCCCACTGAAAAGGAGGCGGTATGTGTGTGCATACTGTACGTGCATGTTTGCCTGACTGTGTGTGTGTGTGTGCAGGAGCAATGTGAGCATACAGTTGTGCAACAACACAACCCTGAGGAGCTTAAGATCACTAAACTTAAAGATGTATAGAAATGCAGCCATCAGCTTGGCCAGATCTGAGAGGATCAGAGGTGTGTGTGTGTGTGCTGGTAGAGGTGTGTGTGTGTGTGTGCGTGTGTATGTGTGTGTGTGTGTGTGTGTCTATGCATCACAGCAGCTCACCAGGGAGCACCAAGTTCCCAATTCTTACTAATGCCATTCAGAATATCAATATATTCTATACCAATTACAGCAGTAACTCTAACAGAAACTAATAGTTTACATTGGCTTCAATGTTTACATTGCCTTAAATGTTTTATGAAGTGTTTGTATTGAAGGTTGGTATTGAAGGTGTGTATCTTGGACTTACCTTTGAAGAACACTCTGCACAGAGGGAGGGGGCAGTCCTATATCACCATACCTCTGCGGGACAAAAAAACACAGGATTATGAACAAAAACACACACACACACACATATACACACACAGACAACAGACAGACAGACAAAAAAACTCACTTACTCAGTAGACAGATAGATAGATAGATAGATAGATAGATAGATAGATAGATAGATAGATAGATAGGTTTTGGGGTTTGTAGGTCAGTCTTGAGCTAGGGTGTGACTAGGCCTTGCTCAGGACTGACCTACAAACCCCAAACCTGTCCAGACGTCTCAGGGTGAAAGCAGTGTACTTTAAGTGCAGGTCTGCAGGGCTCTGGTAAGTAACTATGTGAGGTGATCAAAATGTATATTATGTAAAGTTAATGTCCTCTTAAATATTTCTGTCTTGTTATCAACAATATCCAGGTCATTCCTGGAAGACAGCAGCTACACTCCAACAAGGAAGTCTGCCTTCCCCTGGCTCATGAATAGTTAACGAGCTTTGCTAAAGGACAGTGCCTGATTGGCTGAAACTGATGCATATGCGTGCGGACAGGTGACCTCTAAAAGCCCTAAGAGGAAGTGGTGTGGAAGGAACAAGGGAGTGCTTTTATATAGTTTCACCCCTCCTCTCTCTCACACACACATAGACACATGTGCACAAAAACACACACGCACACACACACACACACCCCAACAGTAGTAACTCACTAACCAGGGCAGGTAAGCACATGGGGCGAAGTCTAGCCACGTGTGTTTATGACAATAGACTGCTTCTTTGTAAACATTTAAAAGGCCTTTCAAGCCACTGGCTCATTATGGATATGACTTGGCAAACAGTGCAACACTGGGATGCCTTTGTCTTTCTTTGTGGGCCATCCTTTTCAAGGGTAACCTTTGTAAGGGTCATACATAAATGCCAACACTCCATCAACATGCTGTATTTAACACACACACAACTGTGGTTGGCATACACGCCCCCCCCTCCCACACACACACACGCAACAACACAACACACCACACACACACACTAATCTGATCACATCACTGCTGATGACAGCCCCTCCCCCAAATCACTCTACCAGGGCTTGGAGCGACCCCTGACATCTCCCTCCATCCCATAATAATCTGGCTTGTCCTTAGTAGAAGGTCAGATGGGGCCTCAGAGAAAGCCTGCTGGACTCACCCATGGCCCCTAGTCCTTGTTAACCCCTGGATTAGCCCCCTCCACTCCACAACACACACACACACACACTTTGATCCAATAGCAACTTGGGGTGCGAAATGTGTGTGTGTATGAGTTGTGTACATGTATATGACATTGTGTGTTTGTCTATATGTACGATTGTGTAGATGTATATGCATATGTTTGTGTAGATTCATGCACTGTCCACATTTGTTTCTCAGTGTGTGCAAATACTGCTGTAATGTGTGTGTGTGCTTGTGTGTGTGTGTGTGTGTGTGTGTGTATGTGAACGTACATACGTACACATGTTTAAACACACACAGACACACACACACACAAACATATACAGTACATACGTATTTGTGTGTATGCATGCATTAGAGAGATTCAGGGGCCAGTTGTTGCGTAGACAGATGGAATGGTTGTGACCTGATTACTGTACGAAAGGACTGCACTGAGCTCACTCAACCGGAACGGGTTACACACTAACACACCCGGCAGTAATTAACTCTGGAACCGCTCCAGCACTGATCTGGTGTCTGTGGACATTTGGAACATTTCAGCACTACGAGCACGTGCCAGCATGTGGCTGTGTGTGATGATTGTGTTTGTGCTGTGTCTGTTTGAGTTTCTGTGTGTGTGTGTGTGTGTGTGTGAAGTCGCTAAGCCTGCTACATAAGTGCATCTGGGTAGGGTTAGGTATGTGTCAGGTTTAAAACAATATCAGTACTGACAAAGGAACTTTTTGGTACTGGTACTCCATGATATCTTTTTTCAGTACTTTACTCTGTATGAACCTTAAACAGAACTGGGTAGATGGTGAGCAATGGGTAGAGTTGTCCATGGAACTCACCCCAGAGAAGGGCCCCGGTGCTGGGTAGGAAGGGGCCCAGGGCCGTGACGGGCCCCTAGAGGGTGGGCTGGAGGCTGGTAGGTGCGCGTGCCCGTTGCCCACGCCAGGCAGCGTGATGCCCGCCGTGGCTGTGGTAGTGGTGGCTGTGGTGGCGGCGGCGGTGGGTGAAACGAGGGCAAAGGCGTCGTCCAGGAGCGAGTGCATCTGTTGCCGTGCCTCCTCGATGCTGGGCTGGGGTGGCAGGTAGGGGGGCGGAGGGGGCGCGTGGCCGGGGGGAGGTGAGCTAGGGGACAGGAAGACGTCATCGGACGGGGAGGGGTCCCGTGGTTCTGGGGCTTGGTCAGGGTCAGACTGGAGAAAGGGAATGAAAGAGGGAGCGAGAGAGAGAGATTGAGAGAGAGAGAGAGAGTGAGAAGGAGGGAGAGACAGAGAGAGTGAGAACTATTCATGATATACGTAACATACAGGCTATACATGATGGATTGTGAAAATGAATCTACTTCACACTGAATCTTAAAAAAGAAGTAAGAACTGAGACAGAGGGAGCGAAAAAAAGAAAGACATTATTCTGGTGTGCTGATGTGCTGATGAATTCACACAGTCCTCACAATCAGAAGTGAAAACTAAATAGTGAACTGCACATACATATCCAGTAGATAACACAAAACAAACGTATGAATTCCATTACAATGTCATCAAAGTGACAGTGGTGCTGTTGCCCTACTTTTAAAATGCCATTTTATACACACTCATCAAGTCACTAAAAGAGTGAATCAAATCTACACATGCCATGTGACTATGGTGCACACATTAACTAAGACATCTAAGAAAAAGAATGAGGGAAAGAATTGTATTCACACCCAGTCATAGCATACAAAATTAAGCACAATTAATGCATATGCCTCACAAGAAATGATGGTAGTAAATTAGCCTACTGAAAACATTTTGAGCTAGATAGACAATAACAGATCTTTTGGGTTTTTTGTAATTTGTCATTGAAAAGACTTTATAAATCTTGGTGGTATAAATCTGGATATATTCCTGGAAAATAATTCACTTAATGTGCTCTACTCTTCTCAAACCAAGCGCACAAACCAACACGTGGCAGAGGACCAGTCTAGATGTGTAAAGAAATGAATAAAGAGACAGAGTGTGCTTGTGATTTGTTGGCCTGTCTCAGGGTGCTGCTTGTGATCAATGATATTGACTGTGTCCCCAGTCGCCTTAATTAAAAGCCTGGTGCCATCTGAGTTCACTACTGGAGCACACATACAACACAGTAAATCAGGGTGTGTTTGTGTGTGTGTATGTGTGTGTGTGCGTGTGTGCATATTTGAGGACAGAGCGATTCACAGCAGCTGTTATTGCTACACACTGGAGATTAACAACATACCATAATAAATGAGTTAAGAGCATGAGTCAGAACCTGACAATCACACAATGAGAGACTTTTATCATGTCGAAATTTAGCTGACATCTAACTGGCGTCCGAGTGTGGAAGAGAAAGAGAGTCTGACTTCAGTTCAGTTAGAACAGAGTACCACTGACCTAGAGAGAGAGTTCAGAGGGAGACTGGAGAAAGAACTGTTTACACACCACATAAGCAAAGTTGCTAACTCCTGGATACTTCCGGTAGGTTCCATCGGTCTCTGCAGTGATGAGCTGGTCCCGGTCTGCTTCACACATGCCACCGTTCAGCTGCCCAGTTTTCTTCTTAGATTTAGGTGAACGCCTTCCCCTACCACTGACACACAAATGCACACACACTAAAATTGATTACTCCAGAGTATTGACACACACAACACAACACAATTAATTCTACATTCAATTCAATTCAATTCCCAAATCATTAAAACAGCACAATTCATTCCACATTCTCAATAACTCACCTTCATAGGGCATCTAGTGATTCTGAATTCCACATACAATAAAATACTCAAATTCAGATTTCAATTAACTCTTTCAGACACTAAAAGTGCTGAGGCAGGCTGAGCTACTGACTCTACCCAACTGGACCCAACTGTTTCATTTACACTTACGAGCCTCTAGGCCTCTTCTCTGTGTCAAACAGGATCCCTTTCAAACCAGAGCCTGCCACAACATCCCTTCTCACCCCCCATCTCTTTCTAACGAAAGCCTGCCACAACATCACTGCTCAAACACTATTTCTTTTAAGCCAGAGCCTGCCACAACATCACTGCTCAAACACTATCTCTTTTAAGCCAGAGCCTGCCACAACATCACTGATCAAACACCATCCCTTTCTAACCAAAGCCTGCCACAACATCATTGCTCAAACTGTCCCCACCCCCACACCCCCTCATTTGCACCAAGTTAATTCCTTCTGCAACTCGGTAGACACCCAGACAAAATATGTCAGCACTAAGGATATGCACTGGATGCCAATACAATGGCAGATAATAACATACAAACAACACTGTATTTACATGACTGAATCTGGACATAAAGCTGCTCTGTGACGTTTGAATCATCCACAGACATCAAATGGGGCATGAGAAAAGAGAAGAGAAAGTACACGAATACACAAGCCAGATTCTTTCTTCACCACTCCTTAGCTCAGATGGCAAGCACAACCAACTGTAGTATTTCAAAGGACTGCAGCATTCAAATATCTCTGTTCAATATATCAAAATAAATAACACCTCATATTCTCAAAGGTACATGCAATGAAATATGTAACTAGGAGGTAAAAGCTCAAGTAAAATGCAATTGACACAGAGGGAGATCTATAATTTATTTATGTAGGGAACACCAATCATGACTTGACCTCTGACCTTTTCTTGGGCTCAGTGAAGGGTGGGGGCAGGCGTATGTCCGGGTCCAGAATCTTGTCGATCTGCTGCTGGGCCTTCTGGTAGATGCGGTCCTGTTCCTTTGGGTCCCCGACCCCGTCGGTCAGTTCGTCCATAGTGGGGAAATCGTAGTGGCCTTTCCGCTTGGCTCGCAGGCGGATTTTATTGCGGTGGTGCTCGATCTCCGACTTGTGCCGCAACGCAACTTGGATCTATACACACACAGATGCACACACACACGCACACACACACACACATCCCATCCCCATGTTATGTCACATTTACTGAGACACATAGCCTCATATCAGTGAGTGAGAGTCAGGAATTCAAACAGGAAATGCAGGGTAATTGGCGAGGAGCACACACCTCCTTGTTGAGCTTGGCATTCTCGGCAGCCCGGTCGACCACGGTGGGGCTGTGCGTGGGTAGGGCCGGCATCGGCTGCATGGCAATCAGCTGGATCTTGTTGGTCAAGCGCTTGGATCCCTCGGCGGCACGAGACATGCGATCCACATGCTCAAAGATGGACGCTGAGGAGAGCTGGTCGTCGGGCGCGCTCAATGGCGGAGGGCCTACAGAAAGAGAGAAGAGATAAACAGGAAGTCCATTAGGAGGACAAGGAGGAAAGAGACATGTTCAGCTGGGCAGAGTGGAATGGGGATAGACCAATCCAAGACATATGACACGAGAAGTCATATGTGGCAATGAGATTTGAGACACATTACACAAAATAGTATAAAGTGTATGTAACATGTAATATGGAGTATAAAGTGTATGTAATATGTAACATGGAGTATAAAGTATATGTAACATGTAATATGGAGTATAAAGTGTACGTAACAAAAGAATTGAAGTGAACATATAAATAACACAAAGAGGGAACACAAAACTGGGTTAGAATAGACACACGGGCCAAACAAAATAAACAGGAATAGAGAAAATGAACCCAGCAGGTACTATAGAATAGTCAGCAGCCTGCAGGCAATAGACAGAGGGGAGACATGGCAGAGGGGAGGAGGCTCAGCAGTGTGGTTTTTAGAAAAGTGCTTAGCGCATCAGATGTGCAGTGATCACCCTATGAGCATCTGCTCTGCTTTACTGTAACAGTCCTGCAAGGCACTCAGGAGAGAACATGTTATGTCCATATGTTACCATAAGGGGGCAGCACTCTGTTAACTGCCATCCACCTACAGCGATATCTCTGATGTGAAGAGAGGAAAGGAGTGAATGGATGACTCTAAAGTACCTCTAAAGTACTTCCTTTCACTGCAGGTTTGAAGGAATATGAAACAAACATCACACAAGTCTATATGTGAGTGTAAGAAAGCTATGCACTTTGAGAAATTAGCATTTGTATGCAATGCTATAGATGCTAAAAAGATGCTTCTGCTTCAGTGCCGGGTGTGATGATGCAGAGCTCAAGACTTCCACAGAGAAAGGGTGGGTTAAAAGGGCTGTAGTTTTCTTTTAAAGATTTATCACTACAGAACACACTCTCTACTCTGACTCAACTCCTCTACTGCCAGAGAGAGCTATCACTAGACATGACACAAACACACATACACACACACACACACAGAAACACATACCGGTAAGTCAACACACACATAGTGAAACCTGTTACTTATATCGCACTACACACACACACACACATCCACACACAATTTACGGTCGACACACACTCTTACCAATCTTATTCTTTCCTGCAAGTCCAGAAAAAGAGGAAGAAGAAAAAGAGAGTGAAAAGAAGAGTGATTAGAACAGTTGCTTAAGGCATCTCATAAACCCAGAAACACCCAGACAATACTGGCAACTGAAAATGGGTAAAACTGTTTATCTTCCTTTGACTGCACTTCCCAGGATCCTTTGCGGTTGAGTTGGAAGACTTGGGGGGAATCAGTGTAAAAGAAACCTACTTGGAAGATATGTGGAGTAGGCCTGGGTGTCGGAGAACTAAGTAAACGGTCTCGGATCAAACTCATTTGTCTGTCACTTCGCCACACTACACCAAGTACCTCCAGCTGAGGATTGGGAGGGTTCACAATAGATTCCATGACACACATCTGTGGCGCTTGAGGGTTTTACAGTAATGTGTCAGAGAGAGCAGATAAAGGCAACCAGAGGCATTACTCCGGTCACGTAGTCAGGAGTCTTAACACGACACTGAAGGAGGGAGGCTCATTCCTATTCAATGCTTCTGATACTTGTTCATCAAGGCCTTTTTTTAAACCCTTC
The DNA here is from genome assembly GCA_015244755.2 of Tenualosa ilisha. Lineage (NCBI taxonomy): Eukaryota > Metazoa > Chordata > Actinopteri > Clupeiformes > Clupeidae > Tenualosa > Tenualosa ilisha. The sequence continues at coordinate 5,045,367 of PYXC01000001.1, forward strand.
AGACCTGGGGCAGATAGAGCTCACAATCACTGCAGCACACAAAAGAGGCTTTCAGACACTCACACATGCACAGAAAACCCCTCAGTAAACCAAGAAGGCATCTGAGGTCTGAGGTCTTACATCCCCCCGAGAGATAAAACTAAAATACATGAGGTGGGAGGAAGGGAGAGAGTGAGGGAAGAGGGGGAGAATAAAAAAAAGAAGAGAAAGAGAAAAGAAAAGAGAGAGAGCGAGAGGAGAGAGACAGAAAAAAAGAGAGCGAGAGAAGAGAGGGTGACGTATTGTGGAGAGGAATTCCAGAGCTGATAAGGGTGATTTTAGGGCCTGGCGTCCTGATGCCTGAGAGAGCAGACACACACCGCCAGCCAGACGGCACACACACTCACAGACACGCTCCCAAAGAAACACACACACACACACGCACACACACAAACACCCCTGGCCAAATGCACTTAGAGCATGGGCTGCAAGAGAAAGAAAGAGGGGGATGAGAGACTTTGAAGAAAAAGAGAGTGATGGACAGACATTTCCACTCTTCCCAGAGCCCTGCTTGTGGCCTAATGAATGACCACACTGGATTTTGTCTCATTTCCTGGAGCAGGACAAGGGTTTAACACACAAACTACACTACACTACAGATCCCCCCTCCCTCCTTAAGAAGAGGTGGGGAGCCCAAGACACAAGATTTATCAGCATAAATCAAAAGCATAAAGACAGAAGAAAACAAAGAATGGGAGCACATGAGTGTAATCAATCAGTCAATTAAAGTATTGCTCAATGCTCTGTCAGCAGCACAAAGAAGTAAGTGTGAAGCATGTGCCTGTGTGTGTGTGTGTGTGTGTGTGTGTGTGAGATCAGTAGACTTGCCCTTGATCCCACTGGCAACCTTCTTGAGCGGCTGTTTGGGGTTGTGGGCTGATTGCGTGTGTAGGTGTGTCTGTGTGTGTGTGTGTATGTGTGTGTGTGTTCAGTGGACTTGCCATTAAGCCCGTTGGCAACTGTCTTGCGCGGCTGTTTGGAGTCATGTGCGGCAGAAGGCCCCCTCAGGCGTCCTATTGGCGAGTCTTTCTCGCTGGAGCGATCGCTGGTCACCGAGTCCCCGTCCGACGGGGAGATCCTGACAACAAACCACAGAAATCAACATGCAACTAAATAATAAACAGACAAAACAGCCTGAGTAGGTATGATGCTAGTAAGTTCACTGAGTTCAATTGAAATAACTCATTTTGCCTTGTTTTAATTCAAGCACTTCTATCTTTAGTGTCCAATTGTCAGAAGAGAAATGCCTCCCCCAGTGCTGTCCCTAAACCCTAAACTCAAATAACTGATTCATGCATGCAGTCTTGTGGAAAGACCTCTCGTCACCATGGTTAATATTTCATAATGGCCAGTCAATAAAGTGCTCAACAGTGGAAGCCAGATGGCCATGAAGATCTCCCACTAAATGAGGAAAGACCCTTTCAGTCAAATTGACAGACAGGGTAATCATGTCCTCATCTGACTTTAAGCAGCCTTCTTGCAAAGGATTTGACACTTGGAAATGCATCTGCTTCCATTTTCAAACAAATGTGGATATGCAGGCACACACACACACATACACACACACAAAATCTCTATTCTGTTCTGTCTCGCTTCTGTCTTTCCCCCTTACGAATCCAGCTGACATCTAATTTCTCATGTGACATCTGATTGACAGCACATCTATGGAATACAAGTCAATCCTGTCCAGCTGGACAGCTCCAAAAAAAAAAAAAAAGCCCTTTAGCTTTTTGTCTATTTCTCTCTTTCCGAGTCCAGTCTCTGGCTTCTGTCAGCCTCAGAGTCATACAAAGTGTTTTACGGGCAGGACAAGGTCACTCTGCGTCACCAAAGCACTTATTAAATAATACAACACAATTAAAACAAAAAAGCCTGTCAATACTGCAACACTGCATTCTCTCATCATCCTCTTTTTCTCTCTTCCCTTCCCCCTCTCTCTGTCTTTCCCCTCTCTCTCTCCCTTTCTCTCCTTTCTCTCTCTCTCTCCCCCACTCTTCCTAGGGCCCTGGTGTGCTATGAGGAAGCATCTGCATTGACAGCTGTGATTAATCACCGCATGCCTAGGCTCCTCTCTGCCCCAGCCACAGTGTAATGGACGACCCAACTGGATCCTGTCTCATTTAATGGCAGAGGACAGGAGTTTAACACACAATCGGCCACAGCACATCTGCCCCCTCAAGAGAAATATGGAGCACAAGACAGGATATGACGGTTATATCACAGAGATAATTTGGTCTGTACGGTGATTCTGACCACTAGGGCCATCCAATAATAGTCTAATGCATTAAGCATTGATTTGTGGACCAACCCATGAGAAACCCTTTACAGTAAAATACCCTCTACTGTGGTGCTTGTGTGTGTGTGTGCGTGTGTGTGCGCATGTGTGTGTGCGCACAGGTGTGTGTAAGTGTGTGATTTTGTGTAAGTCTCATAGAAATGTATGCTTCGAAGAACAAGAAATTTATAAATGTGTTGAAGTGTAATTTAAACAAAGTCAGTAAGCACTTACAGCACTGTGTGTGTGTGTGTGTGTGTGTGTGTGTGTGTATATGCGTGTGTGTAGGTGTGTGTGTGTGTGTGTGTGTCAGTGAATGTGACAAGTGAGAGAGAGAAATGACCAATAAAGGAGTCAGTAGAGTTGAGAGCGAAAGTGAGACTGGCCTGAGGCGTTTAGACTGGTCAAACTAGGACTTGCTTTAAACAGCGATAGATTTATTTAACATCATATGCGCTCCAACGTCAGGCAGAATCACAGAACACTGGGAGGTATGTAGGCACTGAAGCAGCCAGGGGCTGGGCAGAGAGGGTACAAGTCAAGAACAGCCTGACATGGACGTTTAATGGATCGAATGGATCGAACGAATTGTCATGGGCACAGCCGACTACAAACATTTATCTCTCTTAACAATGGGATTCTCTTTTCTAATTGGCTGATGAGATGGGAACTGACTTTGTATAACCGAATACCTTTGAAGTAAATCTGAAAAATTTGACTCACCGTTCCATATCAATGCGCTTATGAATGGTAACCATAACAACCATAGTGAAGTATTTAACGCTGTATTTTCCCCCCTTAACGGTAGGTATAATAGGCTATTTTCTGTAATTCATGCATATGACTCCTAAATGTAAAAAAAAGTTACAGACAAAATGATATCCTAAATACGAATGGGAGATCAGTGGGATAACGGCCTTTGAGGTGACCAGTTCGATGGAAACAATGACTCAGCAGAGTCCTTCTCCTCCACCTCGCCATTATTCCATCAAGCTGGTCACCTCGTCAACCGTTATCCCTTATTTATTTATTTATTTATTTCTCCTCACATTCATGCGTTTACTCACACACGCTCTCACACACACACATACACAGATGCAAAAACACACAACTTTTGCTTTTGGACTTGACACGACCCAAAATTGCTTCACTCCCAAGGCTGTGCTGATGTGAAAAGGACATAAGTATATAGCACAGACTGTAATAAATTATTTATTCTGTCAGGACAGCTCAGGATTGGTTGGTCTGACTGGACAGACTGTGTGTGACCGCACCACTTACCGTCCTTTCTTGCGCGTGACACGTGAAGCGCTCTTGGCCGAGGAGAAGCCGCCAGGCTCGCCGCTCTCTGAGGTACTGGGCTCTCTGACCGCTGAGGCGGGGCAGCAGAGGGTGGGGCTGCAGGCTCCTGGATGACCATTAGGTCGTCCTTACTGGGCTGGCCCAGGTGCAGCTTGGCAAAGTCGAAGCCCTTCACGCTGGGAGCCTGGAGCTGTAACAGCAAAGGAGAGAGATAGAGGAAGAGAGAGAGAGAGAGAGCACAGTGTGAATAATAGAAAAAGAGAAAGAGAGATGGAGAGAGAAGAGAGATAAACAAAAAGAAACAGGGAGGACGACAGAGAGAGAGAGAGAGAGAGAGAGAGAGAGAGAGAGAGATTTAATTTACGACAATGAATATAAAAAGTCTTCCTGTGAGGTAGAAGCGCAATAGGAAATAGGATGGAGATAAAAGGTTAGAATCAGCAGCACAGAGAAGCTACAGAGCCAATGGGGCCAAAATAACAGGAGGGCAAAAAACAGATCAAATCAAATCAAAGGTCAAGGATCAAGTCAAAGGGGAGAGTGCGGAATGAGTGAAGGGGGTGATGGTGTCAAGAGAGGAGATAAAGGAGGTGTAGAAAGGACACACTAGGATGGAGACGAGAGGCTCCATGGGAGAGAGAGCAGGATCAGGAGAGAAAAAGACACCCGACCCCAAACACACACACACACACACACACACACACCCACACTTTTCATCTGCCAGACAACAGTCACATCTTAGAGTCAGTTTTGGCTTCCACAATGCTACCATTGCACTGAGCAGGACACAGCAGGACACACAACACACAAACACACATAGTGTCAAGGGCACCAGTACACGTTGGTGCAAATACATATTCACACACACACAACCATACCATCCCCACACCCATTCCCTGTAACACAAACACACACACACACACACACACACAGAAATGGGCCAGTGGGCTGCGATCCAATTCCCCTCCAAGCGATAGGAGAGGGAAGCGACAGACACAGGACGACCAGACGGACGAATGGTTATTGGATGACTGGAGAAATGAAGTAATGAAAAGAGAGAGAGAGAGAGACAGAGCGAGAGAGAGAGGGAGAAAGAGAGAGAGAGAGAGAGTGAAAGAGAGCGAGAGAGAGGGGTGAAATGCTGGGGCTGAGTGAAAGCTCTGGCCTGGAGCTCTCATTGCCCCCCTGCGGAGTGACCTGAGACGGGCGGAATGAGAAGAAGAAAGACTCAAGGGGAGCGCTGAGGAAAAGTAGGCTAAAGACCGGCCGGTGAACTCACAGGGCTCAAACGAGCTGACACAGCCCCTGTAATGCACTCTAATGGCCTAAGGCTGGTAGAGCAAGACAGAGAGAGAGAGAGAGAGAGATGCAGGGAGAGTGAGAGAATGAGTGAGAGAGAGGGAAAGAGAGAGAGAGGTAGAGAGATCTAGAGAAAGAGAGAGAGGGAGGATCAAAAAGACAGAGTAGCATGACCGCATGCTGTGGGCATTACAGTGAACTTGTCTGTCTGTCTGTCTGTCTGTCTGTCTATCTATCTATCTATCTGTTCTAAAACCCGGAGATTCATGCTGAGCTAGCCTCCCCGTGATTTGCACTAATGGTGTTTGGTCTGTGATGAGGGAGTGGTGGTGTTTGTGAAGTGAAGTGTAACGCTTTGGCTACGAGGCTTGTTTTAGCGTCCTCGGATTTAGCTTTCTGCAGAAACATTGCCAAGCCAGTCAGCACTCTTCCAGCTCAGGCAAATCTTCGCTGGGAGAGATCAAGGACGTGGTCCCTCCAGACTGGCACCCCCCCCCCCCCCCTTCCTCCTCCGCCTCTTCCCCCTTCATTCTCTCTTCTGCTCCTCAGTGTAAAGAGGGATCGCTGCTAAGAGGACTGAGGGACTGGTCTGATCAACCTACTGGGCTGCTACAATTAAACCAAGAAAAAAAAAAAAAAAAGCTAAACAGACGGTTTTCCATACATGGATTAACCCTAGTTCTAGATTAAAAGAAAAAGAGTGATGAGAATTGCACCCGAAAAATAAAAAGGTTTTTAGTCTACTAAGACTAAGATCAATCCAGACACAAGCTGGCTGAATTCATTGTAAATAAATGAATCTAGAACTATACCCAGTTAGCATAAGACATACTGATAACACACAGGTATAGCAGAAGTGGAGTATGCTAAAATAATGTTCATCTCTAAAAGCACAGGACAAGAGCCAGGGGTTCAGTTTACAGTCAGAGGGGGCCTTACAGACACTTTGAGGCAGTCTGCTTCACCTTGAAATTTTTAATTATTAAAGCAGTCTAAACTGTGGCCAAGTTCTGGTCAGTCCTGCTCAAGGGCTGACAAAGCTAGCAAAATCAGATTTGGCAAGCCCCCTTCGATCCTCCGTTGGACCACCGTTGCTACATTACAAAACACCATATATGTTGAAATAGCCATAGCCAAAGAGCCGACGAGCAAAACTGCAGCGGACCACCAGCCTGGCCTCCACTGGGCTGCCAACCTCTTGCTATGTGGGGAGGGGGAAACTTCAGCACTGGGATTCTACTGCGGGAGGCTACATGCTAATGGTGCTAGCTCTGTAGTACCTTATGCTTGGTCCTCCTGTTTCTTCCTTTCTTTCCTTTAAACCCTTTGCCTTTTCTCACTTTTTTCTTTTCCTCCTCCTCCTCCTCCTCTAGCTCTTCTTCCTCCTCCTCCTCCTCCTCTTCTTTCTCCTTCTGCTTTGGTGTTTGGTGTTTTGTAGGTTTGCCCTTGGAGAATGCTGGTATGGGTTTCTTTGTCCAAGCACACGGAATGCATGGAGGAGCAACAGCAGCAGGAAATGAATAAATGCTGGACAACCCACAGGCACAGCTAAGACAACGTATCTGAGTACTTTAGGCGCCGAAGCACCTAGCACACAAGTTCACAACTGCTAAAGTGCTAAAGAAGCACTAACTAAAGCCTCTGCGGGCTAACGTAGCTACAGAGTATCAACAACACAACTGTTGTGTTCTAACACTGTCTAAATGTGTTATCAAGATCACACAATGGTTGACACAACACACAACAACAATTGTACAACAACTACTATCTACTCACACAACACTGGTCGGTAAGCTAACAAAAAAACAAGTCTGTCCTAATTCCACAACGTTATAAACCATCCTAGCAATGTTCGAAGGATGGATACTGAATGTATTCTGACATGCCTATAAGTTGTTTACAAACATGTTGACCATCCATAGGCCTCTGCTCTACAACATGAACACCCGCATCCCATGACCTTACTGTCAGTGTGTGCCAAATATAAATATTGCATTTCGCTAGAGTACCATGTCAGCGTACTCTCCTAAGGCTACGGTTTCCTAAACTAGATTTCATAGCAACCAAGCAGTGAATAGAAATTTGAAGGCAGAACCTGTACATTTTTAAAAAGTTGTGCTTAGAGAAATCTCTGGTCAGTGTGGTCAAAGAGTTTACCTCCAAGCTTTCGGTCAAACAAGCTTCATCAGGGCATTGCCTGAAAAAGTTTAAACAAAGTGCCAATCCACTGCAAAGTAAATGTATGCCTATCGAGAGTGTCCAGCCTCTTTGCACAAACTGCAGCAAAGTGACAGAGTCTGGCCCACCAGGCTAGCTTTTCATACCTTATAATAATAATTCTGGCAGTCATCAACTAGTAATAAACATTTACAAGTCCACTGGCACACACTGCAGCAATATCAGAAGAGATGAGTATCTGCCTGTACCATCTCTCTCCTCCTCCTTCTCCTCTCATCCTCTTCTTCCTCTTCTTCTTCTTCCTCCCCCTCTTCCTCCTCCTCCTCTTCTTCTTCTTCTTCTTCCTCTCCTTCCTCCTCTTCCTCTTCGTCAGAGTTTGAAGCCACATCTTTGCTGGGGATAGGCGTAAGTAGCTTGGGAATAGGGGGCAGAGGTCTTTGAAGAGACAACGTGGACCTCTGTGAGGAGGAAGTGGATCTTTGCATTGCAGAACCAGGTCTCGGCAACGAAGACCCAGGTATCTGCTTAAGCGGATGTGGTCTGGGGATGGAGGGACTGGGCTGTGCCGGAACAGCCCTCTGAAGGCTCGGCGTGGACCTCTGCAGGGATGCAGTGGACCTCAGAGTTGAGCCGGATCGCCGCAGGCCTGACCCCGGTCTCTGCATGGCCGATCCGCCCCTCTGGAGTGAAGGAGTGGAGTGGCGCTGGACTGAGCCAGGCCTCTGAGGCCCACCTGAGTAAGTAGATCGAGCAATGGAGGGCGCGCGGGGCTGGGCTGACGGGGGTCTCTGACTTGGTGGTGGAGACTTTTGCAGAGGGGGGGACCTCGGCAGAGAGGTGGTGGACTGAGAGGTGGAAGGCAGAAAGGAGGTGATGGGTGACTGAATGAACACATGAGGAAATGAATGAATGAATGAACAGGAAATTCATGCATTAATTACAGTAAGAAGTGAAGAGTGTAAGACAGAGAGAGAGAGAGAGACAGGGAGAGGATAAGAGAGGATAGGCAACAGAGAGATTATAAATATGTGTGTGTGTGCGTAGGGCTGCATACATGAGTGCATGGATAAGCTTGTGTATGTGTGTGTGTGTGTGTGTGTGTGTGTGTGTGTGTGTGTGTGTGTGTGTATGTGCATGAGCATGTGTGTATGTACAGTATGTGTGTACTTGGGCTTCCATCTGTGAGAGAAAGACATGCCTCAGTAACAAACTGAGAACAGGAAAACAACAACAGCTGGGACATTTACACAGGCTGGCATCTCCTCCAGAGCAGGAACACACACAAATGCCAACATGAACAAAACCACATACATACACACACACACACACACATAAATGAAAATGTTTACATAATTTGAACAAAGATTTAATAAAAAAAAACAAAACAAAACAAGAAAATCAACAAAAAATTGAAACATAGACATGAACACTGTATATAAAGTCTGATGACAGCAAGTTAGCCAGACTAGGCAAACTATAGGCAAATCATGAACTCTCTAAGCAGAGAGGCGAGCGCGGCCAGTCCTGATGCGAGCCTTACCTTCTGCCTCTGGGGTCCTGTTACCATGGTATCAGGCTGGAACTCCAGCTTGTCGGTGCGGCAGAATTTCCAGTAGAGGATAGAGATGATGAGAATGGCCACCAGCACGGGCACCACCACCCCAATCACCACCCACGTGCTGGTCGGAGGCTCCACCGGCTCGCCCGGGAAACCTGGTACTTTTTCCACCGCTGTGTGAATAGAGAGAGAGAGAGTGAGAGAGGGAGAGAGAGAAAACAGAGAGAGAGAAGGAGAGAGACAGAGAGAGAAAGAAACATACACATACACACACACGCAGAGAGCGACAGACAGACAGAGACAGACAGACTTATAGACTGCCTATTAATTTGTTATAATGCCATAATGCCACATAAGCCATAATACTATAATACCACATCAGCTACAGCATTGCTCAGGTTCTGTGCTTTCTCTCCCTCTCTCCCATTCTCTGCCTCTCCCTCTCTACTTACATTCTACCTTTCATGTCTGAACACTTTTATAAATGGTGACAGACTATCGATTGAAATGTTCCATCCTGAAAGCTACTACTTTTCAAAAACACCTACTCCAGTTCCCTATCATGAATGAGCCACAAGAGGCCATGTCTGTGATATCTGAGCTGTGTGGTGTAAGAGGGATGAAAAACCCAACTGAGAAGTGAGGAGACCTGAGGAGGGAACAGAGTGTCTATCTGCCAGGGACACACTGGACTGACTGTGTTTTATGACTGTTTCAGCAGTTTAACAAACAACAGAACTCAGTGACACCTTCTAGTGTGTTTGTGTATACGAGTGTTTGCAATATGTGAGTGTGTGTGTGTGTGTGTGTGTGTTTGTGAGAGAGACAGAGAGAGAGAGAGAAAGAGAGAGAGAGAGAGAGCGCGAGAGAGACAGACTCACGCTGTGCCAGGATGCCCTGCACACGGTAGCCCAAAACGATGGCCGCTCTCTGCACGTCCAGACGGTTGAGTGTGGTTGCCGTAGTAACAGCCGGGAGTCTATCCCCATTGGCTCCCTCTGCAAAGTAGATCATCTCCAAAGGACTGTCAGGACCAGGCAGACGCGTTGTCCTCACAATCTAAATCACACACACACACACACAGCCCAGAGACGTCACAAATACATATTAAAGCTCGGTCACAAAAGAAATACAGTATAGCCACACATTTAAACAAATGCAAACAAATTGAATGTCCCACAACATTACGTAAAACACACAAACACACACCTAACCATCTGCATATGTATTTTAGTAAAACACTGAAAGATAGTATAGTATGAATAAATGAAAAGCTATCCTGCAGAAATGCAGGGCCTGGAGGCTAACTGGTGGTAATAGTGAGTGAGAGGCCCCACGTAGGCATACACACACTCTCTCTCCCTGTCTGTCTGTCTCTCTCTTTCTCTTCCCCTATCTCTGTTTATCTTTCTCTATCTCTCTCTGTCTTTCTCTCTCTCTGTCTCTGAGGGGTCGTGGAGTTCAGCTCCTTACTCCAGTGTTTGAAGGGGGAAAGTCTCCAGGGCCAAAGATTTATACACACAGACAGCAACCCCCACCCAAATGCAAGCACGTGCATACACACACACACACACACACACACCATGGTTACTGGGGTGGAAAAAATATGACAGAACATATCCTTTCTTCAACACTCTAATCACACATACTGTACTGCACATAAAGAATACAAAATGTAACACAAATGCAGTACTATCACATACAAGTGTGTGTGTCTTTCTTTGTGCGCATGTGTGTGCACATATGGAGCATATGTGGGATACGTATCTTTTCTTGCATTTCATTTTCATAAGCTTTAATATTCATAATTCAATTAGCACATTTTCCTTCAAAGACAGAGCAGTCTGCTCTGGTACAGTATCTAAAAATAGAGATATCATCACTGGAGTTCAGATGAAATATTTAAAGCTGGCAATTAGTTCATACGAAATGTTCAAACATAACATATAGCTGAACAATTAATTCTCTTATTTCCAAAAGTACTGCTGGTTTTACTGCTGGAACTCTGTGTGTGCAATATATATGTTAGTGCTGTCAATCAATTAACAAAATGAATCTAATTAATCACAATAGAAAATTAATCACTTAATCACGATTAAGCACAATTAATCACATCTTTAAAGTTCCACAATTTTCTTTTATTTTTTGTGAGGAAAGAATGTCACTTTTGACCCTAGTTAGCGCAGGCTTCAGCAAAGTGCCGCTCCTGGGTTTCCTTCACACCCAACGTGAAAGAGTGAAGTTCCCACAGGTTGTCTATGACCGGGGTGCCGACCACATGATTTCTGCACGCTCCCCCTAGCTGCAAATCTACCATGGTTTGGCCTTTTTCTTGGACTCTCATTCAATGTCCATCATCCATGTCCATCAGCTCTTTTATAATGCCACATTATGAAGCATCTACAACCATCATTACGCTGCGTGTATTCAGTATCAATGATCTTTGGCATTGCCTTGTCGCCCTCGTTTTCCTGTTAGGGTTCTGCATCGAGTGTGTCCATGTTCGTGTAGAACATTTCACCAAATTGCTTTGAGACGAACTATCTACACTTCGACCACACAGTTGGGTCTAGAGAATTTCTTGGTCAAGCTTTCATTTTGTTAACATTACTGTTAAAAGAGACACTGCATATTACCTACATAATATTATTGCTGTTGCAAAAAATATATCAGAACTATTTACAAGGTTTCTGGGCATTTAGTTTATGTTCTGTTAACACGCAAACGTCTCATGACTGCAAATACTGCATGCTGACAAAGCACTAAATTTAAAAAGTTATTGATAGACATGCACAGTACAATGAGAAATCCTGCCACTGAATTCAAAATTATGTCTTCAATTATTTACAGAACCAATGCAGTGGACTAGCATGTTGCTAAAAGAGACAGTACCTAGTGGGCTGCTGAGATACCCGGCAAACATAAAACAAAGCGAGTGGACGAACTTGACTAATCACAGCCCTTGCGGTGTGTGTGAGGAGGGCACTGGTAGGTAGTGTGACGTGTGCGTCATGATTAATACGCATAAAAAAAATAATTTTTTTTACATTAATAAATGCGTTAACGTGTTAACATTGCCAGCACCAATATATATATATATATATATATATACATTGGATTTTTTTTGTCATTTCCATAATGTCAATGAAATGCCACATATTTTTATGATGTTAGTGATTATATGAAACTTGAAGAGTTGTACTCCTCCATAGAGGTTGCATGAAACCTTGTAAAAAATATTTAAATAATACTGTGTCTCATGTTCTGTCAAATCTATAAACCTGGAATTGCTCATTTATATATTTAGGCATTTATCCGATGATTTATCCGATTTCATCCAAAGGGATTTCCCGAAACTGATTGCATGACCTTAAATCCTCATTAGGACACCCATGGTTAGGTGCCTTGCACAGGGGCACAATGGTGGCAGCCAGGGATTGAACTCAAGATTTTCTGTATGAAACTGAATCTCCTGAATGTCTTGTATGACAATCACCTCACCTCCATCAAGAAGAGTAAATGTGGACGGATGTGCTCGGTGTGTCAGTGCGTTTATAAGACGGGCCTATTTCACAGCAGCCATTTTTCCAACAAGTGGCAGAGGGAACACTGTTATTAATGACATCCAATGAGGATCTGATTCTGCTACACTCAATCAGAATCTTGTTGGTTGTCATTAATAACACCTGTGCTTACCCTCCCATTCCTTGTAAAAATGGCTGCTGTGAAATAGACCCATTATTTGTGTATGGGATTTGCTATGACAGAGACAGAGTTATAGACACAGCAGGGAACAGAAGAAAAAGAAGAAAGAGACTCTGCTGAAAACTAATGAAAAACTGATACTAAGTGACTCTGAAACTGAAAAATGAGAAAGACATGGAAAAGCACACACACACACACACACACACACACAGTGCTTCTTCACACACATTCGTATTCCTTAAACTTACAACCAGTGTCGTGTCCATTTAATTTCTCTCACACACATGCATACGCATACACATACACACACGGACATGCGCACACACACACACACACACACACAACACAGACACAGACACACACAGTGTGAATAATGCAGGTGGTGTGAGTGGCGCTGAAGGAGAGACTGAGGCAGACGTGTGAGAAATGGGACACTCGCTGCTACCTCTCAGCCCACATGAATGGGACACTGTTACCATGGAAACGCCTTCCCATCTCTGAATGATGATGTGTACGGAGCAGAGCAGGTGTTGGGGAGAGTCACAAAGAGAACCCCTGATCACTCAGAGAGTGTGTGTGTGAGTGTGTGTGTGTGTGTGTGAGAGTCTCACTGACATACAGTCATTGGGGTATGAGTGTGTGCGAGCGTGTGTATGTGTGCGTGTCTGTCCACATAAAAGATGAATGGGTTATTATGGGATGTTGGAGAAAGAAAAAAGAAATGACATAGCAAGCACGCTTGTCCCTGTTACACCTTACAATAAGCACAACATGTAAGCATACGCATGCGTTTGCACACACACACACACACACACACACACACACACACACACACACACACACCTGTACACTATTGTTGCCTATGTTGGTGGCTCTCTTGAATCTCCTGATGCCCAGGGCCTCTCCCAATAGCTGTGCCAGACGCCTCTCCATCTTGGCCTGAAAGGTTCTGTCAGTCACCCCTGGTTCCAGCACACCCAACAAAACTGCAAACACACACACACACATTCAAAAATGAATTACATATGAACCACACATGTGCCAGACCCAATTCTGGTTGGCTGTTTTACACATGCCTTACAAAAAGAACAGAGATTCAGAGGAATTGAGAAATTCTAAACAGAAAGAGAGACAGAAAGGGAACAAGAGGAAGGAAAGATGAGAAGAAGATGGAGGGATGGAGACATTAAAAGACTGAGTTGTGCAGCTGAGCATACCTGTTCTCACCCATGACGAGCGGAGTAACTGGGTCATGTTGAGTTCTGGGTAGTGGAAAGCTATGGAGAAAGAGAGAGAGAGAGAATGTAAGTCCCAGTGAACATCTGCATGTCTCTATGGGAGTGTTCTGTTTGTTTTGACTATGCATGTGTTTGTGCGAATATGTGTAAATGCGTGAGTGTGTGTGCGTGAATGTTCTTCCATGAGACATCTTACAAGTGAATCTTATTTTGCTAAAAGGCAGAGAAAAGTGATTTCATGGCAGAGATGGGTTCTTGCATATAAAGTACAGAGAAGGATGAAAGAGGGGGCCTTTATTTCCACTACAGTGTAACTGATAAATTTATCTGCCATTTGGACTGGGTTGCAGACACTAGGTTGCTACTCGGCTTACCTATTTTTTTCTTTTATTTAATCTGCAATAACATGGCCATAAAAAAGTGTTTTTAATACTTGTTGATATACTTGTCATGCCATTGAATTCCTTTTTATTTTATTACACTTGTTCTCCTGACCCCAAGGAGCATTTTCTAGACATCCTCCTCTGAACTTCCCAAACACCTTAGACTTGTGTCTCTTTTATGGCTTACACACAGCAAAGTCATCGAATAGCCCATTTGCACTGCAAGCATGTCACATGTGTGTTCCGTCCATTTGTTTATTTAGGTGCGCACATTCATTTGTTAAAGCCAGGTAGAGAACAGAACGGATGGCGAGAGGCCGCCGTCTTGGAAGCGTTTTTCATATTCACATGTATTTAAAAAAGCGCTGCGACACTTTTGCAACAGTTTCTGGTGTGAGTGCAAAAAGCTATGATGGAACGGCGATGGAACACTTACGCCACGCTTACGTCAGAGAGGGTAAAAGTGGAGCGGGAGGTACAAGCGTTTGTTAAGTTCCGTTTTTGCAAGGGGGAGGGGAGAAATCCCCCTTTATGCAGACCAGAGTTGAGCTCTCATATGCTGATATAGAAGATCATTGAAAAGTTTATATTGTGACGTTACGTGACACTCCCACTTATGTAGGGTTAGGGTTAGGACCGGAACTATTCACGTTTGCTCCCACTGTAACACATGTAACACATTGTAACATGTTGCTCTGTCTTGGTCAGCGTTCAAATGATCTTTGCTTGCGTTGTGAATGGGCCCAAACAGTACACAATGGGTCATTTGCATGTTTCTGTGTGATGATGTATGTGAACTTACGCTCAGCTATCTGCAGTACTGGGAGGCCCAGGTAGTAGCTGTACTCCACCATGTTGAGAATGCGCAGGTGTGAACTCACATCTGCCCCCTGTAGGAAGCCCCTGGCATCGCGCACCGCAAACACCACATCTACCGGCACCCGCTGCTGCCGCGCGGCTTTGGGCATGCCACTCATGGTGATGTTGATGATCTGATACAAAATTTTCGATCACACACACATGAACAAACACACAGACACACACTCTCACTTATTACTTGATAATTTTGTTATTCTTAATGTCATACCAGATGTCCCTGAGCAAGTCAGGTGGCTATTCTGGGCATATGAGATCAACTTCCTATCTTTTGGAGATGGGGAGACACTTTTTTTATAGGTTTTCCCACAGACACAAAAAGTACATAGCTGGGATCACCGTTTAGATCTGCCAGTAACTTTTCATCAGTTGCTTAAACTGGGCTGAACAAATACTTTCTGGGTTAATTTGCTCGATGCACATGTGCTAAATTTTGCAGAGTGACGATCGTTATGCTAGCGGGGTAGAAACAGAACTTTCTTTTTCCCCAGAGATCTCACTTTCCCCTGTAAAGTCTCTGGCATGACACACTGTCTCATGTCATCAGTGGGGCTGGTTCAAGAATTTAAATTTGGTCTGTTGTTTTCAATAAAAATCTCCAATTTTGTGATCAAATGTGATCTATGCTTCATCAGCGCAATTCCAGGACCGTGAGTGCACCATCCATTTAACTTAACACTCAGAGGAATAGCAACAACACTCAGAGAAATAGCAACAACAAATCTTACGTGCACGGTGAAGTTGGTGGACTCTTGGGATCGGCGACGGACCTCAGCATAGGAGGCTGTCAGGCCCTTCTCTATGTGTTCACTGAATGTACACAGACGTATGTCTATGTGACTAGGCACAAACTGGAGCACTGTGGTAAGAAACATAAACATACACACACACACACACACACACACACACACACACACACACACACACACATTCAGTGAGATTACAAGACTGACTGAAAAAACTGTGAGGTACTGTCTATGTGTGAGTATGTGCATGTGTGTGTGTCTGGGTGTGTGAGTGAATGTGTGTGACAGTGTGTGCTGTAAACTAGTTTAATGTGCATGTATGACTATGTGTGATAGGTGAATATGCAATGTATACAAGTTGTAAGTATGTGTGTGTGTATGTGTGTGTGTGTGTGTGTGTGCGTGCTCTACCTGTGTGCACATGGTATTGTGGGCTGGGAGTGGGGCTAATGCGGGACACATAGAGGATGCTACGGGTTGCACGTGGTGACTGACGCAGTGCATTGACAACGGAGATGGCCGTATACACAACAGTACCCGACACCACCCGAAACACAAAGTCTGGAGGAGCCTTCAACACCTGCAGGCCAAAGCCAAACACACACACACACACACACACACACACACACACACACACACACACACAAAGAATCAATCCACTGTTAAGGCAAACTCAGTTTATCAAGAAAATACAGAAATCAGTCATATGACAAATATTACTAAACATTTCTAAATTTTAACCAAGGGTAATTTGTGCTACACTGATAATTTTATTCACAACTGGCAACTATCATGTTTGAAACATCTGCAAAGCTTCTTACTGTAAGGATTCAACAGAAACAAACTGACTGAAAGGCAAGTCTTCCTGTCCCACACGTCATCACTGGTCACATCTATCTAAGCTATCTCATCCCCTTCTCTTTTCCTGCTGTTTGTTTATAAGCACAGTCTGGACAAACACGACTGGGAGCCTTCTTCCCTCAGAAAAATCCATGAAACATGATCGTTAGATGGAGTACAAGATGTTACACAACCAAAAGATAGAGCTTTAGTTTCTTTCCACTGGCAGACCTAGCCTCAGTGGCTAATTAAAGAGAACACCTTTCTCGTTATGTAACCTCTTCGCTAAAAACCTCTCAAGTCAACATCCAAGGCTTCGCTTACACGATAGGCCATGAAAAAAAGATGTAATAGCTCAGCTGTTTTTCCCTTCCCTTCCTGTTACATCAGATCAAAGAGCCTTGAGGTCTTTGAAAGAAAGAATGGCACTGTGCTGTAAAAATCACTGGCTGAAACCAACATACAGCACTCTCTTTAGTCTCAACATTGTGGATACGGCAACCTTTAAAAATTTCCACTGAAGAACTTGACAGTGTCTCTAACTAAAGCACTGATAGAATACTTAAGCTGCCTATCCATCTATTCCACTGGTTGTCAAACTGGGGTACGAGTTGAATCAGTTCTAGGGGGTACACAAAATAAATCTGAATGGGTTCTCAGCTCTTACCAGAATATATAACATGGAAAATGACCTAATGCTCAAATTATCACCAATACAACCCAACTGCCACTACAGATGTAATATGTGTTCACATTTTGTTCAGGCAGCAATATTTATGCCAAAATAATTAATTGCTATAGCGATAAGTCTGTGCTGCAGGGGGTACACAGTAGGACAGTTAAAAGTTCTGCTCTAGTCTAATTAGCTTTCTGGAACCACACACCAGAGTGGCAACTAAATCATTTCAATCTGAATACCTCTAAACATTTGCTAAATGCATGAAAGCCAGCAATATATTTATATACTATATATTTGTTAATCATGCTGGTCATTTTGTCCACAACAAGAGCAGTAACATTTGCAGTACCATCCTAAAGGCTATAAATACAACCCAAAGGAAGTATTGCAGAAAGGCAACTGTGACTCCTGTAGCTTACCTGCAGCTCCAGCGACTGGTTGAACTCAGGCTTTAGGATCTCACGGACCTTGGCTTTGGCATAACCAGCAGTGGACCCTGGTGGGAAACCTGCTCGGTAGGACAAAGGTTGGAACATTATTAAAATTCCATGGTGGTAAACAAATTCCAAACAAATAGCATGTTTGGTAAATACTAACAATTTTATGTGTTGTTATATTTAATTATAAATATAACATATATAAATATAAATATATATATTTTTATATATTATATATATTTGCTACCTTACAGTAAGTCAGCATGATGTGTCTTACCGACTTTGACCAGATAGTTCTCCGGTTTGGTGATATTACAGAGGTACCCTCGAACAGTGGTAGTCTCAGGAGGTTTAAAGGTGGTTGCTATTGCCGGTTTAGTAGGGGCTCCAGAAACCGTGGCTGGGACAAAATTGGTTGTCAAGATGGCGATTGTTGGAGTGGTTCTGCTCAGTGATGTTGTATTGGTATTGATGTCTGTTGTTGTCAGGCTATCCTCAGTTGCTGTGGTGTTGGATGGTGTTCCCACAGTGACAGCTTCATCAGCCATGTTGGTCAGTGGAGGGAGCGATGTTCCATTGGGTCCAAAAGGTCCTGGGGGAAGGGGGATGGTGGTGGTATTTGGGTCGGGTTGTGTTGGGACAACGGTGGTATTGGAGTCTGCTTGGGAGGACTCAGGGGTAATGCTAACAGTGGCAGAAGGGCTAATACTAGGTGGTAAAAGAGAGGTGCCATTAGCCAGGGTTTCTGAGACGGTTGGAGTAATGTCCCATTGACCTTGTGTGGATGTAGAGGGCTGGACAGGAGTATGCGGGGATGCAGTATTGACTTGGACGGTCAGGACTGATGGAGTGCTCATCCAGCCAGATCCTCCCTCCTGACTCCAGTCTGTATTGGATACTGTGGGCTCCATGGATGGTGTAAGCACCATGGAAGGATCCAGAAAAGTGCCGTTGGGCTGTGATGTCTGGTCAGGCTCCGATGTCGGAAAGCTTGGTGGCTCAAATCCTGATGTGTCTGTCGAAGATTCCTCTGGCCAAGAGCTATTGCGAGTAGGGAGCAGGTCCTCACCAAATGAGGCAGTGAACAGATGAGTGGGACTAACCGTAAAAACTCCAGTGGTTAGGATGGGTGTGGGGGTTATGGAGCTGTCGGATGCAGGGCTGGTGTGGTTGGACCCCTGCTCTGGTAACCTGCTGGGATCTTTGGTCTGCTGGATGGTGAAGTACTCTAGGCTGTTCATGTCCGGCAGCAGGAGGTCTGTGGGCTCAATAGTCACTCCATCTGACCAATCAGGGACAAGGCTCGATGATATGCTATCTTGTGGGGAGACTGGTGACTGTGTTGGAGAACCAGGAAGTGACACAAACACTGTTGGTTGTGTTGGCTGCCTGGTTAGAGGAGGACTTGAGATGTTGACATTGGAGGAATTGGTGAAAGGCTCTGTAACGCCTGGAGGGAAAGTAGGCAAAGCTGTTGCATTTACGCTAGGAAATGTGATTGGTTGACTGGGAGGGCTGGTCACACTTGGCCTACTATAAAGAAAAGTCGGAGCAGGGGAGCTAGGCAACACACTGGTGGCTCTGGAACTGTGAGAGCTGGACACATGTACGTCATACTGGCCTGGACTGGTAAAACTGTGCGTTCTTGTTATGTGTATGACTGGCTGTACTGGACTGGTTAAAACTGGGGATCTGGTGGCGTGTAGCTCCGGAGGTGCACTGGATTCCTGGGGGTACCTTGTAAGAAGTGTGCCAGAAGGCACCAGTGCTGCGCGAGTTGGGAAAGCACTGTTGTAAACCTCAGAGTTAGAGTCCTCAAAATCATACATGTCTGAAGGTAAATTGGTGACCAGGGCGTAGTCGTCCCCCTCAGATCCCATGTAGGACATGGTCTCCATGTAGTCCCAGACCCAAAGTCCACCTCCATTGTGTTGGTTGGGTAGAAGGCCTCAGCAGGCCCAACGGTGGGCTCTACTGAAGTGGTCATCCCCTTGTGACTTCCAATCAGTACATGGCTAAGATTCTCCTCCGGCTTGCCACCATCGTCATTCTGTAAATTCAGGTTGAGGCTTGGTGTCAGCTGGTGATCTCTAGGGTCCTCTACAGTGCCATGGGGTTCCACAGGATGTTTGGCAGTTGTTATGGGAACAGGCGTGACTTCAGGTCCATGGGTGCCATGAGGGATGGAGGAGGTGGTGGAGTTAGTTGCCTGGGTTTCCACTGGAGGAAGCATCTGAGGCCTTACCTGCGAACTGTTGTGGTCAGGTATTATAACAGAGATAAAAGAACTGGACAATGGAGAGGAGGTTGACACTTGTGTGTAATGAGAATCTGATGGCGAGGTTTGAGAGAGAGGCACGGACGGCTGCTGCTCCAGGTCTCTGGGGTATCGAGCTGGGGCCTCCAGGGGACCTTCCACAGATATCTCCCCAGATTCAGGAGCACCAAAAGGGGGAGCGAGAAGGGGGGTTGAGTCCCACCTGGACATCAAGGCTTTATGGAGTGCTAGTTTACTGTCATCTGTTTCAGGGCCTTTGGCTGGTGGCAGGGGGACAGGTATGGAGGTGGAAGGCCCAGGTAGAGGGACATCCGGCTGGATGGAGGCCGCAGTGGGTGACGCTGGTAAGGCTGCAGGTGATGATAGCTGCTGGTTCTGCACTGCCAGGGGAAGCTGATTTGGCAAGCTGGACGCCAACACTGACCAATCTGGGAAAGAGACACAAGCAAAGAGGTTTTTTTGTTATTATTATTATTATTATTATTATTTGTTTTTGTGTTTCATAGACCTTGTTCACTTAACATGACTCTTAGACATGCAAACTGAAAAACTCATATCATGAATATTCTCAGCACACATTTTGAACAAAAAAAAATGAAAAATTACTAGTATGAAACTAGACATTATATTTGAGATACAAAGACAAGCTACTGCAACCAAGTAATTTCCTAACATAACTAAAATCTCACAGGCAAGCTATTAAACTATTCATGGGATTGACTATAAATGAACAAGTAAAGTATTTTAACTGGGAAAACAAGAGAAACCAAGGGGAGATGTAGGCCTGTCTCTGTAGGTCTCTGTGTCAATTAGTGGTATCAATATAGTCAGATTCTGAGTATCAGGAAAAGCCTAATGTCATTCCATGTAGGCTACACATTAAATGGGCCATTAGGTAAAATGGTGATAAAATGGAAAAATCAATTCAGAACAGAAACCGTCAACACTTGACTTGTGTGACTTCATGCGTGTTCTGAAGCCACATCAGAATAACTGAAGCAGCAGAACATCATGGCTCTGTCTGCCAGGCAAACATCTGACTACCCACTAATAATTCACAATTTCTTACAGTAACTGAATGCTATTTGTATTCATGTCAACAATAATTTGAAAGAGCATATGTTTTGCACTGGTTTGGTACTTTTTTGGTCTAATTCATCCAGTATTTTTTTGTTTTCCTGATACATTGATGTTCCCTTTGGATCTATTATAAAGGGGGCACAAATGGAAACACATAATCTTCAAAGAAAAGAATTTCTGTGAACTAGCTTATGCACAAACAGAAATGACCTACATAAACATTTTTCATTCAGCACAAAAGATGGTCCCTCTTGATTGTAAAAAAAAAAGGACTAGCAATCTGGTTGGCATATTTCGTGCTTTGCTGCTGGTTCCCCCTGATTTTCACTTGTGCTTAATGACGAGCCTGGAGCAGGGAAACAACTGAGCTGCTAATTCACTCTCACACAGCTTAAGCAACAGCTAGCCACGACTGCTGGCTCACTTGCTACTAGACACGGTAAACTGTGCTGCATAAACACATTCTCTCTCTCTGCTTCTCTCTCTCTCTCTCTCACACACACACACACACACACACAAACACACCTATACACAAAGTGTGCCCAGGAAAATGGGTAATGCCACGAAACAGGCATTTCAATAATTAAGCAGCAGGCTTTCATAATACCACTTCTCAGCAGCAAGTATCAGTTTGCCAGGTTTATATTCCAAAACTTCTTTTATAAATTTTCCATCAGCCAGGCATTTACAAGCCTAATGTAGCTGTGTAGAATGGGAACGAGCCATATGGAAGAGACAGAAAAAAACATAGGCAATAGAGGCTTTGGACAAGACCTGAAACACACACATGTGCGTGGCAGTGAAAGTGGAGCTTTACTCCGGCTGGGACTGGGGTCAGTTTTCATGTCCTTACTTATAAGAGTACCAGTCAAATAAGGAAATGGAGAGGCCAGTCTTTGAACAGTTATGGAGGCAGTTTATATAACCACAGTTGAGTTTTACACAGCAAAGGAAACAAAGCAGAGAGAGAGGACATAGAGAGAGAGAAGGGGGAAGGGGGTAAAGGAGAGACGGAGAGAAAGAGAGATGGAGAGAGAGAGACAAAGGAAGATGGAGAGAGAAAGGTGGAGAGAGTGAGAGAAAATATGAGAGAGAGAGAGAGAGAGAGCAGATAAGGTATCCATTAGCAGCTTGGATAAAGGGAGCTTCAGTCTGCCAAAAAGAACAGGCAGAGTTCAGCCGAGGGCAGGTCGCATGTCACTGAAGCACTCCACATCTACACATATGTGTGTCCAAACAGCAGAACAAAACTCTGGTGACAACTTGTCAAAGTCATTTGCATTTTACACTCCAGACATAGTGGATCCGAGTCTGATTCCCGAAGCCGTGTTGCAAGCATAAAAGTGTTTGCTAATTACCAGTGAACTTTACTCCACTTTTATTTTCACTCTACCGACCTGACCACTGAGCAGATACTCTCGCCAGACACCACTACTGTCAGACCACCACAAAGCTCCTGATCTCACCAAACACAAAGCACTTACATTGTACCTCATGGAAATTTGTGTTCTACTGGTTACTGGTACATGTGCAGTAGGAAACACTTGTTACAAAGGGCGGTGGTAGTGTCGTGGTAAGGAACTTGGCTAGCATGCTAGTAGCCTGGAAATTGTGGGTTCGAATCCAGGTTGCCACTGTTGTGCCCTTGAGCACGGCACTTAACCCTAAGTTGCTCAAGAGGAAACTGGACCTCAACTAATTGATAGCTGACAAATGTAAGTCGCTTTGGATAAAAGTGTTTGCTAAATGTTATAATCCTTTCCTGTTAGACGTGCTGAGATTTTGCAAGTACAAAAAAAAAACATGTACATGATATGACGCTTTAGTATACAGTTTGTTACACTGAACATTCATGGTGTAAGAGCCTATTTGCTCTGCATTAAGGTAAACTAAGCCATGGGGGCCTGGTGCCAAAGAGCAGAGCTCCAATAGATGGAGTTGCGTGACTGGCGCAGAGACTGTCAGAGAGCAGGGCATTAGAGTACGGGCATGGCCACTCACAACACTAATGTTGCCCTGAGGGACATCTGAGAAGAGGACAAACACACAACACACCCAGGGTGCAGATCCAGATCCATTAGCTTGTCTGTCTACTGTCTCCATTTTGTTTCGTTCGGATCCAATGTAGTCTCCACTGCTGTCCAGCCTGAAAATGTTTTGTCTTCTTCTAATTCTGTTCCATGATGAAGTTTGGACGTCTCTATTGTACTTTGCTTGAGCTGCTCATGTGTTTTGATGGGTCTGTTTGAAGTGGTCTGCTCTCTTGGATTGATTATAAGGGTTATGGTTATGATCAGCGTTTGGCAAAGGATAATGCTGGGACCTTTGATGAGGACCAGAAACACAGTAATAAAATGGTACGTACTCAGTCTCACACACACACACTCTCTCTCTCTCACTTGTGTACCCACACACAGACATGCACACACATCAAAACATACACACTCGCTAACACAGACCACGACCACCCCCCCCCCCTTCCCTCCACACAATCACGCACGCCCAAAAGCTCTCTCTCTCACACACACATACACACACAAACACACACCCACATTTCGGACAGACAGCTCATGTACTTGTGCGCTGAAAGAGAAACAGCTGGAGCTAAAAATACTCGATAATAACGAGAGACACATTTATGACCTGCTTTGATATGTGGACGAGCTGCGGTGGTTAAAAGCCCTGAGAGACAGACCATCAGATGAGGGAACACAACTTAAGATAGGCCCGTTCACAACAACACACACTCACTTCAAACAGTGAGTCCGCTCACTGACGCCGTCAGCCTTAGTGACTTACAGAGAGTGGGCTGTCCAAACACACACACAATCTCTCTCTGTCTCTCTCTCTCTCTCTCTCTGTCATGCACACACACACAGACACACACACACACACACCACCCTGTCTCGTTTACACACAAATGCACAGAAGTTTACAAATAACCCTTGCATTAAATTATTTCATTTTGATTCAGAAACACATAAACATTAAAGTGAGTGAATTTAGGCTCTGTGTTCAAGAAGGAACATTCTAGTTGAACATCTGTGGACAACAAACTGCAAAACACTGAGCTGGCTGCCAAGATATTTTTTTCCCTTCTTCCCTTGATGTGCTACAATTCTTTGTTACAATCCCAGCAGCAGTTTTTCAGTAGATCTGGGTCATGGATATGTAAACAACACAGCTGAGTGTCTGAGCCATGTCTGAGCTGAGCCATGGTCCAAGCCATTTCCTCTGACCATCAGACCAGTGGTATAGTGGTGTAGCGCTCTAGAGTCTTTGATAGTGGGTCTTGAGTGGAAACAACATCTCGACAAAGAGATGACAAATTTAATGTGTGTTCAATTTTGGCTCAGAGACAGAGTAGTTTTCTTTCAAGCTTTTTTTTTAATTGAAGGATGTTATTCCAGATAGTTTGATTGAAACTTTAATCCGATGTTTATCCTTACTCCATGTTTGTTTTCCAAGACCTTCCTCCTCATTGTGTTGTCTAACCTTTGTTCTTTGCTCTTTTGAACACTCCTTCTGGACACCTCCTCGTTCTCAGCTACTCAAACCACTTTTCATTTAAGCATGAGTGTTGAGATGCTGCGCAGAAACACAGACCAACCGGCAGTGGCAGAGGGAGCAGAAAACAGAGCAAAATCATCTCCCGTGGCTCCTTAATGGGGTCGTTGTGTTCCCTTACCACAAGCCACCACAAAGTGAAGCCCAATCCGGCCTTTCACTGTTTCACTGTGTTGCATCAAGCATTTGACTGGCAGCAATGCTCAGCAATTTCATACAGACACACATGGAGTAAAAAATGAGAGACATGAAAAGAATAATAAAAGAAGAGAGATAAGCGTGGATATCCCCACACTCCCTTATCCCTTTCTTTCTTTCTTTCTTTCTTTTTTTTCTTTCTTTCTTTCTGTCTTTCTTTCTGAGAGAAAGCTCTCCTGTCTTTGGCAAATTTAGCTCAATGACCATTTAAGGAAAGTGATTTTTCTTCACTTCTCTTTTTTTTTAATCTCTGAAGATCGTGTCTCACCTGCCCTCTTTTATTTGTCTCTCTCTGCCCTCCCTCCATCTCTGGTGTGAGGTGTGCTACTGACCTTGCTGTGGAGAGGGAGCAGCTCTTGTCTGTTCTGGTTCCAGGTTTTACGGGCGAGCGAGTGAGCTAGCGAGCTGTGACTCAACACAGGCCAGGCTTCAGTGTCTGCTCTGGGCCTCTCTCCTCTCTCTCTCTTTACTCACCAACCTCCTCACTGTCTCCCAAACGTCTAGCACACATATGTTACACCAGTTTTTACTCTCTGAAGAGGGGGGAAGTTAGGCAAGTGGGAATGAATACAGGGTAGGGAGACTAAAAAGACACTTTTAGAGACTTTAACTATATCTTTCATGTATATATATATATTAGGTCAGGGCACATCCTTCCATCCACATTGAGAGCTTGCGTCACTAATACATCACTTAGGATGAGTTGTAAAAAAGCTCAGATCTTTTCCACAGCCTCATCGTTGGGGGTTGGTATTAGGGTGGGAATCAAAAGTTGATTTCAAATAAGACTCAACAGCCTAAGGGTTTTAGGTGCCCACTCTCTTTCCCCGAATTTACTGGGACTTCTGCTACTATTAAATCCTAAACTCTACAAAGGCCATCTGCAAGAATGCTTGTAGCTATCTGCCAGGACCTTTTCTGGGTGAATTTGTTGTGCATAACATGGCGTGAACTGCATGAATTTATCTGGCATTTTCCGATCACTGTAGCTGGGACTTTCTAAATGATGACATTTTATTAGGCTTCCTTGTAACCTTTATGGAACCAAAATGGCCAATTGATAAACTGTGCAGGAATCAATAAGCAGAACCAGAATCCATCAACATCAACATACTTAAAATACTAGAGAATAGAACAGAATAGTGTGCACTAGGCTACAGCTGGTCTTTTGACACTCCTTCTTCAGAGAGGGGGTTTCAACAGAGCCAAGTGATGACCCCCTCCCCTCTTCTCCTCTCATCTCCTTTCCTTTCCTCTCCTGGGATTCTGGCAATCTCTCCAAGGGTTCCACAGCATGGATTTATCATAGACCTGTGGCTTCCCATCAGTCTCCCACAGTGTGAAACATGGGAGTTGTCCAGGAAAATGCACTGTCCTATCAAGACTCGCTGTCCTATCAGCGGTGCTATCTTAAGAGATTGAAACGTTCACTCCATTATCTAAGTCAGCTAAGTCAGGCAGAGAATGTGTGGAGGGGATCTTGGTCTTTTTTTGGAGAGCGCTCATCATCATTTCCTCTTAATGGAGCTAGTATCAACCCAGAAGAGCTGCCCTTGGCACAAACCACTTGATTATCCTGAAGTGAAACTCAAAATCCCTGGGAGCTGATTATATCAGACTAATGGGTCCCGTACACACACACACACACACACACACACACACACACACACACACACACACACACACACACACACACAGACACACACATACACACGCCAATCATCTACGCCAGGACCTGTGGGGTTTGAGAGAGTTGCTCATTCAGAATGGATCCTTTAAGATCAGACCTGACCCAGAGGTCAGGACAAGCGCTGCTGTCATGCACAGGTATGCATGTGTGCCAACGAGACTAAAATGTAGCAGGTACTGTGGAGTCACTGGACTCTGACAATATTATTCATGAATTAGTATGATCGAGTATCCCTGAAGTAGGCTACTCAGTAGGCCAATTAGTGATCAGATCCAATTTTATGTCCAATATCAGCAGATTCAGATGAATTTGTTAATAATTTGGATGAAATGATAGAGCAATTAAAATGAGCATATGGTCATTCTGCTGACAAAAATATAGCTTGACTGTCAAAACAGCACAATGTGAACAGCAAAAAGTCCTGAAAGTTAAACTTGTTTCTGGGGCAAGTCATCAGCCTAAACTGTTGGCCTAATGCTCCAAATGCTCAGTGCACACACACACACACACAAGCGCACACACACACACACACACACACACACACACACACACACATACACAAAAGAGCAGTGGTACTACTAATCCGTTCAATAATTGATTGAGAGGCAACGTGCAGCATTGCCATCTTGAATGATGACAAGAACTCTTCAAGCCAGCAGACGGACAGCAGGCGCCAGGCTCTCTCTCTCTCTCTCTCACACACACACACACACACACACACACACAACCCTCCCACACAACACATTTTCTAGCCAGCAGACAGATAGCGAAAGCTGTGTTCATCTGAGACCTGGGATTTCAGTGACAGAGCACGGGAATGCCCAGCCATGCCATCTGTCACACAAACACACACAAACACACATGCACGCACACATCCTCATATGCGCACACACACACACACACACACACACATACGTACGCACTTTATATGTCTATAAGGTTGTAGCCAACTGCTATCAGATTACTCTGCATGACTAAGCTAGACTTAGATTACTTTGCATGACTAAGCTAGACTTAGATCACTTTGCATGACTAGATCCCAAAACACACCCTCATATATTCTGATATATGTTGCATACAAATTCACAAAGTCATGTCATGCATCAGCAGTCACCATTGTTGAACACATCAATCAACCACACACACACACACACACACACATGCATCCATACACATGCAAACAAACACACTGCAAAGGTAATATCAGATGGCTCGGTCTTAAGTCAGCGGCCAGGTGGTGATCGCAGTGTGTGTTTCTGTGTGTGTGTGGCCAGCTCATTTGCAGCAGATTCAACAAGTTTAACAACAGGCCCATCGGCCATGACAGTCAGTCAGTCAGTCAGTCAGTCACTGGTGTACACACACTATTACAAAAAAACATCTCCATTCTGAGTTTGTAACTCAGCAGCAGTTGGCTGGTTGGTGACAGTAGAAAATGAAGCCTTTATTTGATCTAAAGCCACTTTGCTCCTCCAAGAAACGTTATCTAGCACGGCCAACACCTCGCGCAGGTCATTCCAAACTCTTCTCATGTGTTCCACCTTGGCGGAATGACCTTCCAACTGTTACCAGAGCAACAGATACCCTCTCCACCTTCAAGACCCAGCTCTTCCAAGAATATCTCCTGGCTTTCTCAATACCAGGGATACACTTAATCTCTTACTCTCTGCACTTTTTTATTACAATATTGCACTTTCATCTCAAAATACTGCAAATTTCATGTTAGCAATATGCACTCTTAGTTTTCATTGAGCTGTAGCTTGAATGTTTATCCTAATGTTTATCCTTTAATGTTTAAGGTCACTTTAGATAAAAGCATCTGCTAAATGCATAAATGTAAATGTAAACGTACTACAGTCCATCACTGTTCTCTGCACAACAGGCATTTACAGCTTGAGAGACTTTTGCTGTAAGCACTGGGAATTTACTACGGCCTCAACACTACAGACCCATGCAGCCAATTTTCCAGGAAGTAGCAAAGTAACCACAGGTGTTACTAATAACATCTTAATGACATCCAATAAGCATCTGATTCTGCTACACTGGATCAGAATCTTATCGGCTGTCATTAGTGTACACCTGTACTGACCTTGCTACTTTCCAAGAAAATTGGCTGCTGCTACATGGGTCCATAGGCCTTTACTACACCACAGACGTTAGTGGAATTTTCCGAACTGCTGAACTACTGTCATATGGTACAGCCCTAAACTGGGGTGGACAGGACAGGACAGAAACATAAATGCCATTGTTGATGACACTGTTGGACATGATGAGGCAGTATATTACAGTTACAGTGAAGTTAAAGTCATTAAATTGTGGAAATGATTTGTGATGTTATTTGGGAGGAGTTCCAAACTAAATCTTGCAAGCGAAGAGCGAAAGATGACAAATGAAGATGCTCAGATTCCAGAGATGCAAAAACCAAATAGCCATCAATTTCTATTCTCTAGTCAATTACATGTAGTATTGTGTGTGTGTACATGCATGCATATTTCAATATATATGTTTGTGTGTGTGTGTGTGTGTCCTCCTGAGGGCTGAGGTGTGAGAATTTGACTGTCAGCAGCTCCCTTGATGTTATTAGAGCTAGACTACCCACTCAGGTGCACCAGAGAGGGAGTTCTGTTTATTAATTAGTCCTTGCCTAGTAATTACTCCCCAGCCTCCTCATCAAAAGAACTTACAAAACACTCCCCATAGGTGTGTGTGTGAAAGAGTGTTCATATGCATATGGGAGTGTGACACCCCAAATCACCCTGTGAGGATGTGCATTGTAAAGTGTGTGTGTGTGTGTGTGTGAGTGTGTGTGTGTATTTATGTAAGCCACTCCCAAGAAATGCATGTGAGATGAGTGAGAGCGTGGTTTTCATTTCAGACTATTTCATCTGGTCTTTATTTACCATTTTTTCCTCTGCTCTTTTCTTATGTCTCTTCTTTACCTAAGGCTTCCTCTAACTGCGCACTACACCACCTGCACTAACACACATACTGTGCAGACTGTGCACAGTGCACTTCTTTGATCCATCACTATGCCTCCTCATTACATTGTATTGTAGCCTGTTTTCCTGTGGTTACCTTAATGTTAGACAACTCCATCCATTCCTCCTCTCAAATGCTTCCCCACATTTAATCATCATTTTTTAACCATTTTTAATACATTTCCCCACCGTACTGCTCAAACCCCTGCCTGTGCTTCATTGGTTTGTATGGTTTCCATCTACTTGCCTTTGCTTCAATCTGCCACTATGTCCTCTCATGCTATTCTTGTAACCGTAGTGATGTGTTTTAAAATGACGTCAGGCTTGCTCTGATGTCCTGTGTCTCGGGGATTCAACTGGGTTTTCTGTGAGCGAACAGGTTCTTTCTCTCTCTCTCTCCCCCTCTCTCTTTCCATCTCCCTCTCCTTTGTCTGTTGTTCTTGAATCCTGTTCCTGAGTTTTGGCTGACAGGCGTCTCACACATTATCAGCGTTCCACAGCTTAGAACTCAACTTGCTGCCTTTAAGAGCAGTCTTATCCACCACAGCTACAGGCACTGACAGACAGGCTGAGAGAGAGACAGAGCAGAAAGAGAGACAGATGCAGATAGAAAAGGAGAGACATCTTCAGCAGCCCTGCCACTAGAGGAGGGAAACACAATCAGAAGGATGAAGATGAGATTAAAAGTGGAAAAAACCGAGCCTGGGAGGGGGCCGTTACAGTAAACATCACAGCAGGGTGAAGAGAGATGTCACACAGCTTAGTAATCTCTCCTGCCGGTAACCAAGACACCTTCTCTCTCTTTCTCTTGTCTCGACTGTGACTGTTCTGATTTCTATGACTACCCTATGACTGCTTCTCAGACTGTTTGTCTGATGTGGGTTATGATTCTGACTAGTTACCTAATCTACTTCAATGACTGCCTGGTGACAGCGTTCTAGGCCAATCATGAGAGAGGAGCTGGCTTAGCTGCCATGTCTGGTGTAGTATGCTCTATTCTAGTCTATTCTAGTTGGGCTGGAGCTCCATCTTGGCTCTGTGTTGCCCTGGGCCATGCTCCCCACACCAGCAACAGAGAGGAGGAGATTGGATCAGGCCTTTATGAAAGGTTAAGAGGAGAGGGTGGGGGGTGGGTTATGAGTCCAAACATGATGTCTTCTCTCTCTTTTCTTTTTCTGTCGCACACGGGCAGATCTCTCTCTCACACACACACACACACACACACACACACACACACACACACACACACACACACACACAGACGCACATTGCTATTAGACACAATCATGTGTACTTTTGAAACAGCAGTAAAGAGTTCTGTTGTAAATTTGCTGTAAACACACATGCACTCTCTCTCTCTCACACACACACACACACCGTACTCTTTGAAAATTCAGCTCCCTCTTTCTTCCAGAAACTAAATTACTCTGCTCTCATTATCAGAGTCATGTTACCGACTCCCATTTAGCAGAACAGCTGTGACACACACACACGCACAAATACACATACACACACACACACGCTTTTAATACCCGCACACATAGCACATACGATGCCAAGCAACACCAAAAAGCCTGCCGTAAAAAACACAATCAGAAGAAAAATATAAGGCCATACACAGCCAGCCAACTTATGATGTCATTTCCCTTTTTGGGCCAAGTGTTTTTTACTTTACTTACACAACTAATTAGTATTTTGTGTAAATGACACTGAGGAATGAAAAGGAAAAAAAGCAGAGAAAGAAGAAGAAAGATGATTATGAGAAGGTGGAGGAGAAGAAGAAGGAGAAGACGAAGAAGAAGGATGATGATTATGAGAAGGTGGAGAGAAGAAAAAGAAAAAGAAGAAGAAGAAGAAGAAGGATGATTATGAGGAGGTGGAGAAGAAGAAGATGGAGGAGCAGGCGGAGGAATAAAAGTCTTTCAAAAGGAAGGGAATGAATGGAAACAGAAAAAGGAAAAGCCCTTTGGTATTAATGTGACTACAGAGTGGAGGCCACACATGGTTCTGCTTTAGTCAGTCCTCCTTTGCGTGACTGCCTCCCTCCCTCTCTCTCTCTCTCTCTCTCTGCCTTCTCTCCTCTCCTCTCCTCGACTGTACTTGTCTCACTCCCTCTCTCCCTAACCTCCCCCTTCCTCTGTGGAGCTGGCACTGGCTCCCTGCTCTTTCTACCCTCACATAGGCAAGGCAAGGCAAGGCAGAGCGGGGTGGAGTGGAGTGGAGTGGAGTGGAGCTTTGGGCTGCTTCTGATGATCAACTGCATCTGGGAGGGAGAGGAAGGGTGGTGGGGGTGGGGGGTCCAGGGGGGATTTTTTACTTTGCTTTGTATGAGGTCTGGGCTTGCTAGTGCTTACACAAGTCTAAAAATGTGTACGTGTGTGAATGTGTGTGTCTGTGCGTGTGCATGTCTCTGTGTGTATGTGCACGCACAGGCCCGTGTGTGTGTGTGTGTATGTGTGTAAAGGGCTAAAAAGTGATTGTTTAATTTGAAATTCCCCAAGATGAAACTGTGCCAACACGGCAACTTTTGTGTTGGGTCCAAGAGGCTCAAGTCCAAACATTTCTAGTCACTTAACAACAATGTTTAAAAGCAGTGATAGGCTACATAAAAAATAGGCCAAACAAAGTCAGTCAAGTGCATACTGCTAACCATGAGTGGTGCACTGAGGAAAGTGGAGGCTTTATTGCGGTGTGTTTCAGTCACTTCAGTTTTCAGGTGGTGGTGGAAAAGCCTCCAACACACACACACACACACACACATACATCATAAAACCCCCATCTGCTGGTTTTCCGATTGCAGGCCGAGAAGTTGTGTGTGTGTGTGTGTGTGTGTATGTGAGTGAGTGAGTAAGAGTGTGTGTCTCTACCGCTTTCCAAGATCCTAAATGTCTGGCCAACAGTCTGTCTGTCTGAAAAGCTTGGGAGTCTGAAACTGAACTTACTCAGAGGCTTCTGTGGGGACACATCCGCTGCTGTGGAGCCTGGGCTGCCTGCGCTAATATAACCCACATTTGATTAGTTCATTCCCAGCTCCGCCTCGTGCATTATTACTGCATCCCATATTACTGCATAAGCACAGATAGAGACAGCAGCAAGATGTCTGTGTGGGGGAGACTGATAATGAGAGTCGATGAGAGTCAATAAGGAAGGATAGAGAGAGAGCGAGAGAGAGAGAGATAGAGGAGAGAAATAGTGGCAGAGAGATAATGAAAGTCAATGAGAGTCAACGTGAAAGAGAGAGTGTGAGAGAAAAAGGGGGAGAGAGTGAGCAGCAACAGTGACGAGGAGTGTGTGTGTGTGTGTGTGTGTGTGAGTGTGTTTGTATGTATGTGTGAGAGAGAAAGAGTGAAGAGAGAAAGAGAGGAAGAGAAATAGTGAGCACAGAGTGAGCAACAGTGACGAGAAGTGTGTGTGTGTCTGTGTTTGTATACGTGTGTGTGAGACAGAGAGGGAG
The DNA here is from genome assembly GCA_015244755.2 of Tenualosa ilisha. NCBI lineage: Eukaryota > Metazoa > Chordata > Actinopteri > Clupeiformes > Clupeidae > Tenualosa > Tenualosa ilisha. The sequence goes on from PYXC01000001.1 coordinate 5,078,167, forward strand.
TGAAGAGAGAAAGAGAGTGGCGGTGTGAGTAAGAGAGACAGGGAGGGAGTGTGTGTGTGTGTGCATGCATGTGTGTGTGTGTGTGTGTGTAAGAGAGAGAGAAAAAGACGTCTGGGAGGGTTTCCTGTGGGGCTGTGCAGAAGTCCCAGCAGAAGAGGTCTTATCTGAGACCTGGAGGAGTGTGTATAAGAGAGTGTATGAGGGTGAGTGTGTATGTGGGGAGTATGGGTGAGTATGTGTGATTGAATGAGCAAGTGTGTGTGTGTGTGTGTGTGTATGTGTGTGCTGTTATTACACACACACACACACACACACACCAATCAGTCTAAAACAAGAGAGCCTTAAATGAATGCAAATACAAACCTGCAGTATGCGAGATGGCTTATGGCTTTAATGTGATGTAGCGTGGCTGACCTTTATCCACACATCTAAAATGCAGTTTTGTTTCTTAACTCTTTACTTTTGTTTTGTTTCTTCATTCTTTTCGTATGGAGAAAAGTAGAAAGGACACCTTGAATGTGCTTGTGTGTGTTTGTGTGTGTGTGTGTGCGCATGCATGTGCATGAGAGAAAGAGAAAGAGAGAGAGAGAGAGAGAGAGTTTGTGTGTGTGAGATAGTGTGTGTGTATAATCTGACTCAGTCTGAGTACACAGTGAGAGACTGTCTAAGAGCTTTGCTTTGCTAATACTGAGTTCTGATGACAGGGACTTTCCTTTGGGTCACTGCAGTGTGTGTGTATGTGTGTGTGTGTGTGTGTGTGAGTGTGTGTATGTCTGTGTGTGTGCGCTAATGTGTTTATGGAGAAAGAGACAGGGATAGAGAGAGTGACCCTAATGGAAGTTCCTATAAACGACAAAAGCAGGACACACACACAGACACACACACACACACACACACGCATACAGAACAGGACAGAGAGAAAGAGAGATACACACACAGAAAAGTAGGTCTACCAGTATAACGACAAACACTAAAGTTGGTCTGACTCACATAAAGGAAATCACAGACCTCGGCCACTTCCCTGGTGTCTGGACAACTGCAGAAAGCTTTGTGTGTCTGTGTGTGTGTGTGTGTGTGTATGTGTGTGTGTGTGTGTATGTCTACATGTGCATACATGCCCAAGAGTGTGCGTTGTTTTTCACTGGACACACACTATGCTGGTCCGACTGAGGTCATGTCTGCCATGCATCAAATATTCATAATCTCAACTGCACCAGTGAATCTTCCACTGGGAATGAGTTTAAGGTTGGAGATACACAGAAGAGAAAGAGAGAGAGAGAAAGAGAGAGAGATTGAGAGAGAGAGAAAGAGAGAAGGAGGGGAGAGGGAGGGAGAAGTTTGTCGTTTCTGATCATCAGACACCATGGCAGCTCATTGACATGTTGAGTAATTCACTACTTCTCTTCTTTCTTCTTCCATTGCTTCTCTCCTCTCCTCCTCCTCTTCCTCCTTCTGTCTGACGTTTTTTTTTTTTTTTTTTGAAAGACAGAAGGGAGGGAGGGGTGTGTAATCTGAGCGCTACCTCTGTAGTCCTGGCCAGCAGTGAGCTCGGACATCTCCTATCTGTCTTGCTCCTCCACAATCCACCCCAGCCCCCTCCCTCCTGTGTAGTGTGTTGTGTGTGTGTGTGTGTTTGTGTGTGTGCTGGCTTTCTCTGATAACAATAGGCTTGTTCTTCGAAAAATGTTGTGATGGGAAACTAATTAGCCTTTGCTTTTTGCAGATACCTCTGTGTGTGTATGGGTGTGTGTGTGTGTGTGTGTGTTGTGTCAGTTCTAAGCTGGGTATCATCCCACACTGTTACACACACACACACACACACACACACACACACAGCTGACAGAAGGACAGATCACACAGTCACCTCCAGTCAGATGAATGAATCTGAGAAGACCACTGTCTGACAACCAATGCTGTAATGAGTTCCCTAAAATGAGACGGGGCCCAGAAGTCACCATCTGGTCTCTGAAATATATAAATTATGATCCAAGAAGTAACTGAAGCGTAGGGGGATCTGGATCTGTGTGTCTGTGTGTGTGTGTGTGATCATGCAGGCATGTTTTGGCGAGGTTGCATTTGCTAGCACTAGGCACATGAATGTGTCTGCATGCGTGTGTTTGTGTGTGTGTGTGTGTGTGTGTGAGCGAGCATGAATGCGTGTCTTTTTTGGCCATACGTCTGTGTATAAGTGTGTGTGTGTGTGTGTTTGTTCCTGCCAGCCTCACCTTACACAGACTTTACTGAGCAGCTCTTGCTGTTTCACAGTTCACGGACATGGCTTGTTGTTTCAGAGTTCACGCTTCACTCAACACCCACAATCACCGTTTCCCTCCCTCCCTCCCTCTCTCTATCTCTCTCTCTCCCTCTGTTTCACCCTGGCACAAATGCAGCACAGCACCACACATGTGACAGACAGAAAGACAGGAAGAAAGGACCAGCAGCCAGTCTCTACCTCACTACCCTCCTATCTCTCTGGGATGAATGGACTCCTTGAGATTGCAGATGTGCTGATTTTCTGAGACGCTATAGGCTAGCTGCGTCTGTTGGCGCAGTACTCTAAAGCACAGTGCATGGGCCTCTGCCTTAGCCAAAGACACTGAAAAGAAAGCCTGGCATTGTGGCACCTATAGTCATTGAAAACTCTATAACGCACACAGAGACACAAATACAGACGAACAGACACACACACATACACACCACACACAAACACACACACAGTCAAATACAAACACAAACACTCCTACAAACAAAAACACAAATGCAAAACATACACACACATGCACCACAGGAAATTCAACCTTTCAGTCCGACTCCCCGATAAAGACCTGGAGCCACAGATCTCAATTTGGAGTCACAAGTCTGTCACACTCCACACAAGCAGTGCCACTCAGTCCCCGGCCCCCCCTGCTCCCACCATCAATGGGCTTCATTCACCAGTTAAAAATATCACCGGCGAGATAAGAAGGCACGACATTACAGCCCCTCTATCAGAGACGGCAGATGAAACACAGGAAGCATCGTCTCAATGGCTCTGCCGTCATCCTCACAACACGGCACTGTGTGCCTTAGCCCGGTGGACATGTGATACAAATGAAATTTTGTAAATTAAGAGATTCATTCGAGACGAAGATCGCAAACATGAAATATGGTGGACCAAAAAAAAAAAAAGTGGCAGAGGGGTGAAGACCCACTTGACATGATTTTAGAGGACAAACCCCTGCTGCTTGTAGAAGATTTGCTGTCTTCTTAAAATATTCATTTGTCTCTTTAAAGCAAGCTCAACTACCTTACAGGTTAACGCAGGTGATTTTTAGATTTGTAAATTTTAGATTTGTGTGCTTGGTCTCTCAAAAAGTCAATCCATGTCCATAGCAATGCTTACACCTTTCTTAACAATTAAAACCATGGAAACTCATAAAACGTGTATGCAGGAAACATGGCAATACATACACACACACACACATACATACACACACACACACAAGACTACAGTTCATGCTTCAAGGAGGTCAACCTAGCAGAAAACATACGCTTACTGCTTTGCTGAGAAAGGAAAAGGTGAGTGAGAGAGGGACAGAGAGAAAGAGAGAGAGAGAGAGAGAGAAAGAGAGTGTGTGTGTGTGTGTGTGTGTTTTGAGCATGTGTGAGCGTGAGAGAGACAGAGAAAGAGAGACAACCCTCCAAAGAAGAGTAAAAAAAACACAAGTGTATTAGATGAAATGAGGACAAGCGGGGAGTGATAATTAGTAAATCACTCTTTTCTCCACACTCCTCCCTCTGTGCTTTCATCTCTTTGTCCTCTAAGACAGATAAAACACTCTGGCCAGCACCGCCAATAACAGCAGCAAACACCCGAGAGGGTAGAGGGTAGATATTGACTACCGCATAAATTAGACATTTCAATGAGGTTAACAAGGCCTATACAGGATTAGGAATCAGTCCTGCTTCTTTAATGAGCTTTATAGTGTGTTACAATGAATGAATGGATGAATGAATGAATGAGTGAATGAGTACTGAAAGAGGGACCATTTACTTCAATAGTAAAAACGGCCTCCTCATCGATATTAATGTTCTTCAAAACAACATCAAAACACGGAAATGGACCATAGCTTGTGGTTTTTCCTCAGGCCACAGGCTGTGACTGGGCAGCCATGGTATGAGAGTCCTTTAGACCGGAGATGAGGTACCAGTAAATCTCCTGGCTGGACGAGAGACATGCAACTGTCTGAGGTTGCAACGTGGAGCTGACCATCGGATGATGCTCCTGGGTCTGTGGTTTTGAGTGGCAGGGAGTCAATCTGGGCAAGAGGACTTACATACATTTATAGCTCTGA
>PYXC01000001.1:5085000-5107500 GCA_015244755.2 Tenualosa ilisha
TATTAACTGAGACGAGGCTCTCAGAATTAATTCCTGTAATCTCTCCATTCAACAACTGCAGCATCAGGGAAGCCTTTATCCAGAGGATATACGCAAATATAGGCTACAACACATACAATAATAACCAGCTTTAAGCTTTTCAATGCCAAAATGTCACATGTAGAAAATTGAATGTCTGCTGACTTCATTCAGAGAATGTGGGTAGCGTACATGCCTACACGAAAGGCTGCCCTTGAAGGACAAAAAACCAACAATCTTGTTGCCACTCGCTTCTGCGTGTGAAGCAACACGAGCACAAATAAATGAGCGCAATGAACGAAATCCAAATGGAGCGTTTCTCGATTGTGTCAAAGATTAAGAGAGATAAGCATGGGAGTAATCTGACTGATATTACCACAAACGCCCCAGATAAGGTGCGGGCTGTGGCCCAGGTCTGGCCCACGGCTGGGCCTCAATGGGGTTGTGGGTGGGCCAGTGACAGGACAGGACAAGAAATAAAACAGATTGACACTGTCCTTGGCTCTTGTACTTTTGTTGTGTCCAATTAGGTTGCTGAACGTAATATATGCATATGACATCAAACCCAGAACCCAGTTGAAATTATGATAACAGCAGCAAAATTACAAAAATGGGAGAGGATGTGGATTGGGCTCTGTGACCCCAATTACATCTGTCAAAGAGTCAAAGAGGTTTTAGAGTGGTTAAATAACCCAAAATCTCAAATGGCAAAAAAATAAATCAGAAAAAAATGAATTTGGGAAAAAATAAAACAAATTTGAGAAAAAATTCGGATTTCACAGGACCCATTTCTCATGTGGTCTTGATAAGGGCTGTGGGATCATGAGTATGCCCCCCACTGGTTCACACACACACAAACACACACACACACACACACATTTTCTCACTACAGAACATGGACATGACAGCCTGTCAGGACTGGAAATAAAACAGATTAACCCAGTCCTTGACCCTTTCACCTATAAACTACTGTGTCTGCTCTGAGTACACACCATATAAAATGAAAACCAATGAAACAGACAGACAGATATGCACTGAAAGAGAGTGAGAGAGAGAGAGAGAGAGAGAGAAATATTAAGATAGAGATATTAAGAGAGATAATAATGTAACAATCTTGGAATGTAAAAGACAGTTATACAGAGAATTAAGCAGAATTAAGACAGACAGAAAGAGAGAGTGTGTGAAAAACAGAATGACAAACGCAGGAAGGAAGGAAGGAATAAAAGCAGAGTCAGGGTTAGCTCGACAGACTGAGGAGAGGTCTAGTACTGCACAAGCCAGCAAGTCACTGGTGACGAGACCACGCAACGTTAATGTAGTGAAACTACCGGCAAAAGAACCCTGGCGACACAACATGTTGTGTGACAGAGAAAGACGAGCGATAAACGACGAGCAACTCACAGTATCTGAATAGGCCTAAAGAACTGCTAGTTCACCCTCTCCTAAGATAATCACCATCACTATCATGCCCAAACTCAGGACAAAGCACAAACACTACACCCAGAAAAATAACCAGATTCAACAAAGATTTTAATGACACTGATTAGGCTTTCCTCCTCTATTTATGCTCAGAGGAAAACAGAGGAGTTGTTATACTTTTGTACTGCGAAGGATACCAATATGCTACTTAATCCTGTAGACCTCTGGGGAACTTAACTGTATAGAAATGTGTGTGTGTGTGTGTGAGTGTGCATATGGTGCGTATGCTTGCATACGTGTGTGCAACTAAACCTCTGTTCACTGCCCACTTGCTTAAAGTAGTTTTTTGAAACAGCGCACAGCTTGAACGAGCTGCCTGTTGAACTTGGCACTTGGGCAGCGGTGATGTGTGTGTGTTACGTTTCTGCTGCAGCGCAGGCTTATCCATAATCACACCATCCAGATTTCTCTCACTTGAGATTTCCTCCCCTGAGCCGCAGCCATAATCCCCCATGTTAAGAGGTGATGACAAATCCCCTGCCTCACCCCCTATACTCTCATTAGGCCTGTTTCACTGCAGTTTTAAGGCTTTACTTTCTCACCCCATGCGTAAAGTAAATGTGTGTAGGCCTAGGTGAGTTGTTTCTGAGTCTCTCTGTGTGTGTGTGTGTGTGTGTGTGTGTGCATGTGTAGTCTGGGATTGGGGGAGGGGTGGTTTGGGTATAGGGGGGAGTGTAGGTGGGCGCACTGGCATTCTCCTGGTGTCTCAGCTGCCACCACACAGTGGTCTGCCAAGGAATAATGAACCATCATTCATTTCTCCTGTCTGAATCTGGTTTTCACTAACAGTGGAAATGACACAGCTGATACATAAAATCCTCTACTGTTCCCACCCCTCATTAGACTAAATACCACAGCACTGAGTACAATGGCTAACACCATGACGTAAGGTGAATTTGTTTGTAGGTATGAGGATACAGTCTGTAATAGCAGATGAACTTTTCATGGTATGGCAAACTATTCTAACATCCTTCAGACAGTATTTATACTGTAAAACACATTTATTCATGGCAATACATCATTGTGGGCTGTAATGTCTATCGAAGTTCGAATGATAAACCATCTATTCTACATCTACACAATGTAGGACACCGCAGCAAACAACATGATTAAACTCATGATTAATATTACACATTAACAAAGATTAACAATGAATAGCCTTCAGCATGGTCTAAAGGCCTCTCCAAAGGACTGGCTGCCTTGACTGTGCACTAGCACTCCAGTAACCAACTTCCTATTTGTAGAAGGCCAGGGGTTCAGAAGTAGTTGCCAAGTGGCTTGAGAGGGCTGTGCTAAGGTCTGTCATGGGTCATTTCTCTTTGCACAGATCCTGGTTCAAATATGCATGAGAAACACAACCAGGGTAGGTAAGAAACAGGAGCACTCAACACACTCTTGTCAACAAGAGAGAGGAATAAAATTCTATTTCCACCACTGTCTCCACAGAAACGCTTTGAGAAATTGGGGTTACATGGTCAGGGAGTGTCCAAGTGGGAAAAACTAGATTCTGCTTTTCAAAAAGCGAAACTTGATCAAACTGGATACGGATAAATAGAACAAAATTAGGTATATTCCTGTAATACTTGGTGAATTTTGCATAGTTGCTGTAGGCTATAGGCTGCACCTTTTATCAAAGAGAGTCTGTCCTACTGAGCCTACTGATTAGGGCTACGGGTTTATAACCAAAGGGTTGCTGGTTCAATTCCCGACCAGTGGACCATGGCTGAAGTGCCCTTGAGCAAGGCACCTGACCCCTCACTGCTCTCTGGGCGTCACTATAACAGGCAGCCAACTGCTCCGGGTAAGTGTGTACTTCACTTCACTGAGGGCTGTGTGTGTTTCACTAAGCCACGACTGGGTTAAATGCAGAGACCAAATTTCCCTCACAGGATTTAAAGGGTATAGACAATTACTATTATTATTATTATACAAAAAAACGTATACAGTGGCTTGGATGGTAATGTAAGATCTGGCAGCTGTCTCATCTTGTCCCGTTCCTCTACAGGCGATGTGTCTCTGGGGACACACAGAGAGGGAGTCATTGGAGAGTTTCATCTTGTAGTCTCAGTATCTCGAAAACACACGGCAGAGAACACATGCCGAGCCACCTGACCAGCCTCTGTGATTTTGGCTGATGTGTGTTGAACAGATGGACGGGGCGGTTTGAGGTAGGGTCTGGACTGGGCCAAATTCAGGGTGTTGAGAGCTGAACACATCTACACATTCTCTCAGGCAAAAAAACATACACAGAAAACATACACACAAAAAACATGAACAAGCACACTAACACACAGACACACACCCGTGGATGCACAGGCATACACACACGCACGCACACACACACACACACACACGCACACCGTGCTCTGACAAAGAGAACAAATTCACAATTTTCTCATCCAAACAAAATCCTAAACGTTTCAGCAGATTTCCAATTTCTTAAATTGGAGGCAATCTCTAATCAATTCCTCCTGCTGTTTTCTTGCTTTTCGATGATGATTGATGTACTCTTGCCTCTCCTCCGCTGCGCATCAAACTAAGTGGCTGTGGATGAGGGCCTCCTGGGACAGTGGTGAGATAGGACGCTGTGGATTTTCTGTCCTCTATAACCAGACTCCCTGTGATACTCTTTAACCCCACCCACAATGGAGTCAAATGGTCATCCAAGGCCTAAGCACTAGGCTCTAGGTTATCACATAGGCCAGGGGTTCTCAAAATTTATTGGGCCAGGGTCCATCATGGAGCATTTTTTTCAAGAAAAAATCATAATTCGCATAATCGCAATCATAGGATTAATGAGCACAATGCGATTGAGCTCTATATTAATCTCTGCTGCAGACCCCTGGGGGTCCCCGGACACCAGTTTGAGAACCAATGACATAGGCTAACCTTACAATGGCTAGCAAAGCAGGAGAACTGAACATAAGCTCATGCATCTCAGTTGAAACAATCATAAATAAAATGTTGTGGCATGGAGTCAAAAATAGCCTAATTCTGCTGAGATCCACTTTGCCACTTAGCTGACTACCGTTATTACCCTTATTTTAATAAATCAGCTGTTTCTGACAGCAACATGGCCCTTTTCCTGTTGTAAAGCATTAGCTTTTGAACAGTTACAATATCCAGACATAATATCACTCTTGTGTTCTTGAGTAGCCTGTTGCTTACAAAGTTGAGTGGGTCCTCATGGAGGTAGGCCATATACTGCAAATACCTCCAAATTTCATATTCACAGCAACAAATCCCAACCTATCTGACCTAGAGATATCTGAAAAGTGATAGAACTGGCAATTACTGAGGCATCATAAATCCACTCTCTGTTTAAGACTGGAGCCTAGAGGCAGTCTGTTCCCACTGCTCATAAACCAAATTAAAATCAGAAGTATCAAATATGCTGAGGTTGTGCTAGCTGTGAATGCTTGGCTTTCTGCCTACAAAAAGGTTTGAAGACACCCTCCATGTCAATGAGAAGGCCTACAATAACCCTACAGTATAAAACAACAACTCCATAGAAGAGGAAATGCCTTAGCCTATATAGGCTGGTCAGTAGTCACACTAAATTGCTATTAACACATTGAGGTGACATGCTGGCTAATGAGTTGTCAGGCAGGTTAATTCTGCATCAGACATTCCAACAACTTGGGAGATATGGAGGTCTCTGTGTCTTTCAGATGCTTGTGGGCAATGCTCACCATAGAGTCTGGTTTATGTGGTAACCTACAGCTGCTGCGCTGCAATTTGCAGATTTTTAACTGAGAGAAAAATACCATTATTATCCCCCCCCACCACCACAAAAATAATAATGTGAACAAAACCCAAACCCATTTAGTGCGAGGGGACAGAGACCAAGTTTGACAGTACTAGCCAAGAAAACTTTAGGCCCATAAACTTTGTGTTCTCACTTGACCACAAGTGAAAGCTAAGGGCAGGCAAGACTGAATAGGGTCAGTGAACATCACACATTACTCTCTCAGCCAAGTTCATAGGGCAGAGAGGCCCATTCAATGTGTATGATACTCCCAATCGACAGTAGCAGCCAGCCTCTCTTTCCAGCACCATCACAAAAACAAACAATAGGCTACTAGGTTACGTCCTCTTCCAGTAAGCGCCTGGCACAAGCACCTGGTGTGTGTGTGCTCGTTTGACCGAAACACTGAGTCACTCTCCAACCCTCCCCCTTCATAGTGTCTCCTTACCTTCATCATCCTCTCACACGATTACCCATCACTAACACTCAAAGCAACCACCTGTCAAACTAAAGGCCTACTACTCAGCTGAAACATCTTCTCAATATTGGTTTACACACCTGCCCTCTTTATTTTAAATCATTTACAGTATCTATATTTGACCAGGATTGTCCCATGATGGTATGTGTGTTGTCATTAATGCCTATATTGGTTTTGTCTTGCATTGCATACATTGCACATGCATTATACTGACTGCACAGATATGTCATATCTGTGATGATTATCCAATATGCATTGTACAAATAGACAGGGCATATTTAACTAAGCACTAATACATTATAGGAACAAGCCATGAGACACGGCTTCGGGAATCCGAATTGTCCTCACGCCGACCAAAATTTGTTGGAATCTTTTTTGCGTTCACGTTATGAATGAATAAATATTCCTTACCCTCAGCAGGTGCGTCTGCTGTCGTCATAGGAACCAACATCATTATTCCAAGGATGAGCATGCAGCATCCTGAGTAGCGCGAGATGCCTGCGGGCATCCCCTCCGGGCTCATGCTGAAAATTAAGCCTTCCATGGGGCGACTCTCAGGCCATTTTATCACTTGTACTCCAGAAGAGAATGATCCTCGCGAAGCGTCGACTCCAGAGAGACCGAGATCTTCGCTTCAATATCCCTCCCGTTTCATCCCGACCATTTCATACGAAGTTACTGCTGCTGACAAAAGCCAAAGAGTGTTTGCATTAGGTCATACTCATGATGTTTCAACAGCAGCCTACACAACTTTTCACTTGAAAAATGTCTGAATCACGTTTCAGTCTACTTTTGCAATGCAGCCACTACCATACCCATACATTTCAAGTCTAGAAGAGTCAATACCTTATGACCTCATGCTATAACGTTGCCTCAACTATCATTGACCAATAGAGAAAGCAACACACACAGAGTGGTCCAGCACTGAAATTTGTAGAGTTCGGATCCCTTTGTTCCATTTGCATACAAACTGCATATTGGAGACGCGCGTAAATTGTTTGGATATTCAATTAAAACGATTCCTCTGATCTTTTTGTTGAGTGTCTTGGGGTCAAATTAGTAGCAATACGTCATCGAGCTAACATTAACTTGCAGCTAATCTAACGTTAACTCTAGCGAGCTATCAGAGGGCTAATGCGTTAAGGTGCTGCTAAACGAGGATTAGATGTTTTTCAGTGCCTACGAACCACTGAAAATTGAAGTTAATCATGCATGAAGAAAGCTTGTTTTATATCCGTTGTACATCTGCGATACCTTTTTTTTGTTTCCTAAACGCCAACTCTTACCCACACTGCTCTAAAGTAACGGAGTCAGTCCTCGTTAATTCCTGAAGACGGAGAGCACGGTTTTTACATGGGATCTCTTACCCAACCCTCGCTTGCTTTCCGTATCATCCATGACCTAAGTTGCTAAACTGCCATCAAGTATGGTTCATAACACAACAACAAAACATTTTACAACCGAGGCGGAGCAATAGAGTACTTTAACGCAATACGTAGTTAGCTAGTAGTTCCAATGTTCCACGCATAAAAATTAATTCATCTCGTTACAAAACGAAGCTCACCTTACGAATGTGCCTTATTACACGAGTCCAGTGACTTCCATATCCGTTAAATATGATTCTTACACCAGCTTAGTTTCTAACCTCAACTTTTTCTAAGTCCTTCTAACATAACGGTAAATTGTCCAAGAGATAACTGTCCTTTTCCTCCTCGTTTTCTTTGGAGCATCTCTCACTCGCCGAGCGGTGGCCACAAGTCCTCGGGATCCGAGACTCCTCCCCAAATCTCCCTGAATTCGACCTACGTCTCGATACACAGCAGCGTGATTGGACGTCTACACTGTCCTTCATGGAATAGGTAGATTGTCACAGCAAGTTGGTTGGACTTCACTGTCTTTTCGGCGTCTGTGGTTACACGGCAACGGAAGACCTTGCACTCTGTGGCCTCAAGGAACAAGGGGTGACCCCTGTGGGATTACCTCGATGGACGGCTTCATTGATGAAGGTGCAAAATGATTTGCAAATTTTCAGAACTCCCAACCAGATTATTTTGGGCAACGTTGCATGTAGAGCTACGTAGGCTTTATTGACTTGTATTGCATGCTTCCTTGGCTAACTTGGAAAGTCACTGTGAAATGTAACGCGTTTTACCAGGCTTTTAAACCTGTGCAGTAATTGGAACCCGTTATTTTAAAGCGAATCAATTCAATTTTGATGTACCTAAGTCTAGCTACTACGTCATATTTAGTTTAATTTAGATTTTGTTAAAATGTAACAAAACAAATCAAGGTAACATGCACCAATTTGTTACTGTAGCCTACGGTAAAATAACGTCAGCAGGTAACGGACAACACCCACTGACCCATATGCCAAACACAGAATTTATAGTCCTATTCCGAGTATTTTTGTGAGTAGCGCCATCTATTGGCGACGATCCAGCATTGCGGGAATTTGTGTGTTGTGACTGATTTTCAGTTCTTGTGCATTCATCGTTCATTCTTGTTTGTGCCCATGCCATGGGCTAACTAGTAAAATATTTATATTATCTTTTTGAATTACCACAGTCTAGGCCTATGTGCTTATTTATGTGTTACAACATAGGAACTTAAATAGGAACTAAACCTTTTTTCAAGTAGGCTATTCAAACACTGGGGAGCTGAAAATAGGTAAAGTAATAACAGACAAGACAAAGAACAGGCTCTGTGACTTAACAGTTTAATGTAAATGCAAGACAAAGTGTGATTACATCTCTACACATATACAATATGCATATGTGAGCATACCAATTCTCATTATTAACTCGATTCACCTCGGAGACCGAAAAATGATCAAAAGTAACAGTGAATAACAAGCTATAAAATAGGTCACCACATCACCAGCCCCTGTCACCCTACGGTTAGTAATAGAACAATTAAAATAACTATATTTTTCTTCTTGACCCCATCTGTTGACCTCCAAACACTGCTAACATTAGATGTAGAAGCCTAATGCAAATTCACCCATTTTTCTATAACGAAAATGATAAAGAGAAGCACACAACATTGTAATGGTTAACACAAGCGCTTTAGTAGCAAGTATTCAACTTGTTAGGAGTTAAATCATTCTTATTATTGTTATTTTATTTATTTTAAACATTCTATAAAGCCAGTAAAATATCCATTCTTGTAACATATTTGATAAGATTAGTCTAAGGAATTGGGTAGCCTACATATAATGCTACGTCAACAGACTGAAATCAGAAGACGCCACACTTTTTTCAAATCCCCAATAAACAAACAAACAAAGAAACAAACAAAAAAACTTAAATGAAAAAACAAAAAACAAAATAAACAATTAACACAAGGAGTTAAATAGACTACATGAGATACTTGCAGCACACAATATTTTTAACAACCAATGAGAGTACGACATAGAGAAACCATACAGCAATGCACACAGGAATAAAAAAGGACTTAGGAGTTCTTTTTTTTTTCTTCTTTAGGTCTATTTGAGACATCATAGAAAAATATCATTTTTTGTTGTCATTTGCATTTTTCATTATACATTTTGTGAATGTTTGTCTGTGCGATTAGAAAAAAAGGACTATGTTGTGAACATAGCTGAGTGATGTCCACAGTAGCCTAGCCGTCAGCTGCTGCTACATTTACTGGTGGAGATGCCTCAGATGAGTCTGTTCCAGAGTGGACTGGTGTGTTGATGTTTTTTTTTGTTTTTTTTTTTTCGGGGGGTGACACAGGTGACTTTCGGTAGCAACAACCTACACATCCCATTTCCTTTGCAACTTCTGTCGTCAACACTTCACCTGTGTTGTGGTGGGCACTGCATGACTAAGAGAGAATGCCAGGCAATAGAACCAAACACCATTCACACAATGAAGGTTAACAATGTCCTGTCCTGTGTATGCCCACCAGTTGATTGTACCACAAGAGTTGACACTAACCTCTTCTGTTTGTCATAAACCATAAACTGATAGCTACTATGAAGCACTATTGAGAACTATCAAAAGAAGATCAATCTGCTTTTTGTCTGCGTGTTTTGGTTCTAAGTCAAATGCGGCCGGATAGGAACATTTGGCCTCCTTGCCCTGGCATGGGTCTCTGGTGACATATCACATACACAACCTCCTCGGGTTCTGCTAGGGTTTTGGAGCAGATCGGGCCCCTCCAGGGCACTGTAGACAGACTTGCCTCGGAGCCCAGAACCACGCTCTTCCTGGACCCCTAATCTGTGAGTCTGGATCCTGAGGTGGGAACTCTGATCAGCATTTAGGCACTGACACACACACACACACACACACACACAGACAGCATCACTCTCTCTCTCTCGCTCACACACACAGATACACTTACGCACATACCAGTACACACACTAGTGAATTGAATGGGCAATGACAATAAACCTCTTTCATGCTTCTATCACAGGTGTGTGACTGTTCAGGAGCTTGTGCTTTCAAAAGCTCTTTCAATCAATTGGCCTACATGCTTTTTTCCATGTTGGGGAGTGACAGACCTGGCTGAGCAATCTATTATCACTTTTTTTTAAAAGATATTAAAAAAAGCTTCAAGTAGTCTCCTTAGAGGGCGAGAACCTCTGTGAGCACAGGCATTCTGTACCATGCCTTCTGGAATGTTCCTCTCTGTTTAGGGGATGATGAAATATTTTGTGAGCCAAGCACGCTGCTGGAAAGACTCCTCGATCACAGCTAGCAGGGGATCCAATCCAGCCATGTTCTGAAATAGGCCAGAACAAGACTGAATGGAGCTGTGATTTGGGGCAGGGAGTGGGCTGCAGTCAGTGGAGCTGGAACATTGCCAACCCAACACCGACCCGGATCTGATGTTTGGGTCTCTCTGTAGTGTCTCTGCTGGATGTGTGTGTGTCTTGACAGTGATACCACCCTCTATCTATCCAGCACAGAGGTCACTATGTGGAAGGCAATATATTAAAATAAACACAACTTTTGAAATGAACTTTTGAAAGATCACCACATACTAAATTATATAATAGCAGATAGGCTCTCAAAACTAAGAAGGGGGGGGGGGGGGGGGCAACTAGTTATTTCAACATACGGTAGCACATTTTGGTAGTTCTAAGGTCACTGGATCTACTGCTGCTCATACATCTGACACAAAACAAACAAACTAAAATGACAACAGACATTGACTGAGAAAAGACATTGATCAACATAACACTGACATTTACATCACCTTTCAAAGCGTTTTGACACAACAAAGGTTTGTACGGTTAAAAAGGCTTTTTTGCTAAATTCATTAACATGGGGCTTAATGAAATAGATTGATGTATGTCTGAGTAGTGAAAACTGGTTGGAGGGTTTCACATCTGAAATCTGGAAAAACAACAGTCAGCTGATATAGAAGAAAGTTGGCTGGATACTGTATCAGTAAGTAACAGGCTTATTGCATCTTTTGTGTTCAGGTGGAGAGTTTGCCAGTGCTTGTGGTATTATGGTTGGCTGGACCTCTTCTAAAAATAGTCCCTTTGCAGGGTAACAATGAAAGATCATGCCTGTATCAACCTCCTGAAGTACATTCGTGTGCTAGAGACCATTTTTCAAATGTATGAACTGGCATTTCTGTTTTTTGGATAATGTGGCACACTAACAATTATTTTTCATAATTTCATATTTTGTCTTTACAAATTCATTTGTTTACAACATTAATAAAGCTTAATTACATCTTGAATAAAACAAAGCAAACAAACAAACAAACAAAATTAATTTACATATGGAACATCAGTGAATGAACAAATTTGGATTAGAGGCTCTGTATCCAAGTTGGGAATTAGTTTGGAGTGGACCAAGTGTTGATCATAAGTGTACCAAATCATGTCAAACATGTCTTCATGGCATTTAATGACAGCTACTAACTGTGTGTCTTTTTGACAGCGTGCAGCATGTTCTGTTTTGCACGTTGACTTAATGCAATACCATGAGATTGGCCATCAGAGTTCAGGGGTCAATGCTTTTCTATTACCACAGCAACTTTCTTTGGTGGGATGAGAGGGAAGTGGGACGATTTAGTAACCCATGTTTTGGTCAGAAGAGGGGGCACACAAGAGAATGGGAATCAGAGACAGTAGAGATATCTTAGAGATGCACAATGTTATCGGTGTGGCAACGGCTCATCAGATAAAAGCTTAAGAATGATATTGCTAGTACATGCATTTTCTGCAGGCGAAATAAACTGGCGAGACAATTATTGGCACCACCTTTTAGGGTCTCTGAGGAAGCATCATAAAAGCCTGTTCAAGTAGAGTCTACGTTAAAAAATATCATCTCAAACTTTACATCTACTTTACATCTAAACCATGTTCCAACAATTGACTTGTTTTTGTGATTTCTAGATTTCTTAAAATAAACATTTAGATAGAATGAATGAGAGTGAAAATTTTAAATCTATATCTGAATACATTAGTATTACAAACTAACTTTGAAAATGATGGCATACCAAATATAGTAGAAGTCCAACATTGTGCATCCCTAAATTATCTACTAGCTTCCCTCTCTTTATGGAATGTCTCTGGGAGCCCTGACAGCTGTTAAACCCAGAAAGGATCAAAAAAGGAATATTCTGCCAGAGCGGCACAGCATCAGACTACTTCATATAACGGGTGTTTTGAGTGGTTGGTTAGTGTGTATGTGTTGATGAGAAACCTCAAATTTCTGACTACTAAAATGAGCACTTAGATCAAACACCAGTCATTGAAAACTTTTTTTTTCCTGTCTTACATATTTGTGTTTTTCACTAAGTGTGGCCTGCAGTCAATGTTAGTTACCGGTCAAAGCCCCCAAATATGTCCCTGACTCGCACTGATTAGTACATCAGCACTTTAGATAAAACACTTCACACAGTTGTCTTTCTGTAATACTCGACAATACTTGCCTTCACCTGAAACCCCTCCCAGATAGCAATCTGTAACAAATTACAATACCACTTAACTAATAAAATATCTACAAGAATTATTGCAACAATCTCTAATAACAATAATAATAATAACAACAATAATAATAATAATAAAACAGCATATCTATATAGCCAAGTAAAAATCTCAATGTAAAAACAAACGAAAAAACTCAAATGCAAGTACTATGGCATGACACTGGACAGGGGATGTTCACACTAAACCAGCAAGTGGTTCTGATGTGCCACGTTCACGAGGACCGGACATTCAAACTGAAGACACGTACAAAGAAAATCATTGGCTAGTCGACAGGTCAACGTTAAAATAAGCAGCAAACACGAACACGTAAGCATTGGCCCAAAGGTCTCGTACATATATATCGCTTGTCCCTTTTTCTCACAAGTTGATGTGGTCGGTGTCTGCACTGCCTACATTTGAATGTGGCAATCGCTGTGTCAGTGACTCTCCTCTGACTGGCAGGAGAGTGTGTGTTGTGCCCACATCTTTGTGCGCCTGTCCACAGCTGTACCACCAGTTCTAAACTTTTCTGTGAATCTCCACAGGAACAGACCAAAACAGACAATGCAAGAAAATTAAAAACCTAACAAACCTGACTCAGAGAGGGTTTTTTTTTGTTTTGAAAAAAGCAAGAAAATCAAAAAGTGTGCGTTCTTGCGCCAATCTCAGTGACTACCAGGCGCTTCTCAGTATCCTGTTCCGACCTGCTCAATGCCATCAAACGCCTCTCTCTGAAGACGTGGAATCTTCTCTGCTTCTCCTCTCCGCCTCATCCTTGCCCATCGTCTTCTCGAATGCTAATGCTAGCCGTTAGCCATCTCTGACCCTCTGCTTTCCCTGCTTCTGCTGAACCTGGCCTCTGGCCCTGCTTTGTCATTCTGTCTGGCGATCTCTCTAATGACCACCTCCTCAGAGAATGCCAGACTCTGGAACTCTCTGGTTCTCTTCGGTCCTAGCCACTCTCTGGGTCTATTCCTATGATCTGAAAACACTATGGTTGATGTCCTCCAACTGCTTCACTGATCACCAAGCAATGCAAAGGTCCCTTTGACCTTGAACCTGTTTGATCTGAACTGATTAGGCCTAAAGCCTCCACCTCCTGTGGCTGTGGATCTGACTAAAAATCTGCAGTTGTGTCCATTTATGTCTAGATTCGTCCCTTTATAAAAAAAAAAAACATGTAGCTTTGAGGCAGAGCTACGCCAAATGTCAGGAGAAATGTTTTAGCTGACTGTAAATTCAGTTTCACTCCCATAAGGTTGGACTTGAATAAACTTTGGTTTGTTACCCCAGGAAAGCCGATGTTTCTTCAAGGAAGCTAATTCCCCAACAACAGAGCAAAGGAAAAACAAATCTGCATGCTTGTGAGATATAATAAGGGTAAACTTCTACGAGCTACAGGTAGAAAAATCTAAGACCATCTGTCACTTAAGACCATCTGTCACAACTAGTCTCGCATTCTTCTAGAAAGTTGAAGTGAAGTAAACTGTGTTGGTATTTCTGTAAGGCACTACGAAGGAACAATGAGGAACCTACTGTAAGACCATGGAGGAGATATTCGCACAGGTGCTGAGTAAAGGTGGACTACACACACATGGCAGACAGCAGCGCAAATGTGCCCGCGCGCGCACACACACACACACACACACACGTACACACACACACGCACACACACACAGACAATCACGTTGTACATGCCTATGTTATTATAACCACTTGTGCAATCACATTTAAAGAAGAAAAAAGTTCTATTGGTATCAGAAAAGTTGTTCATTAAATCAAAACTGGATCAGGCTGCTACATTCTACAAATGGGGCCTGGTTCCAACTCCTAGCTTTAACAGGTTGTTTTGTTTTCTTCTAAATGTGAACGTAAAATGGAAAAAGTCTATAAATACATTAAAAAGTAGTTTATATAGTCTTTTGTGTATTTTTTTTAATCTATTTCCAGAAGACTTCTCCAGTTGCCAAGTTGGAGAGAAGAGGAGGCGTTGGTTCACTCCAAGCATGCCACACATGATTTGGAAATGTCCTAAGACAGTTCAAGGCCATCATCATTATTATTTTTTTTTTATCTTTAAAGAGCAGCAGGTATCCAAGTTTCCACCATCACCTAGTTCTTGCAGGAATTCAAATGGTCACAAAAGTGACCTCTGTTGGAAAAAAGTCAAGTTTCTTTCTTCTTTGACTAAAAATGGGAAAGGAAAACCAAAGGAAAAAAAAAGGTGTGACTGAATTTAGAAATAAAGACTGAAAATCCCCTCCCTCTTGGGGGCTTTCAGATGCAGCAACTTTCTGTAAAATACTGGGAAAGGTATGGCAAAAATAAACTCCTCAAACAAATGTCTGTTTCCCAAAGCCAGACGATTTAAAACCCCGATTTAAAAAGAAGAAAACAAAAAAGGAAAACAGAGATAAAGAAAAACTGGCCCTTTTGAAAGGGGGAAAACTCCCCTTAGAAATAACAAAATAAAAAAACTAAACACTGAATAATCCTTTTCTACTGAATTGTACCCTTCCTTAATCCTCCCAGATAGTCCTGACATTCCAGAGCGGCAGCCAACCCTGGCGCTATCCTGGCCCTGATCTGGCCCAAATATGGGGGAGCCAGAGCCAGCTGCCCTCTAGGCGCCTGTCCGTCCATCAGCCTCCATCTCCGTTCCTCTTCTTCAAGTTTCAGGTCTGGGTTTATTTTAGCAGGCTTGGCTCTAGGTTTCTAGGAGAAAGCAGCGTTGGGCATTGGGGGGCTGGGGTGGTGGGATGGAGGGCAGACAGGACTGGAGTTTGGGGGTGGTGTGGGTGGGGTTCCAGTGTTTGGGTGTGAGCGGCGGGGGTGGGGGCGGTGGCATCTCTAGAGGTACGGGTACTGATTGACCTTGGTGGGGCTCAGTGGGTATCCAGTGTAGACGGAGGAGACTGGCGAGGCGCTGATGTAGGTGTGGTGCGTGAACTGGGCCTGGTACTGGGCCGCGTGCAGGGTTGGCGAGGGCAGCACGCGATGCGCCACACTCACCGGCACCTGGTGGTGGTGCACCAGGCCCGGCGCGTAGCCCGCCGCGTGTTGGTGGACGGCGTGCCGAGCCGCTGCCGCGGCGGCGGCTGCCGTTCCCTGCGAGGCCACTAGGTGTGCCACTGCACCGCTGGACCCGAGCGCGGCCTGCGCTGTGTAAGTGTACAGGTGCGGCTGGGCCGCCAGGTGAGGTGCCGCTGCTGCGGCCAGGTGCGGCGGAACGCCGGCTGTGTGAGAGGGGCTACTGTGGTGGAAGGAATAGGGAGCCTGGGCAGCCATGGTCGGGGCGATGTAGGCCTGTTGCCGGTGGTGACCGCCGCCACCACGCTCCGTCACCATGTGTTGCTGAGCCTGAGGAGGATGGACAGCAGAAGAGAGGGCAGGAGGGGAGAGAAGAGAGAAAGATGGAATGAAAAGAGAGATAGAAAAGAAAATGATGAAATCACACAGAAAAACAGGCAAGGAGGGCAAAGAAAGGTACAATTTTGTTTGCACAAACCAGTGCATTCTCTCCTTACCTGACTAAGATTGAGAGGCTGCTGTTGGAAGCGCTGCTGACGATAAGAGCCGCCCCCTGTCATACCGGACGAGTGGTTGTTCCCCGTCATGCTTGCGTTAGACGACTTGTACTTGTAGGCCAAATTCTGATGGCTCACTGTGTCTGCAAATAAATTATCAAATACACAGATTCATATTAGATTCAAATAAAAATCACACATTCTAAGTTTACAAAGACAGAACACACCTGTTCAAGATAGAGCACATTAATATGCTTTTTTATAATCCTTGGTGATATTATGATGTTAAGATAAAGTTATATTCTTAGCTATAACTAAAGTATTGGCATATATGCAAGACATATATGCAAGACATATATGCAAAGGGAATTGATGCTACTCTGTATTTGGTAGTGCTTGGTCTTGAAAATTCTCAGTTCTCAAGTCAACTGATTTCAGTCATAGTCATCTCCAGCAGGTGAAAAACACCTGTCTGTCATCACCTGTGTGTTGAGTATATCTTACCTGTCTGCAGGCGCTCACATTCGCCCAGGGCCTCACTGTTGTGGTTCTTCAGTGGGGGGATGATGATGCTGCGGGGGTTGCCATTGTTGTTGTTGTTGCCGCCACCACCACTGTTACCATAGTTATCCAGCTGCCCATGGAGCTTGGGGTCGTATCCGTTGGCAACAGCAACGTTGGCTGTCCGTGACTCCATGGCATAGGGGCTGCCGGCACTGCAGTCAGACTCGGGGGAGTCGTGGACTGTCACACAGCTGATGACGTTCTTGCGATGCTTGGAGGAGCTGGGTGATGGAATGTCAAAATCACAATATCATATCCATGCATATGTTATCTCTTCATACAAGCTGTAAGCACACACACACACAAACACACACACACACACACACACACACACCCAGCCATGCATGAGTCACACAGAAACATGAAGCCATAATGAGACGATTCAAATCTACCTACGTCATTCATAAGTCTTAATCTCTTTGACACACACACGTGCGCGCAAACACACACACACACACTCAGACACACAGGCAGACACACACCTACACATACACCCAGACAAACACACACACACACACACACCCACACACACGTACAGATAGTACATGTGTCTACACTCTCCTAGTCCTAATGGGCTCATGAAAAGGACTCCAAACACAGCAGTGCAAACACACCATTCCAGGTGCCATTTACCCAGAGCTGTGTGAATATTTGAGTGTAAATACAAGCTGGCATTTACAGGGCACTCTACACGGCCAGGAGGATCTGTCTAAAATGACAGAAAATGTAAAAGGGATTGGGGGGGGGGATGACAGCACTTCAGTTTAAACCAGCTGTACTTCTACTGTATTGGCTCTTCAAATGCACTGGCTTACAGTAATGATGCACTCCTACACTTTTAAAAAGAGCATTACTGCGGTGAGTCACAGTGTAGAGCTAACTCCTTTTTTTCTGTAATATCTATTTGAATCTATTGTATCCATATTTTATTTTGTGATGCTGATCTTGGCATTGCTGAAAAATCCAAGAATTTCCAAAAATTAATAAAGTTAGAGGAATGAATAAGTGAATAAATATATGTGTGTTTTTGTATGTCTATACTCTTTGCTGTAGTGTGGGCACACTGTTCATTCTTGTTAGTCTTGAAAACCCGCAACCCCCAGAATGTCACTGGATATGGTGTGGTGTGGCGTGCTCTGTGTGTGCTGACCTGTTGTGGGCGTGACGGGGCTGGTCCTCATCATCCGTGTCGCTGCTGATGGTGATGACACTGACGGCGGGGCTGGGCGTGTCCGGGATGACGATGGTCTGGCGCGGGGGGCCGTGTGTGTGGTGATGAGGGGGGTCCCGCGTGGTGCTGGAGGCCTGCTCCCCCATGTCTCCACCTCCGGTCCTCCATCCACCACCTCCATAGCTCTGGGAGGGGACACATGCCGAGGAGGAGGTGTTGGAGGAAGAAGAGGAGGAGGAGGAGGAGGAAGGGCCGTTGGTGACCACTGTACCGCGTGGGGGAGTGTTCTCCTTGACCCGCTTGGAGCGTTGTGGAGACAGGACTGTCTGGGAAGAGGATGAGACCTCATACGCCGATAAGTTCCTGAAGAAGATGGAGAGAAAAAGAGAGAAGGAGAGAGAGAGAGAAAGAGAGAAAACAGGAGACATGGTTAGACATGTAACATCCTAACATGTTATATTTATTTATTTATGTATTATTAGAGGTTTTATGTCAATGCACTGAAAGATTTGCATTCACTTCTGTTGCACAGGTACAATTCAATTCAATTCAATGAAAAGAAAAATAAAGAGGAAAGAAAACCTGAGAAAATGAAAAAGAAATAAAATGGCGTACAACATTTAACCTGTGTCTGAATCCTCTGTGATCCTGTGTTGAGACTGTTTGTGTGCGACCCCTCACCTGCTAGACATCTGGTGCTGCTTGCTCTTCTTGGAGGCCGAGCTGCTGGACGAGGGCTGCCGCATCACATGAGCCACACCCACATTCAAGGGCTGCTGGGAGGGCAGGGCCACATGACCAGTCAAGAGAGCTGGCTGCTGCATGATGGGATTGTAATGGCTGCCATGAGGATGGGAGTTTCTGTAGGGGGAAGTCAGGAACATGATAAGAACAATGTCCTTGAGTAAAAGACATACATACATACATACAGATAGATAGATAGATAGATAGATAGATAGATAGATAGATAAATAGATAGATATAGATATATATCACTAATGTACTGATCGTACACCAAGAACATTAGAATCATTTTCAATATTCATAAAATGGCAGAGATTCAAAGATTTGATAGCAGGGCAATTCCACATAAATTGACTGTCACATCCATAACACCAATAAAATGCCATGGTATTTGTAGAGCGTAAAATATTACACATAATTTGAGCATGTACTATAGTTGGTGTAGTTGGCTGTAGAATTGACATGAAAAAAATATTTAAATACTTCTATAGTTGCTCATGTTCCGTCACATCCATAACAAGGAATTGCCCAAAAAGATTTTTGGTTCCTGATTCTGTCTGTTATAGACATAGTGAACTACAAAAAAAACTCTTCTCTACTTCTGCTTCAACTCAGTAAGTTAGTGTGATATCAGAGTACAGTTTTATAACTTTACCAGCAGGGGTCAGTGGTCTCTAAAGTAGAACTGAAAGCGAATGCAACAGAGGGACAGAAAAAGAGTGAAGAATGAGAGACGGGGGGTAAGCTACCAGAAGAGAGCACACAGGAGACAACTGAGAGTGATCGCTCTGCAGCCCCATCCGTCGCTCACAACCAGCCACACAAAATGGAGCTCATCTGAAGTGGGATTACTGAGGACATGACCCTGACTGACCAAGCCAAAGCAGCACACACAGAGACTCCAGGCTCTGCTAGCCCGGACCCACAGCACTGCTCTAGGCCAAGGCACGAAACCAGGCTGCAGCCTCCATTTATCTCACTTCAGTTTGGTCCCTGATTCCCTCCAGCAGTCCACACATGCATGGGTCCTTCTTTTGTCCGTAAAGAGATGACTTTGCATTCATCTACGCACTTACAGCATGTTTGTTTTTCAGTAGCTAGGTATGTCTACACGTGTCACTTTCATGTGTAAAAGATATATTACCTGGCTGCTGACGTAAGGGAAAAAAGGGGGAAGGGTTGCAGAATGTTATGGACAGATATACAAGATCTGAAATAAGTCATGCAGGCCCCTGATGTATACGTGTATACACTCTTCTAAACAGTCTATAGGCTGCAAAGGATTTCAGTAAGCAATGACATAGAGGTTCTGAAAAGCAGGTCATTTGAAACGCACTTTATGGTCAAAGGGTATTCAGTGAATCCATTCTACAAATATAAACCTCATAAAATACACGATCTGCACAGAGCAGGAGTCGTGGCATTTAAAAAGATAGCACTGGCAGTTCCTCCGTTACGCTCTATCTGTGATGTCTTAGAGATATCTGCTGTCATAAAAAACTGCAATACAAAATACACTGTGGCATAAATAAAAAAAGTAGTTCCTCTAAATGCAGACATTTATGGCTCTGTTTGCATTGCCCTGAGCCTGCATGCTATTGGCTGCTGCTCCCTCGAGTGTGTTCGCAAGGACCGGTGTGTTTAGTTCTCTAGAATGTAGGCTGTGTCACCATGCTGTAGTAGTGTATGGTTGTTCTGTGTGTTGTTGTTTTATGTGCTGTGTGATAAATGGTTGAAAGTAGTTGCTTTGCGTGTATGTGTGTGTATTATTTGTGTGTATGTTATTTGTGGTATATGGGGAACATTTCATGTGTAGGTTATTTGTGCAGTACGGTGAATACTGTATGGGCTTGTTTTGCATTTGCTATATCATATTTGTGCACTCTGGAGAGAAGTATGGTGTACTGAATACTGTGCTTTGGGTTTTTAACTAGCCTTGAGTTTATACCATGTGTGTGTGCTGTGCATTTTGCATCCTGAAGCCAAGATAGTCTTGTGTAGGTTCTGTAATGCACACAAACACACACACACACACACACACACACACACGCAAACACACACACACACACACGTGCACATGCCTCCTCGCCACTCTCTGAGTGAAGAAATAGAATAAGAAAAAGAAGCTGTTTCTAAAATGACTTTTTGAATGTCCGTGGTACACATAGGCTATTCTGTTGTCCTCAGATCCATCGATATAGCCACAGTTAATTGTTGCAACATATGCTACATGAAGGTTCTGCTTCAGTTGTGCACCAGTGTAGCCCTGTTGTTAGCATCCCTACATGGTGGTCTGACTGTGCCTTCCTCATTGCAGTAACTATAGACTGTTTTAAGAGAGTAAGCGGTTTCCTTTTCAACAATCCAAACTGACCCTTTTCATTCGTTCATATGCCTGTTTGATGTGATGTAAACATAGCAGATGTGGTTTGGAAATGATATAAAATATTCAGGCATTATTTTTGTTTTACCATTGTTTTTATTGTATGTCTCTCTCTGTGTGTGTGCGTGTGTGTGTGTGTGTGTGTGTGTGCTCTACCTCCAGTTGGCAAGGGGCTGAGAGGCGGTCATGGAGTCGGAGATGACGGCGGCGTGCTGAACGGATGTGTGTGTGAGCTGCTGCCACGCCGGAGGAAGCAGGATCTGCTGAGTACCAGAGGGCCAGGCCTGCTAAAGAGACAGAGAGAGAGAGAAAGAGAGAGAGAGAGAGAGATAAAGAGACAGAGAGGGAGAGAGAGAGAGAGAGAGAGAGAGAGAGAGAGAGAGAGAGAGAGAAAGAGAGAGCGAGAGGGAGAGAGAGAAAGAGAAAGAGAGAGAGAATGAGAGCAAAAGAGAGAGAGAGAGAGAGAAAGAGAATATTAGAACTTAGATTTTTTGTCTGTTCATCTTATTGGCCATATATATCTGTTTAGCATGTCTGTGAATTTTGGGTATGATGCAACTGTAACATTCATGCCAATTAAGCTTTCTTGAGTATCATTGAGAGCAGAAGAATGCAGAAGAACAGAGATCAACATAGGTTGGAAGGTGGAAGACAAAGCACGTTGCCTAAAGACAAAGACAAAGTATGTTGCCAAAATGTTCCCTTCTTGAGTTAACTAAGGAAGGTTTCAGAAGAAAACCCAAGCGTGTCAGTGCCATTCTAAAGTCTCTTGCATTATTTCAGCAGGTCGAGTGCTGGTGTGTAAGCTTCTCAGCGGCCCTGTCAGGCCCTGGGAGACTATCATCAGCCCAACAATCACTAGTCTGCTGACATCGATTGTTTGGGGGTGAAAAGAATCAAAATGACAACAGAGGAAATGATGGGGTATTACTGTGTATTATCTCAGCAAGAATAAGAAAGTTGCAAATGACCTTTCTCTCTATCTCTATCTATCTTTCTTTATCTCTCCCTCTCTCTCTCTCACACACACACACACCACACACACATCCACACACAATTTGTGAGAATAAAACAAAGACAAGAAAAGTGTGAATTAACAGCCCCCCACCCCCCTTTTCTCTCCGATCAACACATTTCAGTTTCGCCATTCTTTTTCTGTGATAATAACGGTAACGTATTTCAATAAATGTCTCGTATCAGGAGGCAAGACTGGCATGATGGGGGGTGAGGCAGGGGGGGGGATAAGTCCTCCAGTGCTTTAATAAAGACGTCTGCATCTCCAGGACCGGGGCTGATGCCGACGCCATTTTCCAAATCAGCTCCGGCTTTTAATTAAATTCATGGCCTCTATTCGGAGGCTTTGAAAAGGGGGGCTGTTTTGTATGTCTGGCACAACGCAAGAGAAGTGTCAGGCATAATTTGCTTTGAGTAAGGGAAAGGGGAGAGAG
>PYXC01000001.1:5110000-5122500 GCA_015244755.2 Tenualosa ilisha
ACGAGATCCTGTCTGATAACTCCACTTCCCGAGGGCTAATTAAAAAAGCACATGTTGAAAGTGGCTGTTGCTTTGTCAGTCACGCACAATCATGTCCACACACACACACACACACACACACACACACACACACACACACACACACACACACACACATTACACATGTATTAGATTCATTCTACCATTTATACATATACTGTCCAATACACACACACACTAACACACATCCACATAGGGACATACTTTTATGTAAGGACACTATGTGCACAGACAAGCAAACACACACACACACACACACGCACGCGCGCACACACACACACACACACACACACACAAAGGCTAAACATGTGTCATAAAAATCAATCACATCTCCACCTCTCTTCTCCCTCATCATTCTCCCCCACAGGAGCTGCAAGTCCTGTCAAACAATCAAATCCCAACGATGCTTCCCTCAGAGCAATACAGCAGGGGAATGAATTCACATTAACATTTTCACCAGGCTCAAGAACAAAAAACAACCCCATCCAGATCTGACACTTCAGACTGGGGGAATTGAGGCATGAAGAATCTTTTTCTGGGACAGACGTGGAACGCATCAACGTGGAACAAATGACCCCAGAGCCCATCTTTGTTTCTCTAGTGCTTCTTGGCTGAAGAAGGGGATCGGTTCCAAGAAGGGCCTGGCGCTTGTGACAGGTTCTGGTGTGTGTGTGTGTGTGTGTGAGTGCGTAGCCAACCCTGTGGCCCGCGACTATCATGAGGGGACAGTTAAGTCAAGCCCATAGCAGAGTGCACACAGAGTGCCACATCTGAAATGTGCAGAAAACAATACGCTTGGTTTATACTGCGGGTCGTCTCTTGCAATGTATCCAATGGCTAATCCTGAAGACAGAGAGAGACGCTGTCACATTCCATGATCAGAAAAACAAACCACAAACATCACATATTAAGTGCTTACAGACTCCATTAGCATTGCCGTTCAACAAAAGGACACTTTGGGGTTAAAGTTCAGCAATAAAAGTTCTCTCCGTTGCTCTCTGTCTTCCTCTCTTTTTTCTTTCTCTTTCACTCTATCTCTCCCCCTTGGTTGTTCCAGTCCTTCTCTCTCTCTTTCTTTCTTTCTTTCTTTCTTCCTCTCTCTCTCTCTCTCTGTTTACACAGTATGACAGCTTCCAGGCTTTCTATAAATAACATGTACAATAATATTTTCCATAGATTTCCTGTCTTGGAATAGCCTGGGGTCCATCAGACAGGAGCTAAATGTGTGACAGAACTGCCCATGATTGGAGGCAGATCCATTCCAGACATCTCTCCTTAAATAAATACTCCTGAAACTTCCTGTTGACAGCACTATTGTGAAGGACTTACTTAGGACTTCCTAAGGGCACACATACTGTATACAAGCAAACAAACCTCAAATGACAACAGGCAAACCCTTTTTTTCATCTTCATGGAAGAACTGCAAACAAAGTAGGTCATACTAATTGCTCCTTAACCAAAAAGTAGAAAAGTAGAGATGCAAATAAATGGCTGTGTATGCATGCTTGTGTGTTGTGTGTGTGTGTGTGTGTGTGTGTGTGTGTGTGTTCAATTGTGGGTGCATGTGTTGAATGCATTGTTGTGTGTGTTCATGTGTGGGTGCTTCACAGGTCTAATGCATTCCCAGAGTGAATACATGTGACATCTGCATGTCACCATTTACACCAGAACTGCATTTCCAACACAATTGTTGTGCTCATGTTTGTATGTTGTATGTGCGTGTGTGTGTGTGTGTATGTGTTTGAGTGCACATGCTCTACCTGTGTCAGCAGGCCAGGCTGAATCTGCAGGGACTGTGCTCCTGGTGCTTGCGTTACAATGGGAACAGCATTCTCCATTCGCACTGAGTAGCCTGTGTGTTTGGAAGGGGAGGCTTGCAAGCCTGGAGAGAACACACACATACACACACACACACACACACACACACACACACACACGCACACGCACACAATAAAACAAACACACGCAAAGAAAGAGTCAATTTATCATCATCAATATAAAGGATTAAAGGACTTTTATTTGTCATATACCATACATAGAAATGCTACTGTAAAACACTGGAGTGAGATTGCATCTGTGACTAAAATCTTCGTAATAAATTCATTAATAGTGTGTGTGTGTGTGTGTGTGTGTGGACACATAGTATGAAAGAGCAATATGTCAGCACCGTGGGGTGGGATGTATCATTAATATTAAGCATTCATTCATTCACTTGTTCGTTTCACTGCATTCACTCCCCCTCTCTCCCAGTGTGGAGACTCACCCTGGAAGCCCGGGGGGCAGACGATGAGAGCCTGCTGGAAGGGGTCTGGTCGGGCAGGGCAGAGCTGAGGGGGTCCAGTCGGCTGCAGGGGCATGCTGCGGGGTGCCACCGCTGCCAGAGGTGGGGGGGCCGGCTAGGGGAGGAGATGCAATACAACCATATCTCAATCTATGTATTCATTCATTCATTCATTCATTGACTCACTCATTCATTATTTCATTCAATCATCCATTCATTCATTCATTGACTCCACTCATTCATTATTGTCATCATTCATTATCATTCATTCCATTCCATCCATTCATTCATTGACTCACTCATTCATTATTTCATTCATTCATCCACTCATTCACTGATGCACTCATTCATTTATTCATTCATTCATTCACTGACTCACTCGTTTATTCATTCTCTGATAGATACAGAGAGAAAAAAAGAGAGAGGGGGAGAAAGAGAGAGAGGGAGAGAGAGAGATGAAGCGAAAGAGAGACAAACAAAAACCAGAAAGTAAACAAAACCTAAAAGAAACACGGCGAGTAAACAAAAACCACATAAACAAGCACAGCAGAAATATGAGCAGGGTGTGAGGTGGAATGAAATGGGCCTCAGGGTTGGAAAAGCGGGGCCAGAAACAGACAACAGGCAGCTGCAGCACAACAAGGAGATTGCTGGGTGAAATAATATTGCTGGGAAAATGTGTGCCCTGTCAATCTACCTAAACAAACAAACAAACAAAGGAATAAAATACATTTGGAAATGAGAGTGGGGAGACGAGCAAGCTGGACCCATGCAGCATGGTCTGGCATGATAACATTCATAACATTCTCCGGGTTCTATTCGGGGTGTTATCAGAGAAATCGACTCAGGAACACGGGGAGAAAATGAGGAGAATAAATGAAAGAATGAGATAGAGAGAAAGAGAGAGTGGAGGGTAAGAAAGTGAAAGAGAGAAAAATAGAGGAGGGGAGTGATAGAGTGGGAGAGTGATTGTGATCCCTCTAATTCCTGCAGAGTTATGTATGTTTGCAACAGATGGCATTGCTTCCTAAACCTTCTACATCTAGATTTTCTAATATCTGGAAAATATGTACATGTAAGTTTTATACAAGTAATTAGCAATCATGTCTTTGAGCTGAGGTTGTTGAAAATCACTTTGAGTGTGTGAGTGTGTGTGTGTGTGTGTGTGTGTGTGTGTGTGTGTGTGTGTATGTGTGTGTGTGTGTACCTGGCTGTTGAAGCTCATGGTGAGGTTGGTAGAGGTGCTTGGTGCTACGTGGGGGATGAAAGGTGTTTTGCTCTGGTTGACCGTGTCGTACACGTTCACCCGCCGCTTACAGATGTCCATGTTCTGGAAGCAGGACTTTACACTGTCAGAGAAAGAGGGGGAGAGAGAGAGCAGAGGAGAGGAGAGGATAATAGAATGTCTTTTTCACACACAGTCACTGCCTTGAACATTTATCATGCAGACGAACTGAAATGAAGCTGCCACTGAAATGAACTATTTACATGTTTCAGTATGAGCCAAGTGAGGACGTGAGACCCTTACACTCAGTGTGTGTGTTTCTGTGAGCTCTGTGTTTGTCCCTGTGTGTGTGTGTGTGTGCACGCGCATGTGTTTTGACAGTGATCAATTCCGTGTTCATGTTTACATTTACCAAGTGTGAGAAGGGTTACCCTTTGGAACTTTGTGTATGCATGTGTGTGTGTGTGTGTGTGTGTGTGTGTGTGTGTGTGTGTGTGTATCTGTGTGATAGTGTGTGACCGAGAGCTCATGTTTACATTCTCTCAGCATGGGAGGCCCCATGTTTGAGGCCAATATCAGCCCAAAGGGCATTAGCCGCGAGGAGAGGCTAGCGTAGCATGGGAAATGCTAAAAGGCTAACTCTAGAACTGTGTCAGGAACACACTCATCCACCTCTCTCTCTGTGAGTTCCACATGATTAAATTATAACTTCATAGAGCAAAGTGCTAAGTTGTATGCAACTGAACTTCTTTTTTGGAGCTTTCATCCGAAAGGCTTCACCTCCTGGTTCTCTACCATCAGGTCAGAAGTGAAGAAGCCTTTTGGATGAAAGGTGAAATGTCCAGTTTCATGCAACTTAGCACTTCGACTACCATGACCTGGATAAATGAGAATCTTCAGACAAGTTCATAGAACCTTTTTAATGTGTTTGCACTACATGGAACTTAGGGCTGCTGCAGTTCTCCTGACCGTTGTCCTTATAACTGCTTCCCTTCCCTCCTAACTCCTTCCTTGCGGTAGAGTGTTTTCCCTGGCCCAAGGAACCATGACTGACATAATTACATCTGATAGGTTCAGTGGACCAATAGCCAACTTAGCAAAGGCCCAGAACGACCATGTTTTAATCCATGGATAAATAATTTGATGACTGTTCAGGAAAAATAAAAACTGAAATATTTGCATATAACTGCAGGAGGAAGCACAGAGGCTGAAAGCCTTTGGACAGATTGAAAAATACTGCTGATTTCTTCCTCCTCTCAAGTGCTCACTGAGATAACAACATTATCTTCAAATTTGTCAATGAACTTCAGAAGCCTAAATATAAATGCTGCCTATTAAATTACTTTATATTCCTAACTAAGTAAGCAGCCATCTACTGACAATTTAGTCTTATAAGTCTTATAAAGGTTCCTACTGGCAGTGGAAAGGCAACAGCCCTTGCAACTGTGTGGTTCATCTACTCCAGTCAGTCGTTTAAAGAACAGACACACACACACACACACACACACACACACACACACACACACACACACACACACACACATACGTACTGTGTGCAGTGAGGAAAGTCCAAGAGATGTGTCATGGTTACGAAAGGGTGGTTGAGTGTCTCGATGGGCGTAATGCGTTTGTCCGCATCGATGGTCAGCATCTTGGTCAGCAGGTCAATGAACTCGCGCCGGTCGGACTTCTCTGCCAGCATGTCACTGCCCTCAAGGTCGGAGGTCAAGTTCACCTGTGAGGGAAAGAGACTAGTTTGGTAAGGAAAGTGTTTCGGAGAGATAATCAACAAAGGCACAGGAAGATGCCAAGCATTTAGGAGAATGGCAACAGATCTACTCAGGGTTCATGCTTCAGCTCCATGGAGCAACCAGCCTCTTTAAAAATGTTCAGAAATTGTTGTAATTGTAAACTACATCATTATGACGAAACAGCTATATTTATAGACTAGTTATAGACTGATTATAACCACGTTCTACATATGAGTGAACACTAGGCTGAAATGTATGAGATTCACAAGGCCACCAATTGAACTCGCTGAACCTACTTTAACCCAGTGACCTTACAAATGTTACCACACACAACAACATAGACACACATAGACACACAGAGACAGGCACAGCCATGTGTAAACATGAGTATCACATCAGCTAACATGTTAAAAATGTCATATGTATATAAAGTCATATGAACAAACACACACACAAACACACACACACACATAGAGAATCACTCTCTCAAACACACACACACACACACACACACACACAAACACCGAATCACTCACATACACACGCACACTCACACTCACACATAAGCCAGTGATAACCTCGGACCTCCCTGACATTCACAAACATTTGCGCCATTATTTATAGCCGTGGCGGGGCGCTGAAGCCGTGAGAACGAGTCTCCTGGCGCCGGTGAGCAGATTCCCATCAGACAGACGAGGGGAAATAAACAGGTAAAAAAACCAAACACACACATACATACACACACTCTCACACACACACACACACACACACACACGCACACACAGAACCCACTGGGGTGTTAAACACACAGTAGGGTAAGGATTATCACAGCATCAAATGTTTAGATGTTGTTGAGGGGGAAACACACATGTACTCAGTCATACTTACATACATGCATGTGTGGTGAGGAGGGTGTGAAAAATGCAAGTAACACAAAATATGACAAAATATGACAAATACTGTCATGTTTTGGTTTTGGAAGACAAATACGACACACACACACACACACACAAACACACATACAAGGAAAGACAGCTACCAGAATGTCAGTGTCCCAATGTGGACCTCCCAGCTATGCTGCCTGGAAGCCCTCATGTATTATGGACAGCCACATGGCCACATAACCCACTTCTCTATTTTTGAGTTTTTCTAGCATGTTCTTTCACCTCACTTGCTGTGTGCGTGTGTGTGTGTGGCCATGTATATATATCCGTGTGTGTGTGTGTGTGTGTGTGTGTGTGTGTGTGTGTGAACATGTGCACACACAACAAACTGAATTACAGTCTGATACACTTTTACTGGAAGCCTGTGGAGTTTACAGTAAATGAGATTAACCTAGCCCCCATCTGATGGGGCACAGTGACACTGGTCATTAGGGCCTGGGGAGAAGCCCAGTCAGGCTCAGGTTTGCACCAAACAGCTCCAAACACACAGCCCACTAAGTCAACAGCTAGGACTAATAGGCCCGGACAAGGGGAAATTTCATCCAACCAGGGCTCACCATACCGTGTTTCATTATCCAATCAAAACAAACTCCACAAAGTTCTGTCTGACAAGCAGCACAATCACAGTAAGTTCAGCCACCCATTGTCTGTGTGTGTGTGTGTGTGTGTGTGTGTGCCCGTGTGTGTGTGTGTGTGTGTGTGTGTGTGAGGTCACACATTCTGTATTGTTGCTGTGTGCCATCAGGCATGCACCTCTGGTTTGTGGGTTGCCATGGTTTCTAGCTGTGTATGTGTTGAGTCATTTCCTTAGTTACATTATTGGGGCAACAGAGACTTTTATTTGAGCACCCTCCCAGGTGTGAGCTGCAAGGGGTATTAAAACACAAACACACACACACACACACACACACACACACACACACACACACATACACACACACACATACACAAACACGTGCAAACACCCCCACACACATTCAATTGTGTAACCCTGCACAGCTGTGGATGCATGTGTGTGTGTCTGCATGTCTAACTGCGTGTGTGTGTATGTGTGTGTGTGTGTGTGTGTACCTGAGCCATGTCATCCAGGCAGTTGAAGATGTACTTCCTGGCCTCCTTTGATTTGATCCCAGTCTCTCCCTCATGATCTTCCGGAGTCTGTGAAGACAAATGCAATAGTGTCCAGTGTCAATAGTGTGTGTGTGTGTGTATGTGTGATTTAGAGGAGAATTGTTTGGGACATGTATCCATATAATAATGCATAATATCCATGCATAAGGTAGACAGTGCCTTGCTTAATGGGATCCTTCCACAATCTGGTGCATACATGTGAGTATGTACGTGTGTGTGTGTGTGTGTGTGTGTGTGTGTGTGTGTGTGTGTGTGTGTGTGTGTGTATGTGTGTGTGTGTGTGTGTGTGTTTGTGTGTGTGTGTGTGTGTGTGTGTGTGTTTGTATGTGTGTGTGTGTGTGTGTGTGTGTGTGTGTGTGTGTGTGTGTGTGTGTGTGTGTGTGTGTGCGTGTGCGCTACCTTCAGTCTCCAGAGTGGATATGAGGAGTCCTGGTCTCTGTTGAAGAAACGTGTAGTTTTGGTTCCAGCACTCAGCAGATACTCTGCTGGCAAGCCTTGCGTCTGCGAGATGTAGCGAATCTACAGGGGAAACACCGCAGTGTCACACACACAGACACACACACACACACACACACACACACACACACACAGACAAATACATTCAATGACTTAATGCACAAATGACCAATCTCTACCAAATGGTTTACCATGGCTTGTTTGATTTTCAGCAGTCCGAGCGAGAGAGACAGAGAGAGAGAGAGAGACAGAAAAAGAGAGAGAGAGACAGACAGAGAGATGGAGAGAAAGAGAGACAGAGAGAGCGAGAAAGAGAGACTGTGAAATAGAGCATATCATTTGGACACAAACCTTATCCTCAGGCAGTGATGGAAAACTGGCTACTGGGTCATTATTGTTGTTTAACTAGAGGCATAACTGTTTGTACCCATAAAGCCTAACGTTAACACATAAAAGTATAGTTCTCAATCCTCCACTCATCCTCCAGTTATTTTTTTTTCTATATTCCCTTCATAAAAAATGGCCCTGCAAATATTTGCCATGGTGATGGGCTTAGGATGTGTTGCCGTGGCAACCTCACCTGGTCGTACTCCGAGGCTCCGGGGTAGAGTGGCCACCCCAGGAAGAGCTCAGCGATGACACAACCCAGCGACCACATGTCTATCGCCTCACAGAACGGCAAGCCCAGGATGATCTCAGGGGCCCTACAGGAAGACAGAAGGAGAGAGGAGGAGGAGGAGGAGGAGGAGAGATAAAGAGAGAGAAAAAGAAAGAAAGAGAAAGATTATTAACACAGTAAAACAGAGGTCATATTGATCATGAACAGCAAGATATACAGAAGCTCCACTTAGCTGCTGGGCATAATATCAACAGCAGAGGAACAATGAGAAAAAGCAGGTTACTGTGTCTCTGTGTCTTGTCTATCCATCACACTTGGGTCTGAGAGCACAGGCTCGTTTCATGAGACTCTGTTCAAATCCTGCTACTACATCACACTAATAAAAGAAGCTTAGGGTCTACAGCCCTATAACACCTCAGCATCCAGAGCCCAGGTCCAATTAGCTTATTCACTCCCACTGGGTGAAACATTACTCTTTCTCTCTCTCTCTCTCTCTCTCTCTCTCTCTTTCTTTCTCTCTCTCATGTGACTGAAAAGTTATGTAGTCCCTCTTCACCTGGTTGTTCATCATATTTCTCAATATGGATCAATGAAAGTTCTGGATGTCTGTGAGTCTTGGGACTCATTCCCAAGTGGCAGGACACAGATCTCTGTACATCAGATTCTTTCATGTGTCTTTCCCTCAACACACACACACACACACACACACACACACACACACACACACACACACACACACAAACACACACGCAGACACACACACAAACCAACGTACACGCACACACAAACACACACACACACACACACACACACACACACACACACACACACAAACATACACACACACACGGACACACACACACATGCACACACATGTGCACACACGCACATATACACACACACACACAAACACATGCACACACACACACACACACACGCACACATATACACATGGGTGTCTTTTTCCTCAAATAGCCATGTCCTCACAGCTGAGCTATATGTTACATAAAACATAAATGACGTAGTTCCTGATGTGTGTGCTGATGTGCGTGCATGAGTTTATGTGAGTGTCACTTCTGTCCATGTGTGTTCTTTTGGGACCGAGCATTTCAAGTTCAAATTTTGCTGAGCAAATGTTGAGGTAGATTCTCGGAACACACACACACAGACACACACACACACAAACACACACACACACACACACACACACACACACACACACACACACACACAGACAGGCCCCTAAGCACTGTGGTCATGGAAACGTACTAACAGCCTCTGTACTCTGGGAGCGTTGCTGGTTGGCAGGCAGCCCAGAGCTGAGGCTAGCAGAGTCACAACAGGAGGAAAACACACACACACACACACACACACTCACACACATACAGGCTCATTCTTTGTTACCTCAACCTGCCACTGAGCCCCCCCCCCCCCACCTCCCCACGCTTTACACACAATGCTTTTATTCTTCCCCTTGTTCCTCCTCTATCATCCCCTCATCCTTTCCTCTCTTCTTTTCATATTCCCTCCTTCCCTCCCCTCCTCTCTCCACCACCTTGTTCTCTCTATCTTTGAGAGTGGTGGGGAGAGGCGGTGATACTGAGGGGAAAGTATAAAGTTTGTGAGTGTGAGCAGTGACACAGGGAACAGCTGGCCCTTAGTTCATTATCATACATACACACACACACACACACACACACACACACATACGCACACACACACACTGGGTGCAGATTTCATGAGATGGAGAGAGTCTGATGTATACGGAGAGAGAGAGAGAGAGAGAGAGAGAGAACAAAGCAGACAAGGAGAGAAAACATTACATACAGTCTATATAAGGGTCAACATGAAACATGTCAGAGGCTTACACACACACACACACACACACACACACACACACACACAGAGTAGCTATTTGGAGCCCTGACGTCACATATAGTAGGCCTGCCAAGACGGATCAATCATGGGAGACCTCGTCTTGACAGCCCTGCAAAAGGAGGTGATGTTCTGCCTGACACACACACACGCAGCAAACACACAGTCTATTTGACTCTGCAGGGGCATAAAGCAAGAGCGAGCAGGCAGATGGGTTTCACTGAGCTATGAAAAGTGCACACATGAAACACACACTCAACACATCTGCATGCTGTCCTTGTTGACGCGCAGCTAATACACATCAAAAGGACCCAGAACCCACAGGACATAAAAGGCAGTAGCTGAAGAAGTAATGAGAAACACGCGTGCACACACACATGCAAATACATACACACACACACAGACTTATGTGTGTACATGTAAACATGTCTCCAGTGTGTATGTGCTGATACTAATACCGATTTATTATATACATTGATCTGTAGACACACACACACACACACACACACAGACACACTCACACACCGACAGGCTAACCTCTGGAACCTAGTATAGATTGCTCAAAGGTTTCTTCTATATGCGGGCTGAGAAACTATTGGGCTTATCTGCATTTGTGTCTCACAATTTACAAGAAGTAGCGTCCAGCCCAGGTGAGTGCAGCAGCAGCCACAGTCTCATAGACTGCTGTTGAACAAGTCAGATCAGCATACTGACTCTAGAACCTCTGGAGGGCTTCACAAGAACAATGCTCACTTCCAAGACCCAATTTCAACAACAACTTTGCAAATTTTCAAGGCTTTATAGTGAAGGGGGAACCTCACACAGATCACACACACACACACATACACACACACACACACATACACAAACACACACACACATATATACACACACACACACATGCATGCCAGTATGTGCCACCCACATTCCCAGTGGTTACTGATGCTATAACCTCACTGGATGCTTTCAAACAAACTTCCTTCCCTGCCACAGGCCAGTTCCCACTAGGTAACAGTGAAGCAGTGAAGATCTCCCATGAGGCAACTGGGCAGGACTGGGAGGAAATAAGAGGAGCTTCGGTTTTGAAGGGCTCCTGTGTGTTCTGATTCACCTTTTTACCGCGGAGTGATGATCATCACACTTCTATACAGATAGATACATTCACACACACACACACACACACACACATATACACACACACACATGCAGAACGAAAGAGAGAGAGAGGGAGAGAGAAACATGCTTCCTCAGAGACAGAGACAGACAGATACACACACACACACACACACACACACACACACACCAACGCCATCTCCAGTTTCAGTTATGAGCGTTGTGGTTTAGTGGACGTGTAGTGATATTTCCCCCAAGTATCTAATAATGGGTCTAAAACCTCATCCAGCTCTGACAGGCTGCCTGACCTACACAACAGCACTGGCCACACTAGCAGCAGAATAGGGGAAACACACACACACACACACACACACACATTTGTTTCTGTATGTATAAATGCTTTGATAGACTATTATAATAATGCTACTTAATGTCATATAAAATGATCTTTGATTACTGTGGCGAGAGATGCATGAGCCAGAGAGAGAGAGAGAGAGAGAATAGATGGATAGATGGATGACTTGAGAAAATGCCACACAGACACACACACACACACACACACACACACACACGTGCGCATGTGCATGAATATATTATTGTGAAAGAGAATGAAAAAGAAAACAAAAAGACTGTTCACCCGTGACAGTCCTCTCGTAAGGAAATGGACAGTACCCCGGTCTGACTCTAGGGGGCGCATTACAAGCAGATTCAATGAAAGACATCCTCCAAGTCACACACCAAGGAAAGACATTCAGCGTAAGGAAAGACATTTAACGTAGACACATACACACAAGCAGATGTGTGTGTGTGTGTGTGTGTGTGTGTGTGTGTGTGTGTGTGTGTATGTGTGTGTGTGTGACATCAGTGTTTCTTCTCCACTAACAATACTTCAGTTACACAGACCAACAGGAACAATGTGCTGTGGACATAAACACAACCCACTAATCCCCCTTATATTTTTCTGCCCACTGTCTGTCTTGTTCCCCCTCTCAGTCCAAAACCCAACACACACACATACTCCCACTACTAGCATATAAAACCAGAACACACACAAGCTCAGGTAGCT
>PYXC01000001.1:5130000-5180000 GCA_015244755.2 Tenualosa ilisha
TGGTGCTGATACTGGTGGGTTCTATGTGTCCATCCTTAGGGCATGGGAATATATGTATATGTGTGTGAGGGTGTGTGTTCAGTGACATACGGCGCTATAGGCTGCTTCTGGTCTTCTGGTTGTTTGTCAATCTCTACCAAACAGTGTGTGTGTGTGTGTGTGTGTGTGTGTGTGTGTGTATTCCTATCAGCACACAATATTTTTTCACACACTGGCCCTAAGGCGTCAATGCCTGTTTGAAATCTGACACTTCGCTCCACCAGGTTATAATGAAGTTCTGTTTTCGGTTTAGCACGCTCATGCCTAATACCACTCCACGTCTTCCAAACTGCTCCTTGAAAGACATGCAAACTCTGCATTTCAATAATCACAGGCAGTGCATTATTTGTTGTATGTGAATACCTAATCCGGTCCCTGGCTATTCCCTCCCCTCTATGGCCCTGTTCAGCGCTATAACCTTTTACTGATGTCAGACGCGGCGCAAAAACTCATTATGTGGCTCACTGGGGAGGTTTGTCTAAACGTTTTTCTCCAAACAAAGGCATGTCAGTGTGTTTGGCCTTCGGCTGCTCGGCGAGGCTCGGTAGGGGAAAGAGCCTCCGAGAGACCTTATCAACTGACCTCAACTGACAAATGAAAAACATTTCTTACTTGCACAACCCCCTACAAGTACGCGCAATGACACACACACCCATACATACGCACGTACACACGCACGCACGCACACACACTCACACACTCACAAAATCTATCCATTAGAGTCCCTTTATGCCCCCACTCCGCTCCCATTTTAATTATTAACCAGGACTCGATACTTCAGTAATTATTTTTTTCCAAACAAATTGTGCCCGGGGCTGTGGCAGCAACAGCGCAAGCAGGAGCAGCAGGAGCAGCAGGAGCAGCCGCAGCAGCAGCGGCAGCAGTGTAATGCGATCGTGGTGGTCCAGTGCTCCCTCCCTCTGAAGCTCTTAATAACATTGGTGGTGAAATCAGGCCTGACAGCCGTGCAGCGCCAGGCAATCCGCCTGCACATGCGGTGCCTTTAGGGTGGAAGGTTCCAGAAGATATCATATGATGAAACGCACAGAGGTCAGATGACCTCCGCTACTGGTCAGAGTGTAGGACAGCATTATCCCATCCCAATATACAAACAACAGATGCTTGAGCACTCAGTATAAATATACTAAAATGGTTCAGTTCCACTATTACAAAAGTGACTTTCTTTTTGAATATGTCCAAAAATGTGAAACCTAATGCATTTCCAAGTTGAACTTTTTCAAAGGTGAAGAAAAATGCCTCAGTACATTTGTATAAATGACCCTGTAATGACATGTACCAACATGCTAATGCTTCTAAAATGGACTGCACAAGTAACACCTTAGCACATCTACAACAGCGGAGCTAAAAAGCAGAGCGGCATACCTTGAAAAGGCTTCAAACGCCTCCCTAAAGAGACTCCCTGAATAGGGAGAGTAAACAGACGTCTTGGTATGGGGAAGGATCAAAGGCCAGGGGCCATGGCAGGGGTAGGGAGGATGGGCCACACTGAAACGACTGAATGGACACTCTTGCATGCCTTTCATTTAAAAGGTGTGTGTGGGGGGGCTGGGGCTGGGGGGGGGGGGGGGGGGGGGTGTGGACGTTCCGGAAGCTCATGCTATAATCTGGGGGACGTTAATGAGAACACGCACCGGGAGGAAATGAAACCCCACTTAGCTGACACGACTAATCCCACTCGTATCCATGGCGACTGAAGAGGAGGGTAGGAATGGTAAGGCTGATGGGACCCACCTCATCTTCAGATGCACGACTCAACAAAAAATCAAGATGAGTTTGAAGATGGATTCGCAATCACAATCACAACACTGTGTGTGTGTGTGTGTGTGTGTGTGTGTGTGTGTGTACGCCTGCATGCGTGTGTATGTATGGTTCACAATTTATCATAGTTGCTGTTCTCTTGAAGCACTGGGTCATGACACTCTGGAGTCCTACTATCATTTTTTCCATTTCCACAGTGGTTTTCAGTCTTCAGTGAGTGAGTGAGCGAGTGAGTGTGTGAGTGAGCAAGTGAGTGGGTGAGTGAGTGAGTGAGTGAGTGAGTGAATGAGTGAGTGAGCGAGAGAGTGTGTGAGTGAGAGAGTGAGTGAGTGAGTGAGAGAGTGAGTGAGTGAGTGAGCGAGCGAGTGAGTGAGTGAGTGAGTGAGAGTGCCTTCCCCAGGGTCAGAGCTGTATTGTTCTAAGGGGTCCTGGGGGCTGGGTGCCTAGGCAGGATGTGCAGAGATCTTTATGGACAGGATGAATAATGCAAGACTTCATGCATTCATGGGAAGGATATTCTGAGCAGGCCTGAGGCCTTTTGCTCTGGTCACTGGGCTTTGGGAGAGTAATGAAGAGGCTTTTACAAACACACACGCGCACACACACACACACATACAGCCACGGGAACACACATGCAAACACATG
Organism: Tenualosa ilisha; assembly: GCA_015244755.2. Classification (NCBI taxonomy): domain Eukaryota; kingdom Metazoa; phylum Chordata; class Actinopteri; order Clupeiformes; family Clupeidae; genus Tenualosa; species Tenualosa ilisha. Next base: position 5,132,464 of record PYXC01000001.1, read on the forward strand.
GAAACACACACACTCAACACAAACACAAACATATAGATACACCCAAACACACCACACATCCACACACAATATTGCCACTCTCAGGGAGAACCCAGACACCCACCCACCCACACACCACACACACACACAAACACACACACACACACACAGACATTAGCTCTAACCTCACACACACATTAACTTTAAAGTCACACACTCAAATGACCAAATTCCCGACACTGAGGATACAAAACCCATGCTTGTTTGCCTCAGTGAGCTCCGGTGCAAAGAGCTACAGCTGCCTGCAAACCAGACATGCGTCATGACAGAGAGAAGGAGAAAGAGCACGGAGAGATAGAGAGGTATACTGTAAGCGTAGGCATGCAGAGAGCAACAACACTGCACCACATAAGATAAACACAAACACACACACACACACACACTAGTGAGAAAGAGTGTGTTTGTTCACATGAGATCATGAGAAAGAGGCAGGAGGAAAGCGAGAGTAAATGAGAGGAGAGAAGAAAAGAGAAGAGAAAAGAGGAAAAGAGAGGAAAAGAGAAGAGAAGAGAAGAGAGAAGAAGAGAGAAGAAGAGAAGAGACCGAGTCGAAAGGGTGCTACAGTTTCTATTACAAATCTACAGGAAGCAAACTAGTGACACCGTAGAATCTAATCTAGGTCTTCACTGCCGTTTCAGTAACTCTGAATAAAACACAGTTCCCAAAAGGAAAAGAGATGGCTTCCTATCCTCACCCGCACACATTCTAAAGAAATACCTCATTCAAAGTCAATGCATAGCATACTGAAAAGAGGTGGCTTCTGGTAAACGGCTATATTGTCTCAAGTGCCTGCCGGCTCAGTAGAGAACAGACACAGAGTGCTTCATGTTTCAGGCCTCATACCTCTCTGCTGATGGATCAGCTACACAAGACACTAGCGCTTCTCCGCTGGGAGCAGCTGGGGCTTTAGTGTGCTGGCTACGCTGAGGACACTTCAGTGCACACGTTTCTCCTGATCTGCCTTTTTCTCTTGCCAGAGAACAAAACATCATGGACAATACTGATACAAAATGCATCTAGCTGTTGTAAATGTGTGGAGGCCATCTTGGGCAGTGTCAATGACAAAACGCCCTCCTCTTGGTGAAGATGGTTTGACAAATTGCTCTACTGAATCAGACACTGAAATTTGAATAGAAAATATGATGTCGAGGACAGATGTTGCATGGCTCGCAGGAAAGCAGCCTCTAGATTTCACACAGACATGCTTTTTTTTCTGATGTCCTGATGTCAGCGTAGATCCCAACACCCGATAAGAAAGCACGATGAGACGAGAGAGTTGCTATGCCGTTTCTGGATTGGTTACAGACCGCATATCAGACATGTGAAACCGCCGAACTGCTCACCCATGACCAACTCATCTGCATGCCAAGAAAACCAAACAAAACAAAATAAACTAAAAAAAAAAAAGAATGGAGAGGGAGCGAAAGAATAGAGAGGGATAATAGTCAGTCAGAAAATGAAAGAGACAATAAAGGGAAGCAAGAGGAAGTTAGTGGAAAAGTGTAATCAGGGAGAGAGAGAAACAGAAAGAAAAAAGAGATAGAATATTGCAACTAAATCCAAGTGAAAGTGAAGGGCGAGACAGAGAGTGAAAGCTGGGAGACAGTATTTGGACTGTAAACACCCAAGAGGGGAACATCACCCCCCAGTGCCCCAGCTCTAGCAGCAAAACAACACGGCCTTGACTTCAAACTGAATGAGACACGGCTCTGAGAAAGAACCAGCAAAGAAAGCACACCTTGAAGAGACATGAACTGTGTTTTTAAACCTGGATCATAAACACAGTGTGTGTGTGTGTGTGTGTGTGTGTGTGTTTGTGTGGGTGAGATGTGGAAGATGAAGCTCATTCCCAGGTGTTCTCCTAATGTCCCATATATCAATCAGTAAGAACTGATTTTAGCCTTTTCAGCTGAGACTTTGGCTCCATGCAATTAAAATCTGAGAAGAACAAGCCTCCTCAGGAGAGGAGAGGTACACAAGAGACCTGACAGCTCGATAGAGTTTTTCAACCACAACGAAGACATGACAAATCATTTAAAAGTGGACATGTATGCCGTTTCAATAGCTGTTTCTTATTTAAACACTGACTTATGAAGTTCTTCATTTCTTTCATTTATTCAATTTAATTAAGTCAGTTTAATATTCAATTAATTAGTAATTGTTTACTCAATCACTTACACCCTTGACGAATCCCTATCAAGTCAACAAAGCATTTGAAATAAGGGTAAAAATGAGAGTTAGAAATTGTCAAAAGGAATGAAAACAAGTGGAAAAAAAAGAAAGTGAGAGAAGAAGAGAGAGCAGGAGAGAGAGAGAGAAAGGAAGAAAGAGGGAGAGAGAGAGAGGAAAAAAGAGAAAGAGGCAGAGAGAAACCTCAGGGTATGCTTCAATGAGCAGTAACTACTGGCAACCTCATTCATTAGGGTACTTGTCCATAGCTGGCAATAGACAGGGAGGAAAATACACCGGGACCTCTCTCTCTCTCTCTCTCTCTCTCTCTCTCTCTCACACACACACACACACACACACACACACACACACACACACACACACACACGCAGTCTCTTTCTCTTACCTTTCTCTCTCTCTCTCTCTCTCTCTCTCACACACACACACACAGTCTCTTTCTCTCTCTCTCTCTCTCTCTCTCTCTCACACACACACACACACACACACACACACAGACACACACACACACACACACACAGTCTCTTTCTCCCCCTCTGTCTCCTGCATCCGAATTGAGGCCGAAATTCTAAACGTATTATAATTCTGTCTATTATTTAGACAGCAGTAGCATCCATAACATGACATGCACATGACATGACACACACACACACACACACACATACACACACACACATACATACCACAAAAACACAGAGAAAGAATTTGAATTGTGTTTGAACACACCTTGTCTGTTGCATAGTTACAGTCACCGCAACAAAGCTTGTATGTACAGCAATCTGGTCTTGTTTGACACAGCTAGAAAGGATGAAAGGGGGGGTATAATCCAGTACATACATCATGCGGTAGTGTTGCCTCTAGTCTCAAAAGGGGGGATGAACAAAGATGCCAGTGCTTTGGTGGAGCACAAGTTACACCCAGTAAGACAGAAAAACACACACAAAGAGACAGAGGAAGGGTGAAAAGAGAGATAGAGAGAGAGAGAGAGAGAGAGAAGAGAAAGAGAGAAGGAGGAGGGAGGGATGGAGTGAGAGAGAGAAAAGAGAGACACATCTAACATGTCTAAAAATGCACTCACATGTTCTACACTTTTTTATTATTCACGCAAACACACTCAGATGCACACACACACACACACACACACACACACACACACACACCACACTTCTTCTCCACTGGGCATCTGACAGGAGCGGTTCTCTGGCGGTATTGATTGACGGCCAGGTTTTCCATGCTGGTCTCAGCCGGATATGACTCATGCAGAGACGTCCCAGTGGGCCTTGGGCTAGGCCTCGGCCCTCGGGGTGGGGGTGGGGGGTTCATGGAGGGGTGCAAGTTACTATGACGACAGCCGACCAAGGCGAGTTGCCTGCCCTCTCCCCTCCCCTCTTCCCCCGAACCCCATCGAGCATCTGCTACCCTCATTCCTCATAGCCATCACCTCACTAAACTGCAACAACTCGAGGGTGCAAGTGTGCACCCAGTGGAATCTTCTGGAAGTTTTATGGAAACCTTTTCTGAGTCGGGTAGTTGCCGTGAGACACAAAACAACAACGCTGGGATTTAACAGGGACAGGGCAATGCGTCACGGCCCTAAGCGGGGGGGAGTGCTAGGTGGAGAAATGGGGGCATAAGGGCAGAGACAAGGACAGAGACCAGGACAGGGACAAGGACAGAGACCAGGACAGGGATGGGGACAGTAATCCTTTTATCTTGCTAGATTTACCTGTTACATCACTGGCTGCTACTCAACGGCAGGAGTGGGCCTGGTCCACTGACGTAACCGTTTAAACAGAGTGCCTGGAACAGCAAGAACTCTTTACCCCCTTACACACATGCACACACAAACACACACACACACACACATGCACACACAAACACACACACACACACGCACACACACACGCACGCGCGCGCGCACACACACACACACACACACTCCCCACCCTTCAGCCCCAGAGCTCCTTAAGCTGAAGCAATGGCTCTGAGCAAACAGATATTTATGGCATAAAGGCACCAGGCTAGGGAAACAGAGAGTAGCTCTCTCTCTCTCTCTCTCTCTCCCTCTTTATTTCTCTATCCTCTCTCTCCCCTCATTTTGCTCTCTCCCTGTCTCTCCGTCCGTCTGTCTATCTGTCTGTCTCTCTTTCTCTCTCTCTCACTGTCTATCTCTTTCCTTCTCTCTGTCTCTGTCTTGCTGTTTATTACTCACTTTCTCTTGCTCTGTCAGTTTCTCTCTCTCTCTCTCTCACTCCTTTGTTCTCTGTCTATTGCTGAGATGGCACCTAACTCCAAATCCGGGCTCATCCAGCTTCTCTCCATGGGCCAGACTCCTCTTACTGTAACAGCGAGCCTGACTGGAGCAGAACTACCACAGACACAGAGCATCACAGCTCCTCCTGTTTGGCTTTGTTGGCAAACAACAACAACAGCAGCAACAACAATAATAAACATAAATAGCTAATTCAGTGGCCATTAGCCCTAAGTCCCAAACACAGCCAATGGCACCAACTCAAAGCCTTTCTTCTGAGCTGTCTGACCCAAGTATCGCCCACGCCTAGTCCGCCAGCAGAGCAGCTTTCTGTGGAGCATATAGACGTGAGAGTGCTAACATTCTCTCTCTCTCTCTCTCTCTCTCTCTCTCTCTCTCTCTATGCCCGCCACTGCAGTTCGCAGGCGCTCATGTCGATGATTCTCCAGTGGAAAAATCCATACATCAGGCTGAGAGCCTGAGGGCCCACCAAGCCACTGTGTGTGTGTGTGTGTGTGTGCGTGTGTGTGTGTGTGTGCATGTGCACTCCGTAACACAAACAGCCGCGCGTCATATATCACATTCCAGACCAGCGGACGCGCAGTGCAAAACAGAGACGCCCCAGCCTGTGGTGACGGATGTTTCTGCAAATCTCGGACATGCGTACTAATGCTTAATGTGTGTGTCGGGGCTGTGTGGATTGTGGAACAGATAGAGTGTGTGTGGTGTGTGTGTGTGTGTCTGTGTGTGTGTGTGTGTGTGTGTCTGTGTGTGTGTGTATCTGTGTCTGAGCTTGTGTGTGTTTGAGTGAGTGTGCGTGTGTATGTGTGTGTGTGTGTGTGTGCATGCGTGCACGTATTCATTACTGAAAAAGCGCAAGGGAAAAAGTAGCTCATCTTCTACCGGGAATGCTGTGTATACATCTCAGTCAATTTTTCCCTCCATGTTCCAGATGATGGGACATTAGGAATGGCCCCATTGTTAAGGTCAGACACACACACACACACACACACACACACACACACACATACACAGTGGCTCTTGTGCTGGGACACTGAGTGCATACTCTTCTGTACTCTTCCATTCTGTTCTGTGCAGTCCAGAGGATTCTGTGTGACTGTCCTGAGGAACAGACTCCAGCCAGCACAACCCAGGCACAGTAAATATCTGCCAACAGACCCCATTATATAATACCTTTCCAAAAACACGGAGTGCTCTTACAGCACATGCTGAGAGTAACACCATGCACAGCATATTATCTAGACAATAAATGACAAAGTCAATTTCAGACAATCTGTAAATGTTTACGTCATCCACCCTTGCAGTCTACTAAATGAATTAATTTTAGTGCTGATCGAATTTTAGCATTAGGAACAGTAGTGAGTTTGTGAGTGTGTGTGTGTGTGTGTATAATTTGACGCGATCAGTTAGCAGTAGACCCCAGAATGTGTGCTTTTTAATCTGCCTGGACCTCCTGAAACATTCATAGAGCACCAATGACAGCAACACACACACACACACACACATTGGCCAAAGCTACTCCTAATGACATAATTTCACACACACACACACACACACACACACACACACACACACACACACACACACACACACACACACACAGAAACATTTGCAGTGCCGTTAGCTGGGGCAGAGGCGCAAGGGGTTATGGGTAAATCTAGGTGGCGTGTGAGTTCTGCTGCCAGGAGGAAATGATGGGATGATCCCCAGCATCATCTCTGTCACGCAAGGCAAGCTCTTCTGCTCTGTGTGTGTGTGTGTGTGTGTGTGTGTGTGTGTGTGTGTGTGGAGTCGGGGGTTATTTTGGGGGTAGAAGGTTACTGAAGATATGACAGCATGAAAACGTGCACATACATGCACAGTGTATATATGTTGATGCGCGCGCGTGTGTGTGTGTGTGTTTGTGTGTGTGTGTCCATCCTTACACATGCTTGCTATGTGACACACAAGCATATCTCATTTTAGGAGTGCTTAGAGGCAGTCGCATGTGGTTTAATACAACTGTTCTACTGACTGCGTGTTTGTGCGTATGCATGTGTGTGTGTGTGTGTGTGTGTGTGTGTGCGTGCGTGTGTGTGTGTGGATACAGAGAAAGTAAAGTGCCTCAGCTTTTAATTACGCGTTTATCTATCGATGACTCGCAGGCGTGCTCTGGATATTTACATGGCCATTATTCTAGCGGAGAAACAAAATCAAAGGCAGAAACGCACACAGCCTGATGCCTGACGTGGAGGAAACATCCAACAGGCCTGCTGCAAAGAGCACACAGCCCAAGTCATCAGAACAGGATTTCATCTTTCAGGCTAAAGCCAAGAGGGAAAAACAAGTGCAAAGACACTGCAGGGAAAAAGGAGGCTGAGTATATTATATCATCAGCAGTGTGTTTAGTCCCATCGTCCACCGCAGCCTCTCTGACACGGGCCGCTGCATCTGCAGATGGTCCCCTCACGCTATGCCCGCCTAACGGACCGCGCCGACCCAACAATCAGTAACCGGCTCTCATGCCCACTCGAGTGCATCTGGTTTGAACAGCCTTTTGTGTGGTCCTGTCCCTCACATGCCACACACACACACATACACACAGACACACACACGCTCACACATAAGCACACACACACACAAATACACACCTGTCTGTGGCTTTGAGGCAATATTATAGAACAGCAGCTTTACGGTGCTGCGATGTTACGATTTCTCAAAAGATACACACACACACACACACACAATATCTTGTCATTGTGGGAATGCGTTTTCACTAGCCCTATTGCCTTGCGTGTGTGTGGCCTGTTAAAAACTCAAGCGAAGCCTCCTGTTATGGAGACCACAGCAGAGAAACAGTAAATAAATAAGCCAAACAAACAAACAAAGCAAGGAGATTTTTTTGGTTTAGCAAACAGAGGGGTGGTGTGTGTGTGTGTGTGTGTGTGTATGTGTGTGTGTATGTGTGACTGCAGCGCGTCAGCTGTTTCCAATGCTGAGGCTCTGGTGTAGATTACAGGCCAGGATTACTGGAGAACTTCAGCTGACCCCACAGCTCCTGGCCTTCAGGGCACAGGCAGCCATCATAGGGCAGTGTTTTTTTGTGTGTATGTGTGTGTGTGTGTGTGTGTTTGGGGGGTGGGAGGGTGTCAGGGACTAAACACAGCCAGCCTGGTGGTTAAAATACCTCTTCAATGAGTTTTTCTTTGGGCCTGATTTTTTTTTAAAAACTCTCTCTCTCGTACTCTCCCTCTTTTTCTCTGATACACGCACACACACATGCGCACACACACAGAAAAACGGGAAAATAGAAAAATGCTTTTCCCAGAAAGCTATCCAGGGCAAACCTCCATTTCCTTTTTCACCCAATGCCTCCCCCCTTTCCCAAAATGAGAGAGAGAGAGAGAGAGAGAGAGAAAGAGGGGAGCGAGGAGCGAGGGAGAGACTTCAGCGGCAAAGCGCTCCCAGGTGCTGTCAGTCAGTAGTACCAGAACAGAACACGCCGATCAGGTCCTCTTTCATCTTCAAAGAGGCGAATACACACACACACACACACACACAAACACACACACACACACACACATACACACAGGCAATACACAAAACATGCCTGTTATATCACATTAACCAGAGAAAAACAGCTGGTTTCCTGCACACTCTTTCAATAGGTCTGCTTTTTCTCACACAAAGGGAGAGGGGGAGAGAGTATCACTGAGGATGACGATGATGATAAAAGAGAAATGAAGAGAAATTTCATGCACATCACACATGCACACACACACACACACACACACACACACACACACACAAACATAAGGAAAAAGAAGCTTGCGGAGAATAAATCCAAGCTGCTTCCAGTTAACCCTACAAATCTACCAATTACAAGGCGACATGGTCCTAATGCATCCAGAAAGAGAGAACAAGTGAGAGAGAGCACTCACTACAAAAATATGCATGTAGGCTCAGAAATAGAAACATAGACAAAGTTGTTTTGAGTGCTGTAGATGTCATTTGCAGTTGTATGGATGGACTGTTTGTGAGCAGTCCAATCTGTCTTTAAACAGACTTGGAAACTTATGGCCTAATCTGGATGAGCTCAGGGAAGAGTGTCCTGGAATCATCCCTCCAGTACAATCCCAGTTGTTGACCAGCAACGCAGTGTGTAAATATATTAGCCTATCTGGTCTTTCACCAGGGCTCCCAAAAGTAAAACCACTTAGAAGAACCACAGTAGGTAGCAATGACCAATGTGAGATGTACTAGCCCAAGCTATGCTAAACATAATTATGTTATTCTGTCTGTGAAGATTCTCATTCATCCAGGTCATGGTAGTCAAAATGCTAAATAGTATGCAGCTGGACTTCTTTTTTTTCATAATAAATTCATGATAATCATATAATTCGTTTACTATCTGGTAGCTATGAGTTCTTCCAACCACAGTCTTGTTGTTTGTGCCCTATGAGGGCTGTCAGAAGGAAGAAGAACGAGAGACTTTTGAACAACGTCGACCGGATAGCAATCTGGCAGCCAACTGATGTGTATCATAACCTCACTTTCAGTTTAATATGCTATGGCACACATCAGTAAGCTGCCAGTTCAAAGTTCTGCCTGTTATTCAAAATTCTGTTGTGCTTCCTTCTGACAGCACTCATTGAGCACAAACAACAGGGTTATGGTTGGAATGATCCCTTTAAGGAAAACAGGAAAAAAAAAAAAAAACATTCCTCATGCATACAACCACCTTAACTTAAAATACATAACCTGCAGCCTATGAGAAACACATGGGCCTACAGGTTGGCAGGTCTAACAAACTGACCAAAAAACATCTGCCTCCATATTAAAATTCAATGTCTGCTATCCCACATTTCCAGACACGTTAAGGCATTTAAATGCCTTAAATATCAAAAATGACAATGAAAGGCATTTTTATTGATCCACAGGCACCTTGATCTGGAAAATCTCACAGCTTCCTCATCTTGGCACTATCCTGAATGCTAACACTACCTAACCACAGCACCTGCTAACAGTACATGGCGCTGCTTACCTGTAGTAGCGCGACTGCAGGTATGTGGAGCAGACGGCCTTCGAGACGTGGCTGGCCGAGCCGAAGTCGATGACCTTGACGCGGTACGGCTGTCGTGCCGGGTCCACCAGCATGATGTTCTCAGGCTTGAGGTCGGCGTGGATGAGGCCCAGGCTCTTGAGCTTCATGAGGGCGGTGGCAACCTGCTGCAGCACAGGCCGGATGTGGCGCAGCGGCAGTGGACTGAACTTGTTCTGCTTGAGGAAGTCGTAGAGGTTCTGCTCGAGCATCTCGAAGACCAGGCACGTGTGGCTCTTGTGCTGGAAGCACTCGTAGGCGCGCACAAAGTTGTAGTCGTCGGCGCTCTCGGTGCTCAGGCGCGCCAGGATGCTCACCTCGATCTGGCCCTGCCGCGCGTACGACGGGTGGTTCTTGAGGATCTTAATGGCCACGATCTCGCTGGTGCCGCGCTTCCAGCACTTGACCACCTGGCCGAAGGTGCCGCGGCCCAGGAACTCCAGCACCTCGTAGGTGTTGGTCATGGAGCAGAGCATCTCGTGCTGCACCAGCTGGTAGTCGCCCTCGCTGTTGCCGCCGCTGTTCTTCGACGTGGCGGTGGACGCGGCCGTCGCGGTCGCCGTTGCGGCCGCCGTGGCGGCAGGCGGGGCGGCTGTGGTGGTCGTTGTGGAAACGGGCAGAGCAGCCCCCTGTCCCACTGCCACTCCTCCTCCCCCGCTGCTGCCGGAGGTGTTGTGGGGCATGGCGTGCTCCTCCGTCGTCTGGGTGGGGTTGTGGTTGGCGTTGTGGTTGGGGTTGTGGTTGTGGTTGTTGTTGTGCTGCAGCTGCTGCTGCTGCTGCTGCTGATGGTGATGATGATGAAGGTGCTGCTCCAGCTCCTCACTCTTACGCTTCAGCCCGCACCGCTGGTACGTGTCCAGCAGGCTGACCGTGCTGCGTCGCGTCAGGTTGTGACCTCCACCTCCTCCACCTCCACTGCTGCTTCCGCCTCCCGCGCTCCCGCTGTTACTGCCCAGCAACGGCGCCGCCACCGCCGAAGAGGCGGCCGCGGCGGCAGCGGACGCCACCAGGATGTGACCGGCCGTGCCGGTGGGGAAGATGAGCGCCTGCTCGTAGGGCAACGCGGCCGCCTTGAGCCCCACGGGGGGCGCGGCGAGCGACGCACAGGAGGGACCTCCGCCGCCGCTCTTGCTGCTCTGCTGGTGGTGAGGGTGCGAGTGCGAGTGGGGATGGTGGTGAGGGTGGGGGTGGTGGGGGTGGTGGGGGTGGTGCGGGGGCGGCGGGTGCGGGTGGGGGTGCGAGCCGTAGCCCGTCATGTCCCAGCCGCAGCCCGGCTCCACCTTCAGCTTCTTCACGCTAAAGAAGGCGCTGGACGCCAAAGCCTGCTGAGGGGAATACACCTGCACTTGCGAGGCCATACCTGGGAAAAAGACAGAAACAAAATGCTTATATCAGGTTCTATTTATATTAAATATTCTATTTTAAAATATTCGATTCCATTTATATCAGTTTCTAATTATTTCTAAAACATGGCTGAACAGCACAATGAGAATGAGAACAGAAAATCACAATGTACTAGAGTCTAATAACTACTACAGTGGTGTGTCTGTGTGTGTGTGTGTGTGTGTGTGTGTGTGTGTGTGTGTGTGTGTGTGTTATTCACCCGTGACATTTGGATCCTATAGTCCCAAGCCCCTACATTACATGAAAAGGGTCCCAGTGGGGTGCAGTGGAAATGTTGAGTAGCTGATCCACTGCACACAGATGCACAGATGCCGCATCACCCCCCCCACCCGACTAACTCTTCCCTCTCTCCCCAGAGCCACTGGATAAACACCACCGGGATTCCCACACTAACACCACAGGCCCAAACACAGGAGCAGAGAAAAAGACATAGTCAACGAGAGGGGAAAAGAAGAAGAGGAAGAAAGAAAGAAAGAAAGAAAGAAAGAAAGAAAGAAAGAAAGAAAGCAAGACAGAAAAATATGAAATGAAAAAAGGGGAAATAGGTTTAGACCATGAAAAGATCCTGGGAAACTGAGATGGAGAGAAGAGAGGATAAAAGAGACCGGAAGATAAACAAGGAAGACAGGACACAGACCAGAGATCCTAATAAATGACCATCACTAAACTGGGTTTGCGCAAACGTATCTCTCTTTTTCTTTTTCTTTCACTTTTTTCCTCTCTGTCTCTCTCTCACACACACACAAACACATACACGCGCACACACAAGCATGCGTATAACAAAAGATGTTTCTCTCTCACACACAGACATAAAGAAATACACACACACACACACACACACAAAGACAACACACCAAAAAATACAAGAATCAGCAGCACTCTCTGGCTGTCTTCCACAACATCATAACAACACATGGGTGGCTGACCCACTGCTCAACTTCAGATGCTGGCATCAACACAACAGAGACTCACTCCCCAGGCTCACCGGTTCACTGGTGTAGGGGAGGCCAGAGGAGGGGAGAGGAGAAGAGAGGAAGGGAGGGGAGAGAAGAGCTCCTGGGGAAAGAAAGACTTCACTCTGGGACACCACAGAGCTCCTCTGTGCAAACAACAGGCCAAAAATAGCCCTCTAACATTAGCCTGTTTGTTACAAATAATTATTACCCCCCCACATTTCAACACAGAGACCATGCTATATACAGGATATACCATGCAGAGAATGCGAGTGAATGTGTGTATGCGTGTGTGTGTGCCTGCGTGTGTGTGTGTGTAGCAGTGGCTGTACGAGTAATTAACCCCAAATCCAACTCATTTCAAATGTTCTTAACAGTTCTGGTGGATTTTTGTTCTCTTTCATTTTCCCTCCCTCCCTCCTCCTCTCTCCCTCGCTCTCTCTCTCTCTCTTTCTCTCTCTCTCTGCTTAAGAGAGAGAGGGAGGCATAATGGATCTCTGTCATGCTAAGGAATTCCTTCAGTTCAGGATATTTTGGGATTGGGAAGAGCCCGGTGGGAAACTGTGACGTTTGTCTTCATTGCTGAGCCTTTGGAATGCTGTTTACTGACATTTTTAATCTGACCTGATGTTTTTCACCTCTCTCTCATCTATCTCTGTCTCTCTCATTCTCTCTCTCTCCCCATTCCTCCCATCTTTCTCCCCCTTCTGTCCTCTCCTCTATATCCCTCCCTGAGCTTATATCATGCCCCAGTGACCCTGTCTTGAGCATGTCAGTTTAAAGTTAGGCTAATTCAGTCATCCCCCTCCCTTACTGTTGAAGCTTGGGCCAGCCTCCTATAGATCATAGCCTTAATCCCAACATCATTCTCTAGACCTAATTCTGACACTCAGTCACTCAGGTAGACAGGGAGGCAGGAAGGCTTGGGCCTCTTCATTAAGTGGATTAGTCAGAGACGCTTCAAAGGCTTGAAGGAGTTAAAAGGTAAAGGCAACAAAAGGGACACACTGAATAACCTACGTCACCCGGATGCTCAGTTGTAGAGGGTCCACTTCCCTGCTAGGCCAACATGACAAAAAAAGCAATGTCTAGGTATGTAAATGTGTGCGTATGTGTATCAGTGTGTGTGTGAGCTCTGGGAGTGAGAGGAACACTGTGCACCTAGATGTTCATCATGAGACTCTGCAAGGGGAGTGTGTCTGTGCGTGTGTGTGTGGTGGGTGTGTGTGGTCCAAGCCTTTAGGACCTGTAATATAGAGTGTCTACTGTGCTATTAGAAGCAAGGCTCTGTAATCCCCTAAGTCCCCAAGCCAGATGTCACAGCGCAGATTATGCCATTCCTTGCCAGGATTTTACACTAAAAATAATTTGGTCAAAGTTTTCTGTCGAGTAGATGGCTGCAGCTACAGCTACAACAGTGTGTGTGTGTGTGTGTGTGTGTGTGTGTGAGTGTGGTGTGTGTGTATGTGTGTATTATGTGTGAGTGTGTGCATGCAGGTGCCCACTCTCTACAACAAAAAAATTGCTTCTTTACAAACATGCTTGTGCACATATACTATTTGTGTGTGTGTGTGTGTGTGTGTGCGTGTGTTCACACATGAGCCTGTCTGAACAGCCCTATGCCTCCTCGACACGACAGGACACAGACCAGAGATCCTGATCCCTGGAAAACCCACACACCCCACACAGCAGAGCACAGCACTCTTAATCTAGCCATTGCACAATCACAGATTGCTTAAAACCAAACTGCCATCCTCACCCTAATCTCTCTCCTCAATCCAGCCCCAACCCAAACACACCGCACAACCTTCCCCTATCTCCCCCTCGCCAGTCTAACACCTCCTCCCAGAATAGGAAGGAAGGACAGTAGGAAAATGGTATTGGTGCTTAATACACACTTACACTCAAGTTTTGTAGCTTTTTGCCCTTTCATCCATGACATCACCCCTGAAACGCACCTTTTTTAATTGAAAACAGCATCCAGAGTGGAAATATCCAAACTACACCCACATCCCCCTTTGTAAGCGCTCCAGATACAAATCCAAGCTCATTTTTAGCTGCGCATACATATTTAGCGGTGCGTCACGCATGGTCTCCAGCAACATTCAGTGGGTACTCAGAAGAACAGTTGGTTTACACTCGAGTGGCCCTGAGGCTCCTCTATGACAATGGCCATTATGAAATGAATAAATAAATCTCCATTGGATTTGAATTCAAACTGACATTTTGCCCCGTTCTCAGGAAGTGCACCCTTACGCTATTGTTGGATGTTATAACAGCAGGCACACCAGTGACGTACTTTAATGCCACACTGCAATTCACTGCTTTCTTTAACACACACACACACACACACACACACACTCTCACTCACTAACTCATCCACACACAGGGACACCACACACACACATACATACACACAGGCTCACATTCTTTCTGTGGGAGGACCTGCACAGGGAGGTTGACTGTGGGAGTTAGTCCATCACCACTCTACCAAAGCTGTGCTGATAAGCAATTAAACCACACACACACACACACACACACACACACACCACACACACACACACACACACACACACAGCAGAGTAAAGCGTCGGCAGGAATGTTATCTCCCAAACTCACACTGCTGCAACAATGCATGGCAGCTGAACTTCAGCACAGCGTCCAGAGGGAAACAAACATGGTGGGTGAGAGGTCAGGTCACAGTGGCGCTGGTTGGAGGTTTGGGACTGTCAGCCTCCGCCCTCTCCACCATGTTTAAGGACACAGGGCTTCAGTAACCTCAAAGTGTGTTGTGTAACAAACTCCATTAATAAAGGGGCGTACAACGCGTGTGGAAGCATGTGAACCTGAGGGCCATTGTTTCATCTCCGTAATACAAGAATGCTGTTGGCCACACAGCCCTGCATTTAGCATACCTCGGTTTATTATGTCTGTGTCATCCTGTTCTGGTGTGTGTGTGTGTGTGTGTGTGTGTGCACGCACGCAAGTATGTGTGTGCGTGTCATCCTGTTCTTGTGTCTGTATGTGTGCATGCACATGTTCGCCTGATCATCCTCTACTTGAAGTGTGTGTGCGTGTGTGTGTGTGTTGTGTATCTCTCGGAGTAGAGAGGGGAAGAGGGAAATGAAGCGAAATGAGTGTGGAGGATGGAGAAATCGGGCTGACAGATTACACGATGGACACAGACAAAGTTGAAAAGCAAAGACCAGACAGACAGAGAAAGGACAAACATAAAGAGAGAGAGGGAGAAAGGGAAAGAGAAGGCAACAGTGAAAGAGAAAGAGAGAGAGGAGAAAGACAGAGACAGAGACAGGGAGAGAGAAAGAGAGGTAGAGAGAGAAAATGAGAGGGAGAGAGTGTGAGAGAGAGAGAGATGAGAGACTCTATTCGATGGGCCTCTCCTTTGTGGGTTGTTTTAATTAGTGCCTGCTGGTCTCCATGACACCGGGCCCAGCAGGCCTCCTGACCAGACACTCAAGCCCTCGCTGGGCCTCCGAGGGTCCGCTCCGCTCTCCACTCTATGCTGTCAGCCAATCACGGGCAGCACAGACCCTTTCCCGACTCGAGAGCCCTGCACGTCTCTTTCTGCAGCCGAGTCGACATCAAAGAGGACTGCAGAGCGGAACTTTGGACCACTAAACATTTAAACTCTCTCTTTCTTTTTCTCTCTCTCCCTCTCCTCTGTCCTTCCTTTTCTTTTCACCTTCAATCTTTTTCTGTCTTATTTAAATGATGGTCAGCAGACAACAAAACACACACACTCGCATACACCTTAAAACACACACACACATACAAGCAGAGATGGGAAGCAATTAAGTTGAAATACTTAAGTACTGTACTTAAATAGCATTTTCAGGTATCTGTACTTTACTATTTTAGTAAAGTTTAATATTAAAGTACTTGAGTATTAATTTTAATAAATATTACTCTTATTCATTTGAATAGAATATCTGTACTTTCTACTCCTTCTATTTTCACAGGCTTCACATTTTCACATTTTACAACAGGCTGGTTACTTTTGTCTTAATGCATTTGAGGGAAGTTACCACTACTTTCAATTCATGGCAATATGGTGTGCCTTTCAAACATTAAGGCTGATTCCAACATGGATGTGACAATAATAGAACTTCTTATTAAACACCATCAGTTGAGTGAAATAATTCTTAAGGATTGTTAAGTATCTATACTTCTACTTGAGTATGGGACGCGTGTACAGCCTACACACACACACACACACACACACACACACACACACACACCACACACACACACACACACACATACTGCCAAGCATCTTTAGAAATCCATGAACTATCAGAGCCAACCTGGCCTCTGAGCACTGTCAGGCAGTGTCATAGTCCTTAAGGAGAGAGGAGAGGAAAGGAAGAGAGAGAGAGAAGAGAGAGAGGAGAGGAAGAGAGAGAGAGGAGAGGAGAGGAAGAGAGAGAGAGGAGAGGAGAGGAGAGATGAGGAGAGGAATAGAGGAGAGGAGAGATGAGGAGAGGAAGAGATAGGATAGGAGAGGAGAGGAGAAGAGAGAAGAGAGCAGTGGAGTGGAGGGGAAGGAAGAGGGAAAGGAGGGAGAGAAGAGGGTGTAGAGGTAGGGAGGGGAGGGGAGAGTCCAATAGAGGAATGGCAGCTTAATGAAGCGACAATAGCAGCGTGTCTAGACAAAGCATTATCCCCCCCTACACACACACACACACACACCCATACACCAGAAAACCCACTGTACAATGAGAGCACCCCTCATCTTCTCTCCCTGACTCTGTATTTTGTTTAGTTAGTGATGTGAGTGAGACTGAAGAGTGTTTACCGGTAAAAGGCAGTAAAGAGTAAACGCCTTAAAGGCCCAAGACTCTTTCACTCACGCCCCTCTCTCAGAATGAAACAGCCATTCAGAAACAGCAGCGCAAAGGAACCCTAAAGAGGACACAGCCTAATCGATCATGTAGGTAGACACAACAGACACAAGACCCTCCACACACACAATACACACAGACACACACACACACACACAACACATACACACTTGCAAATGAAGGACATATAACCCCCTGCTTGCCAGCAGTGTAGCTTCCCTGATCACATGTGTTGTCCACAGATCCTGGCTTATTTATAGAAAAAAAGCATGACAATAACAGTGAGAGACAGGTACCAGCTAGGATGTATGTAGCACACATACATACATGCACACACACACACACACACAAACACACACACACACACACACAGGTCATTACTCTTCTGGGACACTGTGTGTGTCCAGTCTTTTGAACATGATGAGGGTGTGTATGCTTATTGTGTCTGATAGCATCTCAGACAGACAGCATCCAGAGAATGTATGTGTTGCTGGTAGTGATAAAGTCAACCGTAGAGCAGAGTCTCCTTCTTCAGTCCACATCCATCACACACGGGGTGGGGCACAGGCTCTCTGGTTATCTCTCTCTCACTCTCACCTTCGCACACACACACACACACACACACACACACACACACACACACACAACACACACACAACACACACACAACACACACACTCCCCTTCTTTACACAGGGTCTCGTGATCATCCAGGTGCACAGTGTGTTCCTTTCACCTGAGAGCTCGAGGGGGAAGATGAAATGAAGGCCCCTAACGGCCAGCAGACAGACATGGGCGACACACACCATTCACACTCACACTCACAAAACAACAGACATCAAGCAAGCTCAGCCGTTTCATGTCCACTATAGCCTTAACCTGGATGCAGCTATATGGTCCATTTTGGGCTTTCACTCCATGTGTTTAGGGTACAAGATTTCATGTTGTGCTCCTAGCTACTGGTGTCATGGCAACTGTTGACGTGTTTCAACGGTAAAAACAAAAACAATGCCTGATCCTTCTATTTCATTCTTAAACATACCTCCTCTACATTTATATGATATCCAATGGCCGTTTGAACTAACGAGAAGGATTCGTTTGGAATGTTCAATTAGAAACCCTGTGGGATCAGCTATGAGGCTAATACCCAAACACTCTTCAAAAGGTCTATATGGTCTATTCTATTTCTGGAGACACAAGAGACAAGATGTCTTCATGCTGTATATTGACATGGATGTGTTCATCTGATCACTATGAAGTTACAGGTAGGCTAAGCTTACAGATTTGAAACACAACCTAAGGAAACGGTCTGAGAATACTGGCTTGCAGTGCAATTCCTCGGGGAGTATCCAAGACCTTTAGTAAGTCTGCACACTCACCCACACCCACAATGATACACACATGCACCTGCACACATCCAACACACACCCACACACACACGGAGCAAGTAAAAGGTCAGTTTATACAGCAGGTTAAGAAAAAAAATCACCACATTCTGGCACAACGGTTAAAGGGATGGAAAGGATGGAGAGTCTCAAAAGAGAGTGGTGACTGGACACATACCCATCACACACACACACATACACACATACACACACACACACACACACACAACCCTCACAGTGACGGACACAAATGCAGCTGGGAAGCTCAATGTCTAAAGCCAGAATCACACAGGACACCTGAGCAGAGTGTGTGTGTGTGTGTGTGTGTGTGTGTGTGTGTGTGTGTGTGTGTTTGTATTTGTAGCGTTTTCACAGTTTTTGTTATGAAATGCACTTATTTGCACCAAAATGCACTTATTTGCTGCATGGAATGGAGTGTTGCCACACTACTTTTCATGCTTTTATCAAGACCACGCCTGCTTCTCTCGGGGCGATTCTTGGCTGTTTCTGGACATTTCACACAGTCGGTGTGGCACAGCCCATTAGGAACTGCCACTGCTGGACGGATTCTTACAAACCACAGGCAGCAGCCAGCACACGCACGCACACACACACACACACACACACACACACACACACTCACAGGCAGGAGGCGGGAGGAAAAAACAGCCGTTAAACAAGGGGAGGGGACGCGCATTGGGCGAGGGCTATCCGGGGACACTTCTGATAAGAGGCCGGCTTTCAGCAGAAACCTTATCAGGCCTGCCATTAGGCGCGTTCTCTCCCTCTCCCTCTCTCTCTAGTTCTCTGATATGACACGGTGTCCCATCTTGCTAACTGTGGCATCCTCTTGCATCCCATGCTATGCCCGGGCAACCTAGCAGCAACCACCTAGCAGCAGCAGCAGAGCTGTAGCTGGTGCCCAAATGCGGTCTCAGAGCTTTCTTTTACAGAAACTGAAACACAGGATCAGTAACGACACTGCTTTCAAATCCTGTCAAGAACTATGACACACACACACACACACACACACACACACATATTCAGTGTGTCCTCAAAAGCTGTGAATACGTTCAGTTACCGTGTGTGTGTATGTGTGTGTGTGTGTGTGTGTGCATGAGCACTTGCATGTGCGAGTATGGTTCTTGCAGCATGGTGGCACATCAAAGGGAGAGCTCAGAGCAAAAGTTTCAACCACACACACACACACACACACACACTGAATTGCAAGAAAGAAAAGAAGATGAGAAGACTGTTGAAAGAGATATGCGTAACAAGTCTGACATATTGCTCTTTGGCACTGCCAACCTCATTTCATATCCATTATAGCTTGTCCTTTACAAGAGCACTGTACCTCTGAAACACGTACCTCAAAACACTACATATGAGATATGAGCACATTTTTAAAAGACATACTTGTAGTATGAGGACAATAAGCCTAGAACTGATGGAGAAGATCACAGCTCACCTCCACTGAAGGGACATGTTTGGTTTTGTTTCCCACGTTTATGTCTCTGCAGCTAAACACAGCGGCATCTGAGAGCCATGTCTTGAACACATTCAAACAGATGGAGCCTGATAAACATTTTCTAGCCCATCTTATTTTATGTTATTTTATTTATTTTATTTATTTATTTCACAGACTGGCATACAGATTTACTGACAATGTCTAAAAAATAAGTTCTGTCAGAGGTTTTTTTTATTTTCACGCTACCCTGATGATGCACACAAACACACACCACTGCACACACTGGGCCACTGCTCCACCCCTGACACACTTGACTGACAGACGAGAAAACTCACAAGGCAACAAAGGAAAACGTGCTACAGCATCTCAATGCAGATCCTTTGCCTTAAAATAAAACAGTTTTAACTCACTCTCATGCTTCACTGACAAACAATACAAACTAAAATCACCATACCTGTGATTCTGCACAACTTTAAATAACAGATTTGAACTCACTCTTTAACAATAAAGACTAAAATCACCATACCTGTGATTCTGCACTATGCAAAGCTGTTGATCAGGCACAACCACAACTCTTTTGATCAATGTTTTATTTACTAGGTACCTCCTTAGTGCTTTTTTTCCATTGCTGTGTTTCTTATTCATATCCTCATGCAGAGCCTTTCACTGGAGCTGGTATAGTCCTGCTCTGGCTTGGATCCAGCCTTGATATGGCTCCAATCTGACCTTGATCCAGCCTCATGTCTCCGATCCGGCCTTGATATGGTTCTGATCTTGCCCTTATCCAGCCCTGATATGGCTCTGATATAACTCTGATTTGGACTTGATATGGCTCTGATATAACTCTGATTTGGCCTTGACATTGCTCTGATATAACTCTGATTTGGCCTTGATCTGGCCTTGATATTGCTCTGATAGGGCTCTGATCAGGCATGAATCTAGCACAAATTTTAACCCTGATCCAAACCTGGTTCCTACTATTGACCATTAGGCTACCACTCAGAGGGACGTCACATGAGAGATCCCTCCACAGCTGTTGGGACAGCGGGCACGGCTCTCTCTCAGCAAGCACTCTGAGGTAAGACAGAGCTGAGATCTTTGCCTTGCGTAAACATCATTAAGGTCTCCTAACGAAAACAGCGCACTTCCTTAAGCAAACAGACCCCCAGCGCTCTGAAACCTGGAGTCACCACTACAGCTGGGTCTCGCTGATTTAATATGATGAAGGGACTGGTCTTAGCACAGCCAATCACTGATGCCACCTCTGAATCACACACACACACACACACACACACACTGCAAACCCGCACACACACATACACACACACACTCACATAAGCGCATGCTTCCAGATTTGATCCAACTCTATACATATGCCGTGTGTGTGTGTGTGTATTTGTGTCTGTGGTGGTAAGCACTCATAGAATCTACGAGGCCTCAGTGTTACAACTAAAAACATGAAAGGATGTGTCTTGCATTGTTCCTACCCATGTAATTACAACATTTAACTGCTGCCTTTTCTCTACAGAATTACAAAATGCTCTGTTTGAAGTTTAGTAATGTCTCTTCCCAATTTGCTTCCAATGCGAGTGTTTTGAATGACATAAGTTTGTAAAAATGCACTTAAACACTTAAAACCATCAGGTTTTTCCCAATACATTTTCAACCCACTGACAGCACTAAACAGTTGTGGTTAAGCAAGCCAGACTTGAGTCAGGCACAAATTGAGGTTTATGTTTTACTATGTACGGAATGCTTCTTTAAAATCGATAAAAGAAACAATGCGACAAAAGAACAATAGCAGCCAGACAAAGAACGTCTCCACAGAAACAAAATCAGGCAGTTCACGGAGCTCTCCCTCCTTCTCTCTCTCTCCATTGCTTTCTCTCTCTCTCTATCCCACTCTCTTTCCCCCTCTCTCCGTGTAGATTAATTAGCTCAACGCTGAGCTGAAGAATAGATTTGTCTCAGCGGGATAGAAAGGGATTCTTCATGCCATTTATCAAAGGCAAATATATCCGTCACAAGCATGGTGTTATGAATGAGATGGTACATATAGTCCATGCATGCTTCCGTTTCCGTAGACACCCCAGTGAACATTAGGCTGCTGTTGAGATAACATGTCTTAACTGACGTTGGTGGTGTTAAAAGCAGCTGTAAAGTAATCCTGAGTCTATATGCTTCCATAATACACACACACACACACACACACACTCTCTATCTCTCTGTCACATACACACACACACACAGACCTGTCCATAAAGATATGCAGCTCATGGAAAGTGCTGTCAACAGACAGAACTTTCATTCAGGCACAAACAGCAAAAGCACAAAACCACCCATAAGTCATACACAAGCACACACACACACACACATGCACACACATATACACACACACACACACACAGTCTCAAACAGTATCAGGTCGGTTGGGTGATCACCACAACGGATCGGACATCAGCGGAGCGCGACCGCACAGGAACCGGTCAGACCCGATAAGCCATCAGCCAAGAGCACGATTCCAAAACACACCCGGGTCAGAGCCCCGGTCACAGGAGCTGCCACAACTGTCTGGAGGGCCAAAAATGTCTGCCTGTATCTGTGTATATGGGTGTGTCTGTGTGTGTGTGTGTGTGTGTGTGTGTATGTGTGTGTATGTGTGTGTATGTGTATTTCACGTATGTCTGCAAGTGATAAAGCAATTCAGTAAAGCTCAATTTCTACGTCCTTCTTATGGAGTTCATGCTTAGACAGCTGAATCAATACAACTGCTTTCTCTACAAGCCCCTAAAAGACACAGACACACACGCACAGACACACACACACACACACACATTTAAATGCATGATGAGTACCTATCCACAGGGCACTGAAGCAAATCATCTAAACATCTTCTATCTCAATTTTTGTTGTTTGTTTGTTTATTTGTTTAGGGTTTTATTTGAGGAGGAGGAGAATAGAAAACAAAAGTGGCACAGCAGGCAGCCCTGAGAATACAGCCATTCAGATTCCTGGGCCAGGGCATGAAGGCAGTGCCAGCAGTGAAATACAACAGTATGACTGGCCAGGAGAGCAGTGTGGAACTCAACTATGATGTTCTTTTGAGATACACAGAATATTCAGTACCTGTGCTACACACATATATATATATATATATACAAATCTTTCACAAACACATACACCGATCACAGCAGAGGAAACTGTTTGTCATGGTCAGAACATTTTGTTCAGTGTGTGTATGTGTCTGTCTGTGTGTGTGTGTGTGTGTGTGTGTGAGAGGGAGAGAGAGAGAGAGAGAGAGTGTGTAAGAGTGTGTGTGTGTGTTGATGTAATACATGAGAGTGAGAGTGTGTCTGTGCGTATGTGTAACTTTGTGGTGACAGACTGATGAGAAAATTGCTGCAGCTAGCAGAAATTTCACAAGCTGTCGGTGATCCCATGATTACTATGCAACCTGCCTCTTGCTACCCGTCTGTGTGTCTGTCTGTCTTTCCATCTCTGCGTCTGAACTCCCTGAACAGGGAAACTTGCTACATGCCTGGCTGTCTATTCGAAAGCCTAGCTGTTTGCCTGGGTGTCTGCCCATGTTCATGGTGCATGTTAGTTTACCTCCCTGTCTCTCTGAGTGTGTGTGTTGTTGATGTGTGAGTATTCTCGTCTGCTCATCGGTCTATCTATAGGCGCCTGACCGTCTCACTCTCCAGGTGCCTGTCTGTCTCTCCCATAAAATAGATGGAGGAGCGCAGACAGGCCTGAGAGGCAAAGGTCGTGCTTTCATAAGTAAAGGTTACAATCTGCCCAGGAATGACAGTTTTCTCTTTGTTTGTTTTAGAGACAAGTTTCGCCGTACCACAGTCACACAGAGTAAAGAGGCAGGGGATCTATTTCACCAACACATCCTGTAAACACAGGCACACATTCTGATTTCTTTCACACAAACATAAAATGTCAAAATAAAGCAGCCAGTCACAAGGAAATTCACAAAGTTGAGGATCCATCTTTTTTTTTCTGTTGCATCATCACTCAGTCGGTATCATTCTCGGTTTCTTTCACTCATAGAGAGAAATAACACACACACACACACTCTCACACAATGCTTGAGATATGGTTTATATGGGTATATGTACACTGAAAGTAAAGGAGACACTGTTAAAGATACCCGGAGATCAATTAATGTGTCCTCAATGCGGCTTTTCATTACCAAAAATCATCATAACATGACAGCAACACTAATCACATCATCACATGCCCATATAACACCAACAAAGCATCACTTCTCTACCCAGGAGGATTTTAGGACCATAGAGCCCGTTTCCCTATTCTGTGCTTTTTCCTCTGCTTGGCTGTGACCAGTGGGTTAGTGTGTGTTTATGTGTGTGTGTGTGTGTGTGTGTGTGTGTGCGTGTGTGTGTGTGTTTCTGCCAGTTTGAAGTCTTTGGAAGTCAGCCAAGCGTGTCGCTGTACCTGCAGCCATCTGTGAAAGGATGACTCTTAGACGCACACTCACGCACGCACGCACGCACACACACACACACACACACACACACACGCATGCATTTTACTGCTTTTACTTCAATATAAAAGCAGACCTGAGCAGAATATTGAATAAGTATCAGAATACTTAATATACTTATTATCAACAGCTTAAGTGAAATGCAATGCCAGATTCAGTATTTAAATCGGAAGTACAGAGAATACTAAAAATGTCTAATGATCTTATTATTGAAATGTTACTGCTGTAACAAAATCATTCTTTTCATCTTACCATCTAGTAGCACAGTATTAGCCAGTGCTCCAACCCTTCATCTCTCTCTCTCTCTCTCTTTCTCTCTGTTCTCAGATCCATGTATCTGTCTCTTCAAGTCAGTGTCATAATGGCCTTTTTTTGTCTTGAGCATAGCAGCTGTAATGTGAGAGGCCACCTCAGCCTGCTGGGTATACTGCTCTGGAGCCATCCCTGAGTGCACACACACATTACACAGACACACACACACACACACACACACACACACACACACACACACACACACACACACAAACACCATACACTGAGACCTACACTTTTACACAGTCAACAAAGTCCACATGTGTGAATGAAACCCGAAACGGCAAGTCCCCTCCAAAATACAATCTCACACACACACACACACACACACACATACACACACACACACAGTTAATTAGCCCATCATGGAGGTCTAGTGTTGTCCACAGCCAGCCTGTCATGCCAAATGTCCAGATATTGTGGTTGCGGAGTGCCATAGGAGTGGTTGGTAAGAGAACAGGATTGAGGACAGGGACACCATCCTCTGTAGAGGCTGGCATTAGCCAGGCTAGGTGATGGAGCAGGAGAGGGCATAGAGGGGATTGAAACTGCACAACAGTTCAGGCACACACACAAACACAGATGCACACGCATACGCATACGCACACACACACACACCCACACACACGCACACACACACACACAAACTCCCTGCCGAAAATGTGCCCATCAGGCTTTCTGGTGTCACATGGGTGCGATCAGCACACAGCAGTATTATCCCCTCTGCTCTAACAAACAAGCCCCGGCCACAAACCACATGGTGGGAGTGTGTGTGTGTGTGTGTGCGTGTGTGTATGTGTGTGTGTGTGTGTCGTATGTGTGAGGGATAGGGGAGAGAACATCCCCATGCCAAACAGGTCCATCAGAGAAAAAGCCAACCTGGCAACCTGCTGTTTACACATACCCTCGCCCAAAAACTCCTCTTCAGTTAGCAGGCGCCAGCATGAACTGGACATATGATCTGCACAAGTGCAGTGAGGCTCACACACACACACGCACACACACAAACACACTCGGGCAGACCAACAGTTTAACACACAAGGAGTGAAGGCCGTTGGGTGCTCTTTTCTTTTCACAAGGCATCAAATGGCAGCCCTTTCCAGTTTGAAGTGTGACAGTGAATTCATACACACAGACA
Source organism: Tenualosa ilisha (assembly GCA_015244755.2). Lineage (NCBI taxonomy): Eukaryota > Metazoa > Chordata > Actinopteri > Clupeiformes > Clupeidae > Tenualosa > Tenualosa ilisha. The sequence continues at coordinate 5,158,076 of PYXC01000001.1, forward strand.
CGCACACACTCACACAAACACACACACACACACACCCACACACCACTGTGTTTTCTTCAAGAGGAGCCTCTAGAGAGAGCTAGCCACCACAGTCAGTGCCTAACGTTTGATCAAAGAAATCACTGTAGTGTCGCATGCACGTTCCAACACACACACACACACATTCAGAAAGAGACACCCCACAAAACCTATGAACAAGTATGCAGAAATTGACATATGCATGCACCATGCACAGGGACACACAAACACACGCAAACAATACTTCTCCCTTTTACACATTATGTAAACACACACACACACACACACACACACACACACAGCATCTTATCCATCAAATCCATTCCAGAGACACACAGTAGCTCCACTCTCAGACACCAGTCCCCCCCTGCCCCCTCACCCCCAAGAGGAACTCATCTCCTCCTTCCCCTGTCCTGGAGCAGACGGGCCTAACCCTGCTACTAGGGTACCCCCCCTGGCAGTGCACATCCATCCCTCCGCCACTGCATACCTCCTGACAGCTCCATTCATCAGCAGCCGTTTAGTGATCACCTGAGCCTAATTAAAGGAAGGGTTAGAGGGGTGGGGGTGGCAAGGCCAGCGTCTGGTCTGGTCTGAGGAGCTAAGCTACAGAGGAAGGGCTGACGGAGCCCAGGGCCAGCCATTTTAATTGGAATAGAGATATGGTAATGAGGGAAGAAAGCGTTCCACTGTGCTGGGCTGCACTTCGTTCATTGTGCTCCGAACAAGGAGATACCTCTTGCATGTACAAACACACACACACACACACACACACACCATTCTCTCCCTTTCTCTCTCTTTCTCACACACACACATACACACACACACACACCATTCTCTCTCTCTCTCTCACACACACACACACACACACACAAAGAGAGAGAGAGACAGACACAAACACTCACACGCATGTATCACATATGCACAAAAGTACATGGGTAATAATTAATCTCCAAAATAACTGCTAAGTGTGACACACACACACATTTTTCCTAAGACAGGAATACTAGCCTATGTGGTCTGCAGCCTCAGGTACTCTTGGCTGTTGGGTGAAACAGGATAAGCACACACAGCCTGGCTATAAGGTTCGGGTCCTCTGGACGACTGCTGCACCTTCAAGGACCGCTGGGACAAGCAGGGCCTTGTTGCAATCAAAGCACACAATTTCCCTCCTCAATTTCCTGTAGTCGAGTAATGGCCAAAGACTTCTAAGTCAAAGCTGTTCTCCATACAGAAAAGTCACAGTGGGAAAAAGAGGCTTTTTTCTTGCTTCTGTGGATCATGTGTAAAACCCCATTAGGGTTTGCATCCCCCTCCAAAGTTTCAAGCAGGCATTTGCAGTTCAGTAAGGCCAGAAATCATTCAGCAATGACCCAGATTTTGTCCCCCCTCCTACTCTTCCAGGACCCCCCCCCCAAAATGGGACACACGTCTTCTGTCCTCTGTGGTGTCCTTTTGACTGAGTATGCACCCAGTGCGGGCTCACATTCAGCTGAAAAGACCCCTACAAAGCAGAGCAGTTAATGGTTAGCAAAAGATATGGGCATGGGTGGGAACTACAAACCCAGTGGCTTTTAAGGGGTGGTAAGGAAGGGTGGTCACAGAGTTGATGAGTCAGGGCTTGTGCTCCAATGCGGAACTCCCCCGCCTCCCCTGACCCGGTGAAGGACAATGCCAACAGATTAGGGTGATGACCTGAGAGCTCCGACGGAACTTTCCGGCAATTCAGGGACGTCTGTGCCCTCGAGACCTTCAACTCAAGGCATGCTGGTCTTCTATGTAAACCAGGAAGATATCCATCAAGACAGCACCCACAAAAACAGCTGAGGGAAGAAGAGTGTGTATCTGTGTGTGTGTGTGTGTGTGAGAGAGAGAGAGGGGGGAGTACTGTAGGAAGAAGCCGCTGTGACTATGACCTTAACTGAAGGACACAAGAGGCTAGGATGCCCACCCAGCAAGGACACCTAAAAATACTCCCCTCATACACACAAACGCAGTCCAGACATCCCCTGCAACCCAGCGGTGAATGAACGTGTCACACCAAGGGCCATTACCCTGTGAGGACAAGACGTTCCCCGGGCCTCTCCAGAGACATCTATTTCTGATCCTAAAAGTGTCCTAAAATGTGGCCTGACCTAAAAGACGGACATCAACTAAACAGCATTTTCCCTTTGCCCCACCACCCCACCACCCAAAAAACACACTCACACACTCTCTCTCTCTCTTTATCTATTACCAGAAATTACACTAAACCTTAAACAAAAGTAATGTCTCTCTCTCTCTCTCTCACACACACACACGCACACACAGACTCTCTGTTTTTTGTGTGTGCTCTTTCTCTTCTTCCTTTCCTTTACCTCCTTCAATCTCATCCCTTCCTTTTCTTCCAAGTGTCTTTGCTCCCCTGTTTTGTATTCTCCCTTTCTTATGTTCCTTCTGTCTTCATAGAGTCCATGTTCCCACCTGTGAAGTAGACCGGTCCTGGACCCCACCTCTCCTCCCTAGACATGGTATTGGACCGGTTTAGGCCACATCACTGAGACTTAGAATTAGGTGACTGCACTTGTTGCACTTCCCTGTGCTCTTGTTTTGTTCAATAGAACCGATGCCCACCAACAGAACAGTCCGCATACAGACTTTCACACACATTCATCATTCACACTGATGCTTTCTGAAGAACTGCCCATCCAGAGTCAGTTCCTGCTCCCTCATCTCTTCATGATGAGCCACACTTATGATTCCAGAATTTCCTACAGGATAATAAAAGTATTTATCTGATGTGTTTAAGATACACATGTATAGTACTCTACACACACAGCTTCTCTCGTCCTCCTGTCCCTCTAAATGGTGGCAGAGATGCAATTTTACATACATACACATACACACACAAACACACACATCTCGTCACTCATTGCATAAGTTCCATTCAAAGACCTCCATACAAATCTCACTTGACATACTAACACACACTATAATACACTTGTCTGGCTCAGTTCCGTTCAGAACAACACTCTCCAACAAAATCTCTGTTCAAAAAACCTTCTGTTGGTTTTGATGTTTTTAAATCAAAAGTAGGCTATTCAAGTCTAAGACAATTACTTGAAAGCCTAATGGAGTGTAATTCAGTTGAGTCTAAACATAGAACCTTGATTCTGGTCTGGGTTAGAACCGCGCGGAAGAGCAGGGAAAAGACGAGTACAGAATCGACAAACGAATGTCACAGTAAATACGACTGCAACGCGACAGAGACGCAAGATCTGATTTAAAAACACTAGCGTGACAATACCACAGGTTATGACTTCCAACTGCCTATTTGACGCCTTGTATCGATTTATTTGATACTGTTGTCCTAAACTATCAAGTCACAATTCAAGTGAAGTTCTATTCAGGGATATATGATGGCAATAAGGCGGGTGTTGCGGTTCTAATCCATAAACAGCACTTTTACCAAAAACTTGAACAGAGAGCTAAAGTCGGCGTGCAACACTAGATAACGTACATATGCCAACCGCAAACCAGCGGAGCGGACGCCCCTTTGTGTTATCTCAGCCATGCACGCCATTCTTCTATCTGCCCGCGAGTGACTGCTGTCTGTGAACCCTATTCACGTTCACGGCTGGCAGCAGGAACCCCGAGACAGTGCCGTCAACACCAAAATGGCTATCCAAACTATGTTATCCCTCTCTAACCAGCACGAGGTTGTTTTACTCTAAAAACAACTTCAGACACCACTTCAACACTTTCATTACAGTAAATAGAGGATAGAGATAATTTAACAAATGGAAGTTCTATCATGCTTATAAGAACGCAACTCATCCAGCGATCATTAGACTATGCGTTCTTCACACTAAAATTATGGATAAAAAATGTCATAAAACAAATTTGCCCCGCCGCATAACCCAGAGAGTAGGACACACTGATCCTTCAACTGTTCATCACACAGAAGTGCTGCCAAATTGTCCGGCAGAGGGAGCACAAGTGATCAATTAAGAAGATTCTGCACTGGCACAAAAAATAGCTGAAAACGTTCTTGACTTTGTGGATTAACGTTATCACTCACAGTTGGGGATTGTGCGTTTTGAACCATTAAAGAAAGCTAACAGGTTTTGAATATCGTAACGCGCATCGGCAGACCACCCTTCTCACAGAGATATGAGAGACAACATGCTGAATGAAAATGAAAACAGAATTAATTGAACATGTTTATGTCAAAGAAGAGTAGCTTGGTCAGTGATCTAGCTATTGTATTTATATGATCTTATTTGGTCTAGTAAAACAGGGCTCGATCCACAAAATTAGTCACAGTTTACAGCACCGTCCCAACCGCAGCTAGCCCCCAGATTAGGCTTCAGACACCACAACGCATTTCTCCGAACAATGCACGAAGAAAATGACGAAGATACGCTGAGTACCCACATCTACAGTTGACATGAAATGTGTTCACATGTTATAGCCTATGTGATTTGCCGAGGAGTGTCAATATTCAGCGGGATTAGCCATACTCTGCGCCAGGCTTCTATCCATGAACACGGCCATGTAGTTGTCAAAAACAACGAAACACAACGCTTTGGTAATATATTAAGCATTGCAATTTTCTATTTGTTATCTAATTTTGATCATGTTTGTCATGAAACAAATAGGGTGTATCTCGCAATCGGGGTTGGCCCCGTTGCGCGATCTGTCTGGGATGCACTTTACCTAGGTCCCCGCATCGAAACCTCATCATGCGATGATTATTTTCGTTAAACAGACATCATATTCCGATATTACGAAGCATCACGGTCCACATCAACTTATATGTAACCTTCATTTCCATAAAGCAGTGATATGGCACTGAAGGGGATCGACAAATGGGTTGCAATGACGGGACAGACTGACACAATTTATCGAGTCGTTATGACATTCTCTTTGTTTATAAAGGTAAAAAATCAGGAAGGATGTGGTTACAGATTGAAAACAACCAACTATAAGCCATAGCTATAATGTATGACATTTTAAATAGTTTGAGTATCAATGTTTTGGCTACTAGGAGGTGGTAAACCCGTCAGTCATATCCCGTCCGCCATCAAGTACACAAATTCAGAATTGTTCTGCATGTTTTTACCAGAGAACAGGACGGCTTATCTTACAGCCTCTTACCTTCGTATACAGGGGCCATCTGTGCAAGCACTTCTGCTATTCATGGCAAAAAATGAAGCAATTTAGTCCAGAAGTTAATAAAAAAAGCCATGTTGAGATCCTGACAGAGACACTGTCTTCTGCATAACTAACCCCCGACCACTGACGTTAGTAAACGGGAAAAGAATCAAAATTCACATCCAGAATTTCGAACAAATAACAGTCCTCGATCTAATGGTTATAGACAGATTTTAGGAATGTAAACCCCTGGGGATTTGGTTAGTTTCTTTGGCTCACAGATTGAGCCAATTCGCAGCTTTGCTCAGTTTATGGAGAACATGTCTGTGGAGTCCCCGCAAAAGTTGCAATGGAGAAAGCCGAGGTAGTTTGATACATAATCAAACGACTATTCAGTCGATCACAGTAAAGAGATCCCATGGGGGCCTGGTAATCAGTGCAATAGTCTAATCGGTCATTATTTAAACTCCCTCAAGGCCCACTATCATTTTTGTAATAAATTGAAGGAAATATGCCAGTAATTATGCTCATGCCTGGCACTGGCAGACAAAATTTAACTTGTGCTACGCAAATCTATTGTTCACAAGTCCTATTTCCAGATCACATACGTAAAATATCAAAGACCTATAAAAAGGGCTATGTATGAAATAGTTGTAGTTATATTAGGTTATTAGCAAAAAATTACTAAGGATACAAAGCATTGTTTGTATTATCTTAGGGCTAATGTACAGACAATTGCGCATTTGCGCTTGAGGTGAATGACTCTGGGATCTTTTCATAGGGTCTGATTATGAGCCTCCAATGACGCCACTGGATTGTCACAGAATGAACCCGAGCAGAATCGGATTACATATAGACTCACACAGATGTGAGTAATCTGTCTTTTGCCAGCAACCTCAAAATCTCCATTGCAAGTGCCTGTCATTGTTGCTGCACGGTCACGCCCCGATAAACTTAAATAAATATGTATCATCCCTCATTAAAGAACATTCTGTTGTCTGTAGTGTAGGCTACTCAACTGAAGAATGCCCCGAATCGCCATTCATTTAGCATTATTATTATTAGTAGTAGTATTAGGCCTATATCGTTGTTCTTGTTGTTGTCCTATATAGCCTACGTTTCAGTGTGCTCTAGACTATTGCAAACTTGTTATTTAATCTTAAACTGCTTCATGGTAAAATGTTTCCGATAATCCCAGATAATTGAAAATGACTGCATGTTTTGGTTACGTCGTGATTTATGACAATCCAGCCTAGCCTACATCCTAGTCCATTAAGTTAGCATCGGTGTGCTGTCTGACGTCCAGTCTGACGTCCAGAGCACAGACACTTATGTACTTATGTAGCCTAGTCCTACTATAATAATAATAATAATAATAATAATAATAATAATAATATACGTTTTCTCGGAATATATACTAGGCTACACCTATAAGTCTATAGATAAAATAAAATATCCTAGGCAATTTTATTGTGTAGTGAGCAGTTTGACACAGTCCCCAGCACACAGGGTTACGTAGCTTGTAGTTCCTTTCGGAATCAAAAAAAGACTACAACTACCAGGGATACTTGTATGTCAACAACAGTGTGTGGACGCGCTCCTTTAGACGCTTAACCACGAAAGGAGGTAAGAAAATGAAACAAGGCTTTTAAGTTGCCTAACACAACAGACAACCTCGCCTATATGTAAATATACACAGTAATATGTAATTCATATCTTAATATAAAAAACTGCGTGTCTGCAACCATGCTAACTTACGCTGAAGTAGGCTATTGCGAACTAACCTTAACAGCATCACGTGCGTTACAAAAGAGGTTATTCAGTGTCCTTGGTTGGTTGACGCGGTGTCAACATTTGCATTTGCCAATGTTTTGTTAGAGTTAGGCCAACTAACTTGATGGTATCAGGTGATATATTGATGTCTGAACAGTCATTGCATGCTAATTGAAGTAACAGGCTAAAACATGCTATGCTGTGGTCATATGGACATCAAGTGTTTCTCAACGCATTATTTCATAAATGTATTTGGAAGCTGAGTCAAAAGTAGCTTCAGACTTAAAATTCTCGGTACTCAGAAAGTCTTCGTTTGTAGTCAACGAGGGTCAGGTTAGACTGGTACATTGTCGCCATGCCCGCAGTGTTACGGAACTACAATGTTGCAAACATATTTTACTATTTCCGTCGGTCATCTAAATAGTCGTTACTCGATTTCTGCGGATGCAAGTAAGTTGTAACCTAAACGTACAGTCGCTTCTTTACACTGAAAACACTATCCATCCCTCCTCTCACCACAGCTAAACACTGCAGCACTTGACCCGTAATGATGGTCTGTGGGGTCATGTTAACAGCGGCTTATCTAGTGGACTGGGTCCTAGGTAATCATCTGGTTTTGTTGCACTGTCCCTTTAAGAAAAATGAAGAGTCCCTGTCTCTTGTAAGATTTTATTTCTCCCCTAAACATTTCCAACAAAGAGGCATTGCATATAGAGGTCCAGTAGCAGTAGGACCAAGAACTGTACTGTAGCTTACTGTTGCTGGTGGCCTGTGCCACTCACCCACTGTCTTGTGGACTGTCCCGGTCCCAGACTGTCACTGCACTGGGACATTGGGATTGATCTTAGAGGGAAGAAAACCACCTACTGGCCACCCACCAACACCATTTCCAGCAGCAGCTCAGTTTTCCCAGGAGGTCTCCCAGTGCTGGTAGTAGCGTCAGCTACTTGCTCGTACTGCCTCTCAATTCAGTCTTAAATTGGAAAGATAAGTCAGTAGACATGTCAATTGTAAAATGAACCCTAAGCACATACAAAAGTGCCTCTTATTAAATGTATGACCTAGAATAAAAAATAGTATAGACAAAATGTATTAGACTGTCTTACTGTTGCCTGTTTCAGTGTGTTCAGCATGATGGAAGCACATATTATCTTCATTCATGGTCACATTCATAAATGAACATCAATTGGTCTTAATAAAGATCTAAAGATAGATTCTGATTCAGCTACACTGAATCAGAATCTAATTAGCTGTCATTATAATACCTGTGCTTACCCCGCACAACTTTTTGGAAAAATGGCTGCTGTGAAATGTTCCCATTACTTTGATGTAACATTTTGATGTCACTTACACACTTACCACATGATAGCTGTCTGTCAAGCCACCAAGTTTTTTTTTGTTTGTATTTTGTTTACAGTCAGCCTACATTTAGAAAAGTGCTTTTGATCATATAATGTAATTTCTAAATTTTAACCGAACTGAACTGAATATTTGCTTGAAAACAAAAATCCTGTGTCTGATGTGTGCACACACACACACACAGTCACAGACAGAGAGAGAAAGAAAGAAAGAGAGAGAGGCTTCCTGAAAGCTTTTGTGGGTGCCGAATCCTTTTGAATGAGAGTTATTATGTCAACGGGTCACGAGCGTCCTGCATCCAGACTGTAATTTAGTGGCTTCAGTGGTAGCTTGGAAGATTACCTCAGCTAGCTCCCTGCAGGTGCGTCCATTCTCAAAGATTCTGAGCTCATCGCATCTCTCTCTCTATCTAACCCCCCCCCCCCTCTGTCTCTCTCTCTTTTGAGGATGAGTCACTCTTTATGAAGCATAGATAGTCAGGTGTGACAAAGCAGAGAGAAAGATGCGGATGCAGGGGTCAGGGTTTAGAAGGAAAAAGAGGGCAGTTTGGCTGGTTTAATTGCAAGCTAATGAAATTCATGAAAAAAAGAACAAGGCCAGGTGAAGAGTTGAGGACAATGCCTGGAGGTTGCAAAACCATCCAAAGATATTAAGTTATGGGAATGCAGATTTTCTCAAATCAAACTGAATTCATTTCTTCAGTAGTGTGGTTACCACATTTCTAAAACTTGGTGAAGAGAGGAAAAGTAAATGATTAGGTAGCTAAATTGTGTTGACTTACTTCGATTTTCATCATGCCAAATGTGACTGGATATGTGTAACGACTTTTTGCACCAGCCTTTAAAAAATACATTGTGGTGGTGGTGTTTAAAAAAAAAAGAAAAAAAAAACTATTTAGATTGTCATTTTTCTCAGTGTTGTAGTGTGTCTGTTAAATTTTGTCTGTGTCACATATTTTTCTTTTACTGCTGAATGGGAGTTCATTTACATTGCAAAGATGCAGTGGACCTATCCTGCCTAAAAAAAACGACTAACATGTAGCCTAAGGACACAAATTGCTTGCACTACAGTACCAGAAAAAAAAAAGAAACATTTCGTTTTGCAAAGCGAGATTCGGTTGGGCTTACCACAGCTGTCCTGGCACAGAAACAACTTTTGGGCCGTTTGCCCATAGTGGTTTCTGTTCCTCAAACAGGGCAGTAAAATGGTGATACCCATCAGGGCCATGGCCAAACTGACTGGCACCAGTGTGTCAGTGCTTGAATGAAATACTGGCAGATCATTCATTACAATCCACTGAAGAAACAAAGAGAAAAAGAAAGAGGGAGAACAAGGATAAGCAGAATGAGGCAAATGACAGAATTGGTCAGTGTTACCATGGGAACCATTCTGTGTCTAGCCATTAAAAAAAAAAAATAAAGATAAAAGAACCTTTGGCCTGGGAATCTGTTGTTAGGTAGTCAGCCCATCAGCTCTGTAGCTACAGAAGTAGAGTGTAGTTCTCTCAGAACTTACAGATACTAACAAATTCTCAGTTGGAAACACCTCAAAATTTGCATCAGTCCTCAAATGTGAATATACATTTAATTCGCTTGAGGGGGGTAGATTAACTCTTGATGCAAGTAAGGCATGATGTGATTTAAGTCAATGGAAACAGCAGAATTTTCCTATATTCACATTTGCTGTGTTTCTATCCATAGACGTTGTCCTGGCTGTATTACGTTTTGATCCAGCAACTGGTCACTTGATTAGCCCAATATTCATTTTTTTTGCAGTTACGTAGTTGATGGAAACACAGGCAGACACACATATTCTTAAGCTAAATTTTTGTTAAGAAATGTGAATAAGTTGGATGGAAACCCAGCTGTTGTTGGTGTGAATATGCCTTAACTTCTACAGAAAGTTACTGAAAACCTTGTGTGTTGTTAAAGTTTCAGCTGTTTTAAACATTCTGTGAGCATTCAATGAAATGCACATTATGTTAGTGAAAAAATATTCAGCTACTTAAGTTGAGTTATTTCAATAGCCTTGTAAAAAAAACACAGTTTACTAGGTGAAAAAAACATTGGATCTGTAGGCTTTATTTGTTTATATTTCCCGCAATCGTTTGTGAAACAGCATTCTGAAACAGCTGATCTGAGAGCTGATATGTAATGAAGCACAGCTGTGAGGAAATGTGTTTGAGGAACATGTGTCCTCATGCAGAGGGGACCTTTCCCCCGTTGTTCTGTACCCAAAACACATCCAGAGAAGACATAGCGTTGCAATCTGATATGCTTATTTCCAGTCATTTGTGAATGTAGTGCAGACACACACACACACACACACACACACACACACACACACACACAGACATGTTCTTCTCTCTCACTGAAAGTAGTGTGTTTGCTGTGACTGTGTTCAGATTGAATGAGATGATGGACCTGGTGGTGGATGCATTGAAGATGCTGGTACCTCTGGAGCCCAGCGGGGTGTCCGTGTCTGTTGGGCTATTCTTGCTCTTCCTGGGCCTCCTCTACTGGTGAGTAGATTGCAGCTGCTAAAATGCCCCCCCATGCATTTCCAGATCTTTCCTGCATGCTTATATATACCTTCTATGTGTAGTTGTCATGGAATGAAGCTGCTCGAGTATGGAAAACAAATTACCATCATGATTATTTTGATCAATATTGAAATCAAGATTATTTAACAGCATTATTTGTTGACTTTTGAAATGTTACATTTATTTAACTTTAAACTTTTTAACAGAGAATTTCCTTGGACTTTTACCTATCCAATCATATCCCATGAATTTCCTGTCCTATAGAGTGTGTATGTTCAGTAAACATCCCATAATAAAAGCCGTATAGTCTAGGCCTACTTGCAAGGCCTGATTTAGTTTTGGCACTTTTTACATTTAATTTACATAATTTTGAGAGCAATAATCATGTTGTAATTATTTTTGGTTGTAAAGGTGTCTTGAATGCAGCTTTGCATCCACTTGCATTGCATTTAGTATAGCAGCCACACATTATAGAATGTGGTGTTGCAGGAAAGCTGGCCCGAGGCTGACTTTTTAATATAGGCATTCTTGACATTACATCATTACTGTTTGCTTTACATTCTGGGCTATTTCTAGGTTATTTTGACATGTAGTAAACGCTGATATGTGATTTTAGGAATATTTCAATATTGCAACTGATGTTTTTTCACTTCACTTCTAGGATCCCACTCAATACAAAACAACCTGTTATTTTCCCTTTATGTTTAGTGGCAAAATCCAAGGTTTGGTTCATGTTGGAGTCATCTTTCTAGAAATAGTATTGTTTATGTTAGGTACACTCCTAGTTAATCAAACATGAGAAATAAACTGTTTTCATAACAGATATTTCATCTATAGTCAAAATGAATCATGGCGTCCACCATATGTTGGAAAAGTCTTTATGCAACCAGTTCTCACCAATCCAGTTCTCAATAACTCCGTTGTAAAACATCTGAAGCAAAACAGGAAAAGCATCACTTGCCATCAGTTGCCAGTCAGTCAGAAGATCAGTTGCCATCATCATCACTGCCAGTCTGTATTCTTAATATTAGTGTAAGCTGGTGTGTCATTTTAGGAACGATTAATATAGATTTTTGCAAGAATGTTTTTTTTTTTTTTTTTACTTTTTTACTTTTTTCTTTCTAGGACCCACAGAATACAAAACAATCTGTTTCCATTTTTTCCTCCTGTTCAGTGGCAAAATCCAAACTGGCAGACAACGTACAGAAAAATTATAAACCTGACATATTTAACCATCTATGTTGTGTGCTTCTAAAGCTTCATGCTTATGTTTGTTATAAGAGTACCCCTAATTAGTTAGACATGTTGGTTAGATTGTTTTCAAGACATTTATTATCCATTTGCAGAATTCAACATAGCATCCACCATGGACTTAATGAAACATACTACAGTAATACTACACTAGTGCTAAAGCATGTGGGAAACAACCAACAACCAAGAGACAGTTACTGCCACTCTACTAGTTGTTATCATAATATACTCGGTAACAGTGAATCTTAAGGTGACTGGAAGACAGTATCGAAGTAACACTGAAGGAAGTCATACAGAATTGCTGTTAGTTGTACAACGGCAAGAAAGGATTACCCAAGAAGTGTGACAAACTGTCAACACATGAGACTTTGGACTCACTCTGCCTGAGGGAAACCTCCACCAAGGAAATACAATTCAGTTTATTTGACTGACTCATCTCCATAACCACACAAGATCGGACAGATAAAAGAGTATAAAAACACAAATTAAAGGAATTAAATTACACACAAACATTTCAGCCAATGCACCCTCAGTCTGGATGTGTAACGGGAACAACTCACAATGGGATTTGAGATTGTAACCATTATACTATTTGTGGATTCATCCAGACATTGTGTAAACTCAAACATGAGGTTTCTTAAAAGTGCTTAAAGTGTGCTCACTCCTACAGATACAGACCTCTGACTAGCACTGTCTCCTCTGGGAGTCTTAAGTAAAATTCTCATTGCATCATTGTTGGCAACGTGTAACTACTGCATGCTGGATTTTTTTTATACAATTACCAGAGATGGGCAGTGTAGAGAGGTGCACAGTATGCACCACAGAAATTAAAGTCATGAGACTAAATTGGATGCTCTCAGCTATCTGAGCTGAAGGGTGCAGTAACAGAGTAGTACCAACACCAACCAGCACCTCCCAAGACCTGAGAATGAATAGTAGCAGAGGACCAAAATCAGGCCAATAACCTGCCTGTGTACAACACAGAATCTCAGATGAATAGCAGATTATATGAGAGGCTGTATAAAACAATACATAAGCAAACCCTAGAAAGGAATTTGCAAAAACACCAGAAGAGCTATGCACCAATAACTGGTGAATAAGGCAGGCTCCAGAGGCTACAAAGCCAAACAGATCAACCCGCATACTACCTTGTTTGACCCCACCAGAAAACAAAAATCAGGACCTTACAGCATTGGGCTAAGAGCATCCACTCACAGACAGAGGGAAATGAAAAGGAACATCCACATCAAACAGGCACTTCGAACCTGTGGCTACCCCAACTGGGCCTTCTTTAAGCCAGGAAAGAAACAGAAGAAAGTAACCAAAACACCAACCAGTGCCAAACAAAGCAACAGAAGAAGCCACATGGTTATCCCCTTTGTGGCTGGACTGTCTGCGAAACTAAGGATGATTTTCTGTAACCACAACATTACAGTACACTTGAAGTCCAGCACCACTCTTAGACAGAGACTGGTCTATCCCAAGGACAAAACTATAAGACACAAGTTGAACTGTTTTGTTTATGCAGTGCAGTGAGGAGGGCTTAGATCAGTACATTGGGGAGATAAAGCAACATAACAGATAAATGGCACAACACAGAAGGGCCACTTCATCAGGACAGCACTCAAGGGCATTCTTTTGAAGATGCAAATGTCCATGTTTTGTACTAAGATAGGTAGTTTGAGAGAGGAGTGCAGGAGGCATGTATCTATGTTCATCTGACACATGCATCAAGGAACAATGGTGGGGGGCTTCAACAGTCTGCCTTGAGATTCCATCCTAGGAAACTGAACCACTCTTCACCACTTGAGTGGTTTTCACACCTGAAGTTGTCCCAGTGGTGACTAATGCACTGGGGACTGCAAGCCCAGCAAGTAGTTGCAACTTCCCCTCAAACTTCCAAGCCCAAGTGTAACCTGCGTCGTCCTGTATGGTCCAGTTCTGCACACACCTGGGCTAAAATAAATAGGTAGATGGCTACTGTTACGCTCAGCCCCCTAAACCTCACTCCCATCTGGGTCATGACAACAGTGTAACCTGCATCGTCCTGTATGGTTCAGGCATGCACATGCCTGGGCTCAAACCTGGAACTAGCAGCACCATGGTAGTCCAGCACACTACCAAGTGAGCTAAAACCTAGGGTACTCGTTTTCACTCACTAGCACATCTGTTAAGGTGTCGGGAGAGAGGTTTACCAATGTACTTACTGCAAAACTATTGCTATTATTCAGCTGGCTACTGCTACACATGCTTGGGGGAAGAATGACCATCCACCAAAATAAATGAATAAATTCATTAATTCATTAAAAGCAGGAATAATTTTCAATTTATTAATGTATTAGATAATAATTGGTTAATAATTAATCATTTTTTAATCATCAATACTCATCATAATCATCAGGATGATTTCTTATAATTATTATGAGCTTGTCACTAAACATGACTGGTATCCATAACTGGCGTTCAAATAGTGTTTATAAGCAAAATATTATGACATATCCACCATCTTGGATTTAGGGTGTGTTCACCCCAAAGAAAAATTGGAAACAGGTGGTTTTGAGGACTATGGTGTATGCAGAAGTGAGAAAACATAAATTGCAAAAATCAATATGAAATGTTTCTAAACCAGAATTTGCCTATATACCAGCATCAGTACTACTCATACTGTAGCTGTTTTAATACCACAGAATAGATAGTGTCTGTGAGATTTCAGTTGTTGGTCCTTTTGCAGCTTACTTAAAGGTGAAATCTGGTGTGGTTCAATCCAATGCTCTGTTGTTTGAGGTTTGTAAGAAAAGGAACGATAAGATTTGATGCAATACAGACCGAATAATGAACCGGTAGATAATGTGAAGTGAATGGGGCATAGAAAAATAAAACTGAAAGTGTCCTGTTCAGTTAGTTGCCAGTTCGCTATGCTGTCTGTGTTGTGTCATATTTACTCATTCCTTTCCCTCCTGTCACTCATTAACCTTGGAACAACAGAGCTATGGATTGATTCACCCCAGATTTCACTGTGTTTAAATAGTTCAGTGGAACTTTATATCTTGCAAGTAGCCTAACCTGCCATACAGACTAGACTGCATTGGTGGCATTTGTTTGGGGTGTGGTTCTGCACTGTGTATTCAGTGGTTGGTTGACTGGCTGCGCTGGTGCTATGGTTGTGCTTGGCAGTTCTCTGGTTGAATAGCACAGGCTTTCATGCCTTGCGGAGGATCATGAGATTTCAGCCCTGTCGCTTCGGATGTCTCTGAGTGTTTTGACAGATGGCTGAGATGAGTTGTCTGTGTCGGGAGTCTGTCTGAATGCGTAGCATGGACAACCTTTGGTGTGTGTGTGTGTGTGTGTGTGTGTGTGTGTGTGTGTGTATTGTATGTGTCTGTATGTACGTGTGTGGTTGGGGGGTTGGGGGATAGACTTGTGCTTGTGACATAATGCAGAATTCTTCATAAACATTCCCATGGATTTATGTCCTCGTTCTGGAGGTTGGATCTAATAATGTTTGTAAGATAAAGTTACTTTGTTCATGTGCATGCGTATTTATGTGATTGTACATTTGTGCAGGCGCTCTCTCTCTCTCTCTCTTTCTATCTCTCTCTCTCTCTCTCTCTCTGTGTGTGTGAGAAACAGAGAGAGAGGGAAAGGGGAAAGAGGGAGGGAGGTTAGTTTCTTTCAGGCCCTGAAAGAAAAAGCAGCAATGAACTCAGACCATGCTCTACTTACTGTGTGTATGTGTGTGTGTGTGTGTGTGTGTGTGTGTGTGTGTAGTCTCCCCTCCACAGCCACATAAGTTGCAGAGCTTAATCTAATCTTTTTGTAGCCATGTTCTTATTTTTACAAATAGGAAGTAGAAAGAGTGAAACAACCCAGTGATAACACCCCCATGTTCTTCACCCTCCTGACTCTTGCTGTTATTAACACACTAATATAGAAACGAACGTTATAACACATTTGGCTACTCAGTGTAAATAAAAGTGCTAATTTTGTGAGTAACTAATCACTTTTTTATTTAATATTTTTAAAGGCTAACATAAAGCAGACACACACATAAATTGTCCATCATCGCACTGACAGCAAAAGTCAAAACCAGGGAAACCATGAAATAAGAGATGTAGAAGATGGGTACAGTTGAATTGATAAACAAATTAGTGGAGTTAGAGATGGAAATGTGTGAAACGGGGCTCATATACTGGTCATCTTTTTGGTCTTGAGCTCAGTGAGCAATGATGCACTGAGTAGTTTTATGAAGACAACTACTGTTGTTGTACTATTATGTTTTCAGTTTGAATCTGAGTGCTTAGCTAACATACACCCTGTAGTTCCCCAATGCAGCAATGAACTAAAACTAAAATATTAACTGAAAGTAAACACCTAGGGTTAGCATGTTTGGTATTGTTAATGTTTAACTACCTGGCAAGGGAAAAAACACTGTTTAAAAGGGCTTTAAACTCAGTAGAATGGCAGGTAACTGTTGATTTATTCAGGCTGAGTGTTACTTAACTGGGAGAGGTCTGAGTTAGTGAGGGAGAGAGAGGCGAGTGGAGGGCAAGGGAGAGCGATCCGGCCACTGAGCATGAGAGCATGATGAGGAAATAGGTTGTTTTGGTCCACTTACTGTACAACACTCATTTCATCCCACCGTATGATTCTGCCTGACGCAGTTTCTCTTCTTTTTTCTCTCTCTTTTTCCTTCATCGACTCTCTCTCTCTCTCCCTCCCTCTCCCTCGTATCTCTTTCTGTTTCTCTTCTACTTTCTCTCTCTCTCACACACACACACACACACACACACACACACTCACAGAGACGCTCGTCCAGAACAAGTAAATTCCTGCCTGCTGGCGAACCTACAGCTGCCATTGGGATGAAGAGACTGAAAGAGGCTGCTTATGTAACACACACACTCTCTCTCTCTCCTATTTCAGCCTGGCTTGCTTACTGTTCTCCTTTCCTCAGTCTCTCTTTCATTTCCCTATCTCTCTCTCCTCTTTCTCAATCTATAACTCACTGTTGCCTTGCAAATGAAGATTTATGCAGCTGAATAGGAATCATATTGCTTGCGGGCATGGCTGACCCAGAGATGCCTGTAAAACCAGCAGATTTAGAAGGGGAAACAGGAGGGTATGGGCCTGTGTGTGGTGTGTGTGTGTGTGTGTGTGTGTGTGTGTGTGTGTGTGTGTGGTGTGTGTGTAGGTGTGTGTGTGTGTGTGTGTGTGTGTGTGTCAGACTCTTCTGGGTTGGACCAGCTCCATAAAGGCCCCCAGGCCCATCAGAGACTGGGTGACCCATGAATGAGGCCTCTGCGCCTGGCAATGTCAGTCTGCCGACACCGTGCATCAGACATCCGTGCTTATCATGCACAAGTGACAGACAAACAGAGAAAGAGGGAGAGAGAGATTAATCTAGGGGAAGATCAGAGACAGATAATAAGTATGAATGCAAATGGACAAACCTACTTTTGTTACCAGCTCAGAAAGCTGAAGCATAAACAAAGGACTGATAGACACACACACACACGTGCGCACACACACACAGAAAAAGAGAGAGACTAACATTTGAATCCTTCTCAATATTATACTGCTCATTACACAGTGAATCACCATCAGCTAATGCAGCAGTAAGGCAAGGAGTGAACATCAGTCTCCACTGAAAGTAACATGCATAAAAGTCAGTGCTGAAGTGCAAGCATAAATCACTAGCCAGCTGAGCCAATAAAGAAAGGTCGGTACAAAAGCCCAAGCGCTGTATCTGTGGCCTTCGGGACTTGGGAGGCTCAGAGACATGGACTTTAAAATGTTACCATGTCTGCATTACCGGAAATATTATTAATAGACGATGCGGTGCAATCATTTTTTTTATTAGTGCCTCTGCTGTTTTAATCCATTTTAACTTTTATGCTTTATTTGGGGGCTTTTGTGAAACTGTACTATATGTTGAAATGAGACAAATTGAGTGTTTTGAGATGGAGAGAGAATACTTGATAATCTGTCTACAGTTGTATTTGCATCATGAGTTTGTTGTGCGCGTGTCCGCACTAGCTGTGAACTTCTAGCGAACTCTCTTTGGGGATTGGCTCAGGTCCTGCCAGGGGCTAGTCTCAGAGCTCACTGCCCCCTACAGGCCAAAATGCATACAACCCAAATAGTTTTGGACATTGTGTGTGTGTATGTGTATGCTACAAGCTTGGCATGTATTTACGAGACGTGGGTGTATTGATGCTGTCTATTATTAAAACAGTCTATCGATCTAGTTTTCTGTAATCAAAACTAAGTCTGAATTTCAAATGTTTTTAAGATTCCCATCCAAGTTCTCTCTTGTTCTCCCAACTTTTTTTTCTCATCTTTTCTCTTCTCCACTCTTTTCCTCCTGCTGCCTCTCCCATTTACCTCCTCAGCCTCTCTCTTCTCCTCTTTATCTCCTCTCCTTCTCTCCTCTCTTCTCCTCTCTTTCCATTCCCTTTCCTTCTTCCTGCTCCCCTCTTCTCCAGCCTCCTCCACTCCACTGACCTCTCTCTGTACTAGGGGTTGCCCCCTCTCTGGGCTCTCAGGCCAGGGCAGCATTGACACCTGTCTGCCTCTCCTCTCCTCTCTGGTTATCACTAGAAGGGGACACAGGTATGACTGGAAATTACACCCAAATCTCATGTTTATTTAGGGTTGCCTAGTAACAAGGGCAATCAGCCTCATCATATGTATGTTTAAGTGATCTAAAAATATTTTTAGAAGTTTGAAAATGAAAACCCTCTCCACTTTAGTTTTTCATTCCGTTCCAAAACCAACTGTAGTGGCAAGAATCTGACAGACTTGACTTAAGCTGTGTCGCTTCTAGTAACCCTCCTCTTCTCTCCTCTCCCATCCACTCCAGTCCTAGCAGGAACAGCAGGTCATTATTGGTGCTTAGGCCCAACTCTGTGACTCAGTCTGCCCAGGGTGAATTCACACAAGAAAACCACACACTTATCCAGAAAGTCATGCACACAAATGTACTGTATACACACACACACACACACACACACACACACACACACACTGCATTGTTAATAATGTTGCCTTGAGTATGTATTCGGGGAATTAGTGATGGTGTACGTGCTCGCTTGTGTGATCTGCATGCCTGTGCAAGAGTGTGTCTGAGTTTGTGCGTGTGTGTATATGTGTGTGTGTGTGTTGTACGTGCGTCCGTTCGTCCGTCCGTCCATCTGTATGTGTGAGTGTGTGTGAAGTGTATGACCCCCAGGCTCTGGGCTCTTGGTCTGTCCTCTGGCTGCCTGTGATGGAAAAGTTGACAGACTGGTGTGAGTTTGTCTCGCACACATCATGAAATTCTTTTATCATCCCGGTCACCAGGCTCGGGCCTGAGTGTCAGCAGCAGCACTAAAGGGACAGACTGTGTGTTTATGTGTGTGCTTGTGTTTGTGTGTGTGTGTGTGTGTGTGTGTGTGTGTGAGCATGTTCCATGATTAACATTCTCTTGTCATTGTGTCACTTGTTACAACAGTCCATCCATTATTTTAACTGGCATGGGTACATGTACTATATAAACAAACACAGACACACACACAAAACACACACACAGCACCTGCACCACGTCAGCACCCTAAGCCGAGGCCCTCACCGAAGTAGTGACACACACATTGTGTTTAGACCATCACCTCATTCCACATGTATCTGGCCCTCTTCACAGTTATCAACACACTGGCTAGACAGACGCAGAGAAACAGACATACGCACAGAGTTTGCTGAATGCATAGAGAGTCCATATATAAGTGTGTGTGTGTGTGTGCGCGTGTGTGTCTGTGTGTGAGATAGAGAGAGAGAGAGAGAGGAAGAGGAAGAGAGAAAGACAGAGTGTGTAAGTGGATGTAGTTTGAGTATGTTGATTCTTAAGATATATATTTAGGAGCCACGTTTGCTATCAGGCATGTACAGCATTTATCCCCAAGTTTGGCATTTGGTGTCATTGACATATGTCTCCATATGCCTGAGTGTAACACCTGCAGTGAAGTACAACAGTATGATACTATCTCTAGCCAGGAGCAGTGTGACAACGTGAAGCTCGACCGTGATGTTCTTTTGAGCTTCGTAATATTTAGTACCTGTTCTAAATATAAATAAACGGCAAGCATAGCAAACTTTGTTCTCTGTTATGGTTAGGACATTTTGTTCTCTCTGCTGTGTGTGTGTGTGTGTGCATACGTGTGTGTGTGCATGCATGTGTGTTTGCCTGTGTGTGTGTTTGCATATGTTAGGGTTTGAGGGTCACTGAGAGACTGGCAGATTGTCCAGCCACCACAGATGAAAACCACATTGCAACCCCCCTCCCCTTTCTCACTTGCACACATGCTTACACACACACACACACACACACACACACACACACACACACACAAGCAGCAATTCCCTGAACTCTCATAAAAACCTGCTAGTCGCTGTGGTTTCCCTGGTGATAGATCTTAATAGATTCAGATATGGTGATCAGCCTCTACTGGAATGAGGCTGAGGCAGACTGACAACACTTCTGTTATCTGCTGGTGAACCTCTCCCACAATCCCTCTCTTCTCTCTGTCTGTCTGTGAACATCTCCCACAATCCCTCTCTTCTCTCTGTCTGTCTGTGAGCCTCTCCCACAATCCCTCTCTTCTAACTGTCTGTCTGTGAGCCTCTCCCACAATCCCTCTCTTCTAACTGTCTGTCTGTGAACATCTTCCACAATCCCTCTCTTCTAACTGTCTGTCTGTGAGCCTCTCCCACAATCCCTCTCTTGTATCTGTCTGTCTGTGAACATCTCCCACAATTCCTCTCTTCAATCTGTCTGTCTGTCTGTCAGTCTATGAACCTCCTCCCTAATCCCTCTCTTCTGCCTGTCTCTCTGTCTGTGAACCTCTTCCCCAGTCCCTCTCTTCTGTCTGTCTCTCTGTCTGTGAACCTCTCCTACAATCCCTCTCTTCTGTCTATCTGTTTGTCGGTGAGGCTCAATGAGACTCTTTACTTCCTGCCTTATCATGTGAAATAAATCAATCCATCTCCCTGTTTGAAGTCGCCAAGTGCTGTTGATACGGAAATGTAACCAGCCAACGCTAATTAATGTGATAAAGATGTGCAGACCAGCAGCTAATGCTAACTGAGCAGGGCACAGGCAAATGAACATAGATTCATTGCCCTTATAAGCTTTGGCAGCCATCGCTTTGGTATAATACATTATACCAAATTTTCTTGTTCTGATTTCCACTGACATCGCCGCTCGACTATGGATTGATTTTCTCTGGACTATTGCTTTTGAGTATTTCTTGCCCTATATGTTCATTAAGTCCCCTTGCCTCCTATGTGAGGATCTTATGTGTATCTTTATCTTATATGTTCATAAAACCACTTGCCTCCAGAAACAAACACTCATCTGTACCGCCACTCTGCCTTGAGCTGGGTTTGAGTCCTGTCTTGAGCTGGATTTGAGTCCTGTCTTGAGCTGGGTTTGAGTCCTGTCTTGAGCTGGGTTTGAGTCCTGCCTTGAGCTGGGTTTGAGTCCTGCCTTGAGCTGGGTTTGAGTCCTGCCTTGAGCTGGGTTTGAGTCCTGTCTTGAGCTGGGTTTGAGTCCTGTCTTGAGCTGGGTTTGAGTCCTGCCTTGAGCTGGGTTTGAGTCCTGTACCTGTGATGGTGAGTCTCTCACATTGGATAAAAGCATCTGATAAATACCAGTCAACTGTGACTGTCTGTGTAGCTCCTGAAGAATCCTTTGCCTCCTATTTCATGGACATGTCTCTCCAATATGTTCCTAACAGCCCATTGCTTCCTGTTTGAAGGGCATGTCTGTTCTCTGTGTTCCTAAGAGTTCTTGCCTCCTGTTTGAAGGGCATG
>PYXC01000001.1:5185000-5190000 GCA_015244755.2 Tenualosa ilisha
GTGTGTGTGTGTGTGTACCCTTGGTGCTCAGTTCAGAATCAGTTCAGTTCAGCTCAGTTCAGAAACCTTTGATGTGGACGCTGATCTATTTTCTGAGGGAAGTCACTGGAACACACAGTGGCTTTAGTGTGTGTGTGTGTGTGTGTGTGTGCACGTATATATGCATGTGCGTCATGACCTTCTCTTGCGACAGCTCTGTTTTTTCTCCAGGTTAACCCAGCATGACATGTGCAAGAGAGTATGAGAGGAAGGGAGGTAGGATGGGGGAGGGAGGGAGAGAAAGAAAGGAGAGAAAAGAAAAGCAAGGGAGAGATAAGAGACGGGGGCAGTGGAGGGGTGGGGGTTGGGCTGGGGGTGGGGGGTTGAAGTGCTCAGGTCTGATGATTAATCCATTCACAGTGTACGGTAGCGTCCATCAGAGCAGTTAATCCCTCCTTGTTTTGTTGCTCTGTAACACAGACCCACACATGAACTCACACACACACACACACACACTCTCTCTGTTTCTCTCTCACTCGTTCACTCACATGCACACACACACACACGTTATGCTAGCCACTTCTGTCTTTCTCCTCTACTCTGCTTTCTTTCCATCACGTATCCGCACTGCCCCGGCCTGACCTGTACCTGGAGAGGCAGTATGACTCATGCTGACCCCGTCAGATGCATAGCTTCCCCAGCTGCCCTACTCAGTGTGTGAGATTGTGTCTACATTTGCTTTGCTCTCTTGGTCTGTGTGTGTGTGTGTGTGTGTGTGTGTGGGGGGGGGGGGGGGGGGCTGTTTGTCCATGTGCCTATCTGTGTTGGTGTGGAGGATTTTTTTGTGCATGTGTGTGTGTGTTTGCGTGTGCGCTTGTGCGTGTGTGTGTTTGTTTGTGTGTTGATCTGCAGCTGGTCTATTTGATGGTGGTATGCAGGACAAAGAGTCACATTAGCCCTGGTTGATTGACCCCTGCCAGTTGTGTTGGCCCCTTGAGATTGGGATAGGGAGAGGCTGATTCAACCCTTCGACGTCATTCTACCATTAACGTAGGACTGAATGAGTCTGCTGTGACGTGTGTGTGTGTGTGTGTGTGTGTGTGTGTATGTGTATGTGTATGTGTGTGTGTATATAGTATCCTTATCCCTGAATGACCAGGACCCATCACCTTTTGAAAGTCACAAGAGCTGTCTGACGTACGTTCCCACTGCAGCCACATGCTCATACACAGACAGACACACATAAACTCTCCTCTCACTCTCCCCTCCCTCACTCACACACACACTCACAGACAAAAAGATGAATACACATACACACACACACTGATGGCGAGGCTGTGTGTGACTGATTTACAGAGCCTGCATCTGTTCTGAAAGACAGCCTGTTCTCAGCCCCTCTGACTCTGACTGCAAGACTCTCTCTGTCTCACACATGTATACACACACACACACACACACACACACACACACACACACACGCATACCATACATGTGCCAACATATTTTAACACTACACTGGTACACACACACACACACACAATCCCCCACAGCTGTAACACATTCTACTATTCACATTTCCTGCACCTGTGCCTACCCTGACTCTTATAACCGGTGGTGGGTTGTGACAGAAAGTCCTTCCCATCAGCACCTGTCCCTCAACTGGATAGGGGCTTTGGGTCCAAGCCAAACCAGAACCCAATTAATAATTTTAGAGCTGATGAGTAATTAACTGTTGATGTCAGGGTCTACGAGTGGGCAGCTATCCTGGAAGTGGAAGTCAGTAAACCTTTTGTATTGAAATTATTGCTATATGTTATTGAGATTTAGTATTAACATTATTATTACATGTTTCTACATCATCATCAATCATCAATCATCATCAATCATATTTGCGACTTGACGATGTTTTTCCCTTCGATTGTGATGGTCTTGTCCTATGAGCTCCCAAACTTTGTGCTGTGAAGTGTGCAAGGGTAGTTTGAGCCCAGCAGACTTTGTTGCCAGCGTGTGGGACTGCCAATCCCTAAAAAGATGCCTATTAGGCATGATGATCCTCATGCTGATTTGGCTTTTAGTGAGATATTGATGAAGGAACATGCAGACCAAGAGGAAGGCAGAGGGAAGAAATATGCAAGACACAAACTCATACACAAACAGAGAGAGAGAGAGAGAGAGAGACACTGATGACAGTTGAAGGCAGAGAGAAATGGCTATTAAGATCATTAGGATTATCTCTTTAATGAATATGTTATGGTTTTGGTTTATTACTTCTTTCTTGTACCCCATCACTTTATTTCCCCCGTGGTTTTCTAATCAACATTTAATTACAACAGAATGCATGGAGAGTATTTGTATGATGGAGTCATGGCAATAAGGCTTATTCAATTCAGCTGAATGAAATCAGATGAAATGCACTGAGGTAAGGGGGAGATGGAGGGAATGAGGGATGGAGTGAGGAGGTGGAGTGAAGGATAGAGTGAAAGTGTCAGACACACTCAAAGGGATGCTGGAGAGACTGAGGCAAGCAGACAGAGACATCTCATCTGCTGTCATGAAAGTATCCTACACCCCAGTGCAGCGTTGGTGATGACAACCACGCCCAGATACACGCTGGAAGACTGTGTGTGTTCTCATGTCACACACACACACACACACACACACACACATGCCACAAGGAGCTGGAGCTCTTCCGTGATTCCGCTTCCCCATGACAAACCGCTGGCTCCCTGCCCGAGCACCTTGGTGACACATGACCTCATGAATAACTTTAGAACTCTCAAGTGCGGGTCGGCATGACGTTACCTCATACAAGAAAACACAAGCAGAGACGGACGTCACAGCCCCCAAGGCTGAACGCTCACATTCCACCCTGGTCACAAGTTCCCCCCCCCCCCCCCCCACACACACACACACATACACACACACACAGACACAGTCACACGAACCTCTAAGGAACCATATGATGTCAGCCCCAGACTGAACTGAAGTCATAAACTACATTTCCCAGAATGGCTTATTAAAGATTTATTTCTCCCGAAGTGTGAGGATAAATAGAGGATAACACCCCACAAAAAGCCTGCAGTCAAGAATGACCCTCTCAGTGGACAAAAATATCACTGCCAGGAATTCATGCTGTTTTTTTAAAGCCAATGGTTCAAGAATTCCTTTACAAAATGAATAGTGAGGTAGAAGACATTTAATTGCAAATTATTAAAACAAAGGTAAACATAGAATAAAGTTGTGTTAGATTTAAAGAATTACTTAATGGTTAATTACTTAATTACTTAATGGTACTTATGTACTCAGTTGAATGTTCTAAATATTAATCAGTAAATTTAGCGTGTGCTAAATTCTGAAATTTGCATTACAAGGAGAACACTTCTGCTCCTTGAAGCTCACAACAGTCCAGGGCATGGAATGAAACCACTTTCCACAGACGCTCATTTTGGTTTACATCTAAACCCTTCTGTGGGAAGATCTCCTCCTCAGAAGGATTGATTGACAGCAAACCAGAGAGGGGAAGGGCAAGACATACTCCTGTTCTATCCTTTTAAATCACAAGGTCATCTAATGTCATGTCCTTCATTTATATGTTTGTGTGTGTGCGTGTGTGTGTGTTGTTATAACCTCTTTTCAAAACGTTTTAGTAAGTGCTGTACAGTATGCAGCCTCAGTGCAAGCAGTCTAAAAGACTGGGTCATAGGAACCTATCCCTGCCTGTCTGCCTGGCAGTCCAAATTTCTGTCCTGAATCTCGTCCATCACCACAGCTCAGTTCATTCCCATTAATCCTGGGAGTCATCTCTCCAACACATGCCACGCGCCCCACGTGCCTGCCCATGTCTGCCTGAGCCTGCCTGGGTCGGCCCGCCTGGCCGTAATCACACCAGTGGGCTGAAATGAGTTTCTATTTCAGATGTGTTTTAATAGTGTGGCTAACACGCAGCGCAGAAATCTGATCATTAATATGCTAATGAAGCTCTCTGCAGGGATGAACGCTTAGGTCAGACTGATCGTTCTCTCTTTCTCTCGCTCTTTCTGCTCTCTCTCTCTGTCTGCCTCTGTGTGAGTACATGTGTGTGTGTGTGCGTGCGTGTGTGTATGTGCATGTGTGTGTGTCAGTGTGCGTGTCTGCGTGCTTAAACAGCATGTGCCTATGCGCCAGCCAGTGTATTCCAGCTAAGATGACTGTTAACTTTCAGTGAAGAGAACTCCCAGTGCAGCAGCTCAACCCCAACCAAATGCTCCTGCTCTGAGTGAGTGTGTTGGTGTGGTCATCCGTGGTGTGTTTGGAGACTGTCTCAGGAGCACAGATCTCTTTACAGCGCATTTGATTGGGAGACGTCTGAGTGGTTTGGAAACCCTATCATAGCTTTTTGTTGAGCTGTAAGAAATTATCCCCTTGTAGGCCTGTCAGCTCAAAAACACGCAGAGGGGCATAGATATATACACACACACACACACACATCAAACTTACCGATACACACACTCACATACACACTCTCTCTCCCTCTTTCTCTTGTGCTCACACATACAGCGTACAAACTGAAATACACATTTTTATCATTTTGGAAGTTGTTATTGCAAGCTCAGAGACTTCAGGCATGCTCAACTGGGCTTAGTTCTCGTTGGAAGTCTGATGTAATGGCAGAATTTGAAGACTTACACAGATCCACACACGTGCAGTCACACAATTCACATGCTACTTTTTAAATACACCCATCTCTGGTTACAAACTCTGTTATTGTCAGAGGGTTTTGCAAAGCACACATGTATTCCATACTGAGATGCTGTCACAACACACAAACAGACACAGATGGCATCATAATACACACACACCCTAAGAAAACCCTCGGTAATGTGTCACAAGCACACAAGCAATGACATCCTACACTTTTTTCCAAGACATCTCAAAATCTGCTACAACAATGTGATGAAAGCACTGCTTTGTCAGCAGAAGGTATGTGTGTGTGTGTGTGTGTGTGTGTGTGTGTGTGTGTGTGTGTGTGTGTGTGTGTGTGT
>PYXC01000001.1:5195000-5340000 GCA_015244755.2 Tenualosa ilisha
CATACAGTAGCACATTATTAGGAGAGGAGAGAAGAGAGGAGCAGAGGTGCATACAGTAGCACATTATTAGGAGAGGAGAGAAGAGAGGAGTGGAGGTGCATACAGTAGCACATTATTAGGAGAGGAGAGAAGAGAGGTGAGAACACTGTCTGAGAACGTGGAACAGGGTGCTTGCTTGGTACCACTGTGAGAACACATTCTGAGAAGGCGGAACAGGGGGCTGTATAGTCCTGCTGTGGCATTGATTTCTCTGGTCCGGTGATGAATCTGCAGTCTGAGCGGAACTGGCAGAGAGGGAGCCACACATCTGTTTCAATACACTCTAACTAGACCAAGCAAACACACACACACACACACACACACACACACACACACATGAACTTATGCATGGAGACACAGAGTGCATAAATTACTACATACACACACACACACTTTTTTCCAAGAACACACAGAATGTGGGCACACAGTCTCTCTCTCTCTCTTTCTCTGTGTCTCTCTTTTTCTCTCTTTCTCTCTCTCTCTCTCTCTCTCTCTCTCTCTCACACACACAGACACACACACACACACAAATACATAATACTCATAAACATGCACACTCATACGCAAGTCAGGAATGAGAATTTCATGAGTCTCGTTCACACAGACAAGAAAATCATTTGCACACACACATACATTCTCTTTCTCTCCCTCACTCTCCACTGCAGTCTAGGTCCTCCAATGCCCTGTGGGGAAGGGCTGAGAGGGGGCTTGGTGCCAGCAGCACCCTGCATGTCGTTCTCAGGCCGAAACCATCTACAGGCCTCCACGCATACTAACCATCAGAGCCACACAGGGAAAGAGGACACACTCCGTGGTGGCAGAGAGAGGGGGTGGGGGGGGGGAGCAAGGGAGACGGTAGAGAGGTGTTTCTCAAGTCCATTTTAGTAGCCTGTAAAGACACACATACACACACACACACACACACACACACACAGAGGCTTTACCTGGGTGCAGCTGGTGTCAGGCCAGAGCCAAGTCTTAAAGCCTCAGCAGAATCTGATAACCTTTCATCTCTCACCAGAGACCAGGGAATATTGGCATAGACAGACAGACACACACACACACACACACACACACACACACAAACACGGTCTAGATTTTATCGGCTGATCTCCCTGTACCCATCTCACCTTATCCACAGTTTCTGTGCGTCTGTGAGTTTAGTAACATTCAGACTCAAGGTTTGCATTGGGGTCTTTTCCTGTTCTCCTGTCCACTCACTCCACAGCTTCACCTCAAGTTTCAGTGGCTTAGAGCAAGACATTCATAATCAGCTGAATCAGGCAGGAACATGACATATCTCAATTTGACACATTCAAAGGAGAAGGACAAAATCTTCCATCTCGGTCTCTTTCTCTTTATCTCTCTCTCTTTTTCTCTCTTTCTCTTTCTTTGTCTCTTTTCTTCTCTCTCTCATTCTCTCTTTATCTACCCCCCTCCCACCTCTCTCCCTCCCTCTTTCTCTCTCTTATTCTCTCTTTCTCTTTCTTTGTCTCTTTTCTTCTCTCTCTCATTCTCTCTTTATCTACCCCCCCTCCCAACCTCTCTCCCTCCCTCTTTCTTCTCTTTCTATACCCCCAACCTCTCTCTCTCTCTCTCTCTCTCTCTTCTCTCCTTCTCTCCCTCTCCCTCTCTCTCTCTACCTCTTCTTGTGGTGAACAAAAGCTCAGTAGAGTACACTAATGCGTCTGCTCAGCATTGCCACCTGGTGGGAGAAAACACAGCATGCAAACGCCGTACACACACTTGGTGCCATATGCTCGTACCGTTACAGCTGACCTTTTGTGTGTGTGTCTGTGTGTGTGTGTGTCTGTGTGTATGTGTGTATGTGTACACGTAATTAGCTGCCATGGTTTGGCCCAAGTGAGTCATTGTGTTATATTTGTCCATCAATTTTTGCCACTCAGCGTCTCTCAGACTGAGACTTTTCTTGCTACCCAAGCACACCCACAAGCACACGCATCTACACTCACACATGCACATACACACACACACACACACACACACACACAACCAAGTCTGTGTGAAAGCTTACAGCATAGGACAAACTTATGGAATTCCAAGAAAGACCAACATACCATAGCTCCAGTGGTTGAAACCACTCTGAGAAGCCCCAAGTGGTTCAGTAGACTTTACAGTACATACATAAACAGCACAGTACAAACAGCCCCTTCAACACACTTGCTCTGAAGAAACACAAGAAACACACACTGGCTCAGCTAAGGTACAGTAATATAACAAGACATGCACATAGTGCATAAAGTGCAGGCATGACCTCAATGGCCTACAGTTAGCATGTACAGAAATAACAGTAACCCACCCACAAAGAACAGCCATAGCTGTACCAGATGATACATAAATGGATAAATGGAACACACACACACACACACACATATAATACAGCACACACACACACACACACACACACACACAAATATAATACAGCAGACACACATACACACAAACAAACAAACAAACACAATACAGCAGACACACACACATACATAATACAGCAGGTGGACACACACGCACACACACATAATACAGCAGACACACACACATAATGCAGCAGACACACACACACACATAATACAGCAGACACACACACATAATGCAGCAGACACACACACACACACACACACACACACACACACACACATTATACAGCAGACACACACACACACACACATAATACATCAGACACACACACATAATGCAGCAGACACACACACACACACACATAATACAGCAGCTGGACACACACACATAATACAGCAGACGCTCACACACACACACACAAACAAACAAACAAACAAACAAACAATACAGCAGACACACACACATACATAATACAGCAGGTGGACACACACACACATATACAGCACACGCAGATCCCCAAAACTGATCCCATGGATGCGGGATCAGACACACTACTGACAGATGATTTCATTTTCAACATCTCTCTCACTCTGTATGTGTGTGTATGTATGTGTGTGTGGGATACCTTTTTCTTATAAGTGCAGTGTGTGTCTTCTCATGTACAGTGTATGCCTATGCCCCAGTGGACTCCATCAGAGCTGTAATGGCATGGAAAACGACCATAACTCAGTCCTACTTCAGAGGCCTGTGCCCTGTGCCCGGAGGAATGTGGTGGTACTTGGGGTCCAGGCTCTGGTTTGTCTGCGCAGAACATACTAGGCTTTCAGTGGAGCAATCCCTCAACCACAGGCACAGGACTACCACCCCTAGTCTTCAGACCACAGACGGCATCTGCTAACGGGTGCTATTTCTCAAATTAAGCCCCTTAAATGGCGATGAAACTTTACACCGCGAGCTAATTACAAGCTGCTCGCCTTGCTGTATGAGATAATGCAAATAAGAAAGGAATAAAGCCGCCTGGCATGAAGAGAAGAAACACATGTTCTTTCCTCCTCCTCCTCGGGGCTTTTTTGTCACAGCTATGCTAAGTGGCTCCATGCTTTCTCCTTCTGCACACACAAGCACCACAACAAGCTCATGAAGTCTCTTCACAAGAAAGCCGTCCCCTCTGACAATGCCTTCAGTCATTTTAGACAGACAGTTAGGCCGGCGTGTGTTTTTGTCTTGCTACCCTGCAACGGAGCTATTTTGACCCAGGCAGTGTTGGTGATGTCAGTCAGGCGCTTTTGGGGGAATGGGGGGGGGGGGGGGGGGGCAGTTGCAGAGAAGAGGAGAAGCCTGTCTGACTTGAGAAGAGAGGGTGCAGTGGTGATGGTGGTGGACCAGCTGCAGAGAATAGCAATGAATTACTCCCTCCGCGTGTTGGGGCGCGAAAATCGATCGCGGAGAGATCAATATGGGCCAAAAAAAAAAAAAAAAATGAGACATTTCGTCTCGGGCGTGTTTTATTTGACGCAAGAAAGAGACTTGTGTCAAACAGGCGAAGTTCGAAAGCAATCCCCTGCCTTGGTAAGAATCTCATGTCAGCAGTGAAAGCACACTGGGGTGTTTTGTCATATAAAAAAAATGCAGCTACATGCGGACTTCACATCATATCAAGAATTATACAAAACACACACACAGTTTCCTCACACACACCTGTCCAGGTTTTTTTTTAAGTCACATTGAAACTATATATGCTGGTATTATTAACTTGTCATTCATGTGTCTGAGAATATCATGAATGTTGTTTCTGTCTCTGTCTCTCATTCTCTCGTAGACCCACAGACACACACCAGCACATGTACACACATGCACATGCCCAGACAATAATCATGACACATGACACACACACACACACACACACACACACAGAGAGAGTTGTACAGGTTTGCTCACACATGCATACAGCCTCAATGAGAGATCATTGGAATACTGTGCCACCTAGATATCCACTGGAGGACTTCCTGTCAGATTCCCATTCGTGAATCATTTGGATAAACTATTGTTTTTAGTGTGTTTTCTCAGTGTGTGGGCTTGTTGGTGGGGCCTCTTGTGAATGATATTTATATATGGAGCTGTCCTTTCCCCCAGGGCTTTCTGGAACCTCTCAATAGTCTCATCAACACATATGGACGAGTTTGTGGGTAAGTGCAATATGTAAGTGTGTGTGTGTGTGCATGTCGGGACTTGAAATCAGGGGGTGGAGTTGTTCAACATGTAAAAATATATAACAGTGTACAGTTGAATGACTAGTTGAATGAAAGTTCCTGATACTTTCAAGTATATAACTTTTCCCTTCGTCACGTCTGTGTGTGTGTGTGTGTCAGATAGGGAAGATAGAGCAATGCAGACAGCCAGCCGACCACATTAACAAGCAGCAGGTTGCCGTGCCCTTGTATTTCAGTCAGTCAAGGCACCACACTGAAGAGTTTCAAATGAAACAAGTGGAAATAATGTCTGATCAGAAAAGCCCTGGGTTGCCTTTGGAGTCTCACTGAGTTTGTTTGTCAAAGACTGGCCTTCACGTCCTAATGAGGAAACCACCAGAATCTCAAATAGTCTGTGCTCATCTTTAAAATTTATTATAGCACAGACGGGAAGCAATATCATTCTGTGTGTGTGTGTGTGTGTGTGTGTGTGTGTGTGTGTGTGTGTGTGTGTGTGTGTGTGTGTGTGTGTGTGTGTGTGTGTGAACGTGTGTGTGTATGTGTGTATGTGTGTGAGCGCGCGCACATGCTTGCATGTGATTGCACATGTGTGTGTATGTGTTTGCATGTGGGTGTGGGTGTGTGTGAGTGTGTGTTTGCATGTGTATGTGTATGTGTATGTGTAAGAGAGAGTCCGTCATCTTGTCCGTCTGTTTGTCAGTTCTCGTCTCAGATGTCATCAGGTTGTTTTGCCCACTGGGGTTTCTGAGAGAGTATGTGACCCACCCACACACCCACACACTACCCCCAGAATGTAAGTGATCAGTGATCTAATTTGGAGTGACTTCCTCATCTCAAGGGAAAGTCCATGTCTGGTGACCTGTTGTTTGTTTCCTCCTTGCGAACATTGAGAACGAATCACGAGTCATGGGCATCAGATATCAGATGTAGAATTTCATTCATTTCAAAGTGTCATACAAGGCAAAGCCTGTTAGTGCTACAGGTTCACATTCTTACACCACATTACTAAGATAACTTCACGTAAGTAAATACAGGCAGGTTTTGAACATCCTGTTTACATGCACTAGTATACCCTTCATCGAGTGTTTGTGTGTTTGTGTGTGTGTGTGTGTGTTTGTGTGTTTGTGTGTATGTTCTGCTGAAGTAAATGCTGATTGTAGCAGCAACCACACACCCCTGCTGAGTAACACCTGCGCTTATGTCTAAGAGATATTGCACGATAAATATTCTATGTAGTGCATGTTAAATCTACTACCTATTTACCATCTTTTTAATACACAACTAGTCATTCTCGTCTAAGCAGCACACGGCAACAGATGACCATCAGTGGTCATTTTGTGTCCGGTGTGAATGCCTCCATGTTCTGCCATCAGCTTGAATGTGGCACACTACATTATCAACGCTTGCATTGTTTTAAGTACAACCCCTGCACAGGACTGACCACTGACTAGGGGTGGTAGTCCTGTGGCTGTGGTAGAAGGATTGCTCTTCTTGCATCCTTCTACTTTCCCTCTAGCCAAAGGTCTGGGCTGGTGTGTGTGTGTGTGTGTGTGTGTGTGTGTGTCAGGGGGAGAGGCAAACTGGAGGAGGGGGGCCAGACAGAGGCTGTATCTTCCAGATCCTGGCTGCTTTGGAGCTAAAAATACTGTCCTGAAAGACACTCCTCAGACATGGAGGGGTGACGCATCTCTCTGTCTGACAAGACCAGCTCTGCCTAGACACACACGCACACACACACACACCAGACATAGCCTTTCTCTGTCTCACTCGCACTCTCTCTCACACACACACCACAGAAATAGCACCTCTCTCTCTCTCTCTCTCTCTCTCTTCTCTCTCTCTCTCTCTCTCTCTCTCTCTTTCATTCTCTATCTCTCATTCACCACCCCACAGATATTTACATGGGATTATAGACAGACGCAGCATCACATATTTCCTGATGCTCTCTCTTTACGCATTCTGACCCTCTCATCTCAAAGAAAGACACAGAGAAAGAGAGGTGTGGGTGGGAGCGGGGGGTAGCTGTAGACAGATGACCTTGTGTGGCAGGCCATCTCACAGCAGGGGTGTGTGTGGCTGCGTTGTGATGGCTGAGCACTGAGTGTGATGACACCAGACTCACCAGCCCTCAGCCTCAGCCTCAGCCTTCGCCTCAGTCTCTGCCGCAGCCCTATCAATCAAAGCCAGCCCTGTCTCACTGACACCAGCCTGTCCTGTCTATCTGCCACCAGTGTTCCCTGTCTGTGTACGTACTAACCTGTCCTGTCTCACTGACACCAGTCCTGTCGGTCTAACACCAGTATTCAGTATATTCTCTCTACTCCCAACCAGTCCACCGGATTGCTGTTGCCTGTCTACCTGCCACAGGGCTCTAACCTGTCTGTGTGCCCACACCCTACTCTGTCTCACTGCTCACACTTCATCACGGTCTCTGGGGACCATAAGGGTTAAATGTACAGTCTGTGCATTGATGGCAGCGTTTGATCACTGCTTTCCTGCCTCTGGCCTTGCATTTTGCCTGTCACTGCACTAAGACCCGTTTTGTACCTCGGACCAGGAGCCGAGTTTGAAGTCATTTGAAATGGGGGTTGAAGTGGATGGATGCTTTAGGGAGTCGTTTAGGGTCCTGTGGAGGCACTGCGGTGGCTGGCTGCCCGTGCTGCAGTAATGAGCGAGATGCGGAAGCGCTCGGGATGAAAGGTGCTACTGTCGGCACATGCTCAGTGCTGATCAACGGCGTCTCTAATTTGCCTGAAAGGTTTCATATCCAATTAACGCAAGCGAATAAGCTGTCTAATGACCTAGAAGTTCCTGTTTTTTTGCGCTCTCTCTCTCTTTTTCTCTCTCATCTCTCTCTCTCTCTCTCTCTTTCCCGCTTCATTCGTTCATATCCCTCATTCTTCTCCTGAACAAAATTGATTCTCATTAAAAAGGTGCTTAATAAGATGAAACCCATTTTCATTTGTGTGTGTGTGTGTGTGTGTGTGTGTGTGTGTGTGTGCGTGTGTGTATGTGTGTGTGTGTGTGTGCGCGCATGTATGGACATGTATGGGAGTGTATGTGTGTCTGTGTGTGTGTGTTTGTGTGTGTGTGTGCGTGTGTGTGTACGTGTGTGTGTGCGTGTGCATGTGCGTGTGTGTCCATGGGCGTGTGTGTCCTTGCTTCGTTGATAAGGAGACAGAGGAAGTGGTAGTGGGAAAATGTGGAGAGTTCATATGGGAAAGACTGGGCTGGAGAGAGATAAATGGATGGATGGATAAAAAGAGAGAATCAGATCAAAGGCAGAGTTGAAAGACTGGCATAGAGAGACATAATGCAACAAAAGGGAAGGGTAGCAAGGGCATGAAGAGAGAGAGAAAAAAAGGAGGAATGCTCGGTCTTTCTTTCTTTCTTTTTTTCTGTCTTTGTCCATAGACACAGTTGTGTTTGTTGTGGCTTTATACATCTGTGTTAGCGTCATTTAATTTTTACTGTGTGTTTGTGTGTGTGTTTTTGCGTTAGATATTACCTAGGCAGGAGGCCTGTTATTGTGGTTGCGGATCCAGACATGCTGAGACAGGTGATGGTGAAGGACTTTAACCTGTTCCCTAACAGGATGGTAAGCAATCTACACAAAGATCAACACACTTTACAAAACACACCTGTCTGACCACACTGGAACACCCATTTTATACACACCCAATCACACACATTTCACTCCAACAGTTTCATAGGCCCCTTAAGCCTTTTACTTGAACACTCAAACACTTCCAGCATCAGTAAGTGTGGAAGAAGTACCCAGGTTTCAGTGGAACATGCGTCACACTGGGAAAAACAGCTTATCATGACTGACTCACAGTCTTCTTTGTCATGTCTAATTGTCTCTCAGGAAATCCTATTAAGCATGACATTACTGTACCACACACTAAAGTAATAACTGGGACATTGTATACATTATGTGCTTGTTTGTGGCTTTCTTCAACACACACACACACACACACATACACATACTTACATACAGTACATACATATACATGCACATGTACACGTACACATAAACACACACACACACCCAGAAGATTAGATTAGATTAGATTAGATTCAACTTTATTGTCATTACTCATGTATAAAAACAGGTAACGAAATGCAGAAACAGACACCCAGACACTGACACACATGCACAAAGCACCTGCTGATGCTTTCAAGTCTTTGCTCCTCAGTAGAGTTTATTTTTTATTGAAACTTGCCTAAAATAAATTGCATATCTGATATTCTTCGTCTGCTCTTGTAAATGATATTTAATGGTCTGTCTTTTTATGTTCACAACTGTCATAAACATCACTGTTAATGGGACATGCCATGGGGATAATTAGAGACGCGCACACACACATACACACACATACACACACATACACACCAGCAGGAAAATCATAAAGTTAGTTTCCATGGAGGCCTGAACAACAAACATAAAACGAAACACGCTGCTTGCAAGATATCTGCAGAACTCACTCAGACACACCCGCACACACACACACACACACACACACACACACACACACACACACACACACACACACACACAAGGTTAACACACCTCACATCGCTTACTGGTCATTTCCATTCAATTAAAGTCACTGAGCAAATTTTGCTGTTTTATGAGCAAGTTTTGCTGAGCAAATGCTGTTTTGGATTGCCAAGACACACAGACTTTGAATATAAGTCTCTACTCCCCTCTCTCTACAATATCATTCACACAAACACCACAGAAAGAGAGAGAAAATTCATAGGGAGTCATGCATTTAGCAGAAACTTTTATCCAAAGCGACTTACAGTACATTTGTCAACTGTCAATTACTTCAGGGCCAGTCTCCCCTAGAGGAGCTTAGGGTTAAGTGCCTTGCTCAAGGGTGCAATGGTGATAGCCAGGATACGAACCCACAATAATCAGGCTGCTAGCATGCACGCTAGCCAGGTTCCTTAACCGCTACGCTCCCACTGAGACCATGAGGATGAGGGAGGAATAGAGACGCAGGAAATTTAGATTACACATATTTACCATTAATTAACAGCTTATTACCATGCAAATGAATAACATACTAGCCATTTGTTAGTCATTACAAGTCACTTAGTAACACCTCATTCTGCATGATCTTATTCTACCCATAGTAGACCATTAACTAGACTTTCTCCAATATAAACTCTTAATTACTGCTTATTCATTGTAAGTAAGCTAGTTGTTGTATATGAATTATGATCTCAATATGCTTTGCTCAGTAAGGGGCTTATAAGGTGGTAGTACAACAGGAGCAGTTATTCTCAGGAGCAGTTATTTCTTAATCAAAAAGACATAATAAGGACTTGTTTGGACACTATTAGGTACTTGTAGTTTTGGGTTTTGTTCCAATGAATAGGCCAATAGGGGTGGTGGTAGCGTAGTGGTTAAGGAACCTGGCTAGCGTGTAAGTAGCCTGAAAAGTTTGGGGTTCGAATCCCGGCTGCCACCGTTGTGCCCTTGAGCAAGGCACTTAACCCTAAGTTGCTCTAGGGGAGACTGGCCCGGAACAATTGATAGTTGATGAGTTGTAAGTCGCTTTGGATAAAAGCATCTGCTAAATGCATAAATGTAAATGTAAATGTAAATCTTTTCTAAATGTTATTGAAGGAGAATAACTGTTCCTGTTGTAGTACTGCCTTATAAGCCCAAAACTAACCAAGGCATATTAAGATCATAATTCATATACAACAACTAACTTACTAACTACAAATAAACAGCAATTAGAAGTTTATATTGGAGAAATTCGTAGTTAATGGTCTATTATGGGTAAAATAAGGTCATGTAGAATAAGGTATTAAGAAGTGTTTACATGAATGCAGAGAAATCAGGTTCCCTGTTGACATGAGAAATACTGTTATCATCCAGAGAAACTAAAAACAGTTTTCTGATTGGCTGACAGGGTGTCCGTTGTTCCCTGATAACGGTTTGTCACCGATCCATATCAATGCTCTTTAGAATGTTAACTATAACAACAGCAAGCAGCCTTGTGGATCTACTTTCCCACAAAGTATAATAGACGTGGTGTAGCCTTCGGAGTCGTGCTGTTTTTTGCCCACCTCATCCATTATTCCCCTATATCGGGACACCTTGGCGACTGTTTACCCTAACATATCCCGGATCTCTACAGCGTAGTTTGCAGTGTTTGCACTGCTTGATTTTCTTCAGAACTCCATCTCGCAGGTCACACTCTAGAATCTTTCTCTGCAACTGTCAGATATCAGGATAAGGTGTTTACACGCTACAGATATCAGGATAAGGTGTTTACACGCTACAGTATCCTGATTTCATTTGCAGTATTTCACCCAGCACATCCCGATTTCTCGGAAACCGGGATAAGGACTTATTTGGGATACTGAATTCGGGGAAAAGTGTTTGCATGCGCAAACACAAAGCGTTATTATCCCGATCATATTCAAGTGTGTGTAGTGTGTGTAAACGTAGTCACTGACAGGGTAGAGCTCTGTTTTCACCTCCAGCAGGCCAGAGTCAGAGTCGGGAATAGCCCAGATGAGGTTGTGTTTCTGGGGGAGACGATAGTAGATGGGCCTCTAGTGCATAGATCATCTCAAAATATATTTTCTATTCTTCCATTATGCATTGTATTCAGTTTTTTATTGTGATGAGTTATTCCTGCCTGTCTTATGCCTGTCTGTCTTTTTGCAAGAGGTACTTTGAGAGGTGTTTCTTTGCTCTTCTAACCCTCTGTCCAGCTGTCCTCCTTGCATCGGGCAAAGAAACAATAGGCTCTTGGACACATTAATGATGCTTAGGACAATATGTAAAATATCCTACCCCAGAAATGATGCCTGATGCTTGAAAAATCTCTCTGTCTGTCTGTCTATCTATCTATCTATCTATCTGTCTATCTATCTATCTATGTGTTTCTCTCTGTGTCTCTCGTTCAGAGAGTGCGGATGGCCAGTAAACCGATGAGTGATTGTCTTCTCTTTTTGGCCGATGAGCAGTGGAAACGAGTGCGCAGCATCCTAACACCCTCCTTCAGCGCTGCCAAGATGAAAGAGGTAGGGGCCCAGGTCTCTCTTTCTCTTTCTCTCTCGCTCTTTCTCTCTCTCTCTCTTTCTCTCTTTCTCTCACTCTCTCAATCTCAGCTCATTTATTCAATGCAAATGACATTTATTGGCATGACTGTTTCAAAGCAGTGTTCCTAAAACCAACATGTTTTGAACACAATAATGCAATACATTTGAATACATCGTCCTCCTATCCCCTCTTTCCTCCCCTCCCCCTCACCCATCACCCAAATCAAATTCAGTCAGCCTTATTGGTGACACTAAGGCCAAAACAATATGATTTGTGAAGAGTACAGCAAGGTAGAAGACAAAGACAAACAGGCAATCTCTTTCTCTCCCTCTCCCTCTCTCTCTCCCTCTCTCTCTCTCTCTCTCTCTCTTTCTCTCTTTCTCTTTCTCTTTATTTCTGTCTATCTCTCACTGTCTGTATCTTTGGGGTGCTGTAATGGAGCGTCGTCCTGGTAGGTCTCTGGGTTGGTTGTTGTGTAGGTATCAGGGTAAAAGTGGGCTCTGTGGGGAAGAATATGTGCTCCACACACGACCACATGTCAATGAAGGCAGGGGTCATGGACAGTTTGCACAGGGCACTCATTCTGTTATTTAGACTGCTGGTTGTTGATGTCATACTGAAACGTTTGTTGTTGTTGAGGTGTGTGTGTGTATACTTGCGTATGCACGCGTGTGTGAATGTGTGACATTTTGTGTTTTATATGTGTATATGTGTATATGTGAACTATATTTGTACTGTTTTCTAGTTTCTCTCAAGAAAGACTGGCTTTGTAGCTTAAACTGTGTGTGCCTGTGAGATTTAGTCACTGTAGAGAAATAGCTCACATAAAAACCAACACCACACTGGCAAGCCAATTAGACAAGAGAGAATTTTGAGTATCTGGGAGGGAGCAGAACTGGGGTGTGTTTGTGTATGTGTGTGCATGCGTGCGTGTGTGCTTATGTGTGTGGTTGTTGCAACCTAAATTTGACTTGAATTACAAAGACACACATATAACGATACATCTAAATACAACACACACACACACACACACAAAAGGGTATCCTTACTGTGTGAACAAATAGTGCAATTATTCAAACATTTTCACCACTGGTTTATCAATTACAATTCAGGTCTATTTTTTTTTTGTATTGAAATCTGGGTAATAACACATTGGCAGAGACGTGTCACTGCCGGTATGCAGCTGTCTCTGGCTCATGTGGCCCTGTTCTGGACCTGATTTGGCACGGATCTGGCAGTTCTGTTCCACAGTGTCTCTCTCTCTTGCTCTCTCTTGCGGGGAGGCAGCGCTGCAGTGAGCTCACTGTGGAGTCTTCCAGAAAGCGTCACGGGAGAGTGAGGATCTGGGCCTGACAGAGCCATAAATAATTTACGACTTTTATAAACAGCGTTTACCGTCAACAGCCCCAGCCACAGGCACCGCCAGTGCGGCAAATGACTCCATCATGGTCAGCTCGCTGTTTGTTTGGTTTTGCACTTTGGGAGAGAAACGTCAGGGGGCTGTTTTTCGGTTTTATATGAAAACGGGTCTCACTCGTGGACAGTGGTCAGATGCAGACAGAGCAGTAATGTGTGTGTGTGTGTGTGAGACAGAGAGAGAGTTGGGGAGAGAAAAGTGTATTGTGTGTGTGTGTGTGTGTGCGTGCGTGCGTGCGTGTGTGTGATTTTCCTCTTGCAGTCACACACTGACACACCTTTTACCTCCTTGCATACACATACCTCCTGCATTACACATTCATATGTGAACTCAAACCAAATACATACACACACACACACACACAATTGCTAATTTGAAATTCATACACAGGAAGAAACACACAGAAACACCACAATGCATATTCAAGTAGTCATTATGTCAGTAATCACTAATCAAGCGAACACACATGCTCTCACAAACACACTCACCCTAAATTTCTATTCATGAAGCTATCAGAAATCACTCAACTCTCCAAACAAGGTGAGCCCACCGTTATAAAACAAGCTGGAATCTAAACCATTCTAAACCAAATGATCAGGAAGGCATGCATGCAGACATGATGGAGCAGCGGTTACATTGCTTGATTGAAAATTTCTAAACCCCATGTTGCAGGTCTGTGTCACTTTGGATAAAATCGTCTGCTAAATACCAGTCAACTTTAACTTCAGGAAGGCCTTGATTGAAAGGCCAATGAATGTTGTTTACAGTAGTTCTAATGGTAGACTGTGTTGTCCATATGCTTTATGTTTGCAGAGAGAATCATATACAGTTGCATAGCTGCATTTATATACAGCTTACATTACATATGATGATGAGCCAATAACAAAGCCTTTATGGTTCAGGGGTACGTTTCCCAAAACCATAGTTGCCAAGTTAACAGCTTAGTCGGTTGCCACTGGGTCAGATCTACATTCATACATGCAGCCCCAAGACTTAGAATTAGGGGAACCTGTATTTTTGTTCACGCAGTAAGCCAACCCTTTTGAGGTCGAGGAAACATTTTCAAGTTTCAAGTTTTATTGTCGGTGCAGTATGTGTCGCATAAGAGTGAACTGACTGAAATACTGCAAGACTTCATTTTCCCTATTCTGACGCAAGAACGAGGGAGACGTCCAAATATGATTTCTGACATCAGAATCTCTCAACCGCCTCACAAAAACTTAATGGACTTTTTTTTTCGGACTCAAAGTGGTTCTAGAAACATTACAGTCTCAAGCGGAAAAACAAAGTCACACAAAAAGTGAGTTTTGTATAATATGTACACTTTGAGATCCCTACCAACACACACACGCACACACACATGCACCCCCCCCCCCCACTCCCCTCCCCACACACACACAGAGCGAACTTCTTGATACCTGCTCAATACCCCTCTAAAGATTTCTTCATAATGAAGAGCCTCAGTCAGTCAGTGGCAGTGCATTCTGCTCAGCTCAAGTCATTTCAATGCCCTCAGCACACCGTGGCTCGTTTCTTCTCCATTTGCCATGTTAATGGCAGAACAGAACAAAAAAAAAAAAAAAAAAAAGGTTTCCCTTAACTCCTGATATTAAAGCAATAGTAAATGTTTCATATGATTCTGTCAGTGTTTATGGATCAAAGACATTTAGCACTGTGGAGGATTCATATGCACCAGAGTGTTTTCCCATTCAGCGGAAGGATGCTTGCATTATCATATTTAATACAGCATCTGTGAGCTGTGTACATAATGCTCAGTGGTGTGTTATTGTGACTGTTATTAGTGTCTTGGTGGCACATTACTGCTGTTTTACGGTCTGCTCTGTTTGGTGTAGCCTGCTGCACCAAACAGTGATATGTAAATGAGGTCATCCATATTCAGCGCCCTCTGCTTATTGAAGGTCTGCAGCTCTGCGAGACCCAGTGATGATGGGTATGTAAAACGAGTGTGTGCTGGAAGAAAAAAAAAAACTAATAAAAAAAATTAGTATTACTTTTTATGCCTGCGACCCCCCAGCACCACGGCGCTACAATTTGCATTTTATTCTGGTCGTATGCTTTTCTTCATCACTCATGGGGTATTACCAGAAGGAGGATAGCACCATGGCCACTTCAGTACATAGGCCATACAGCAGACCACTTGGCAGCAGCACCTGCGACTGAACAAAAGCGTTATCTATTAGCATGGAAATGCAGACACAACGCTAGCAAATTTAAATTTGTTCTGCAGGTCCATCTGACCATGAGCCAATGGAGCTTATTAGCTATGTCCCTAAATCCCAGGCACCAATCACACCACCAGTCTGTGTGGTATAGGCTGGCTCAGAGCCATGTAGAGAGCAAGGCACATTTGCTGTTTTGCTTGTTCATTGCTCTGATTGGTCAGTGCTATCCAGTTGCGTACAGAGGCATTTTGATACGCAGAGTGTAGATGTAGGTCTGGGTTCCAGGCTAATTATCGAAAACAATGTTTGCCTATACTGCCTGGCTTCATTTGATATTGGTCCTGTCAACTAAACAGTAAACGATGTTTAAAAGATGACATGTTTGTTTAAGAGTTTGAGGACCATTTGGCTTGAGGGCAAACCCCCTTGTCTTCAGATTGG
Organism: Tenualosa ilisha; assembly: GCA_015244755.2. Classification (NCBI taxonomy): domain Eukaryota; kingdom Metazoa; phylum Chordata; class Actinopteri; order Clupeiformes; family Clupeidae; genus Tenualosa; species Tenualosa ilisha. The sequence continues at coordinate 5,210,745 of PYXC01000001.1, forward strand.
AGTTAGTTCTGAACTGGATCTAGCTGTGCTCTCAAAAAGATTTGTTCCAGATCAGGGACAGATTGATCTCAAAATCTGCAGTTGTCTGGGTTGAGCGTCAGTGGCTTTGTGAATCTGTGAGAGTGTGTGGGCCTTTGTGTGTGTGTGTGTGTTTGCATGTGTGTGTGAGAGAGAGAAAGAGTGAAAGTTAGTGTGTGCTGAGCGTGTGGTCTTGGAAAGCATCTCCACTTAATGCTCCGATCCTATTTAATGAATAAATGAATTGATTAGCTGGTGTTTGATCCATCATCATCAGCACACTTCTCCCCATGGTAATGACCATTTTAATTACACACACACACACACACACACACACACACACACCACACACACACACACACACACTTTAATGCCCTTTTAATTGATTCAGCTCCTTGTGTTGTCCTCAGTCACAAATAAATGTCTACATATGCATGTGTGCACACACACACACAGGACAGACACACTTGCAGACATACACTTCAGCTTTCATCTGCAGCGAAAACAGATGGGAAATATGTGATTGATCTAAGATTAATTAGGATTTTATTTGATGAGCATTCTTCCTTTCTTTAATTTGTCTGTTTACACCGCTCTTATGTGTCGCTCCAGCATGTTTGAGATTATTATATGCTGCCTTTGTTTTTGCTCTACTGTGTGACCATAGTCATATCATGATTGACAGTTAGACTGTTGTTCTCTCAGTCTTCTCATGAAAAGTTGTAGTCAAGTTATATTGATCACGCCTTCGCCCATAGCCCCAGTGTGACAGGCGGGTCTGTGACCAGCGCCACTTTGGCTGCAGGACCGGACGGCTGCTTGCCCATGACCCCCCCCCCCCCCTTCCTGTTGCAAGTCATGTATCTAATGTTATATGTGCTCATGTGTACTGAGGTGTTTTTGCTCCCCTACATTGTGCTCCCCATTGGAGCACAGTCTGGAGGTGCCTTTTTTCTCCTTCTCTCCTCATGTTATGCTGTATTGTGCCTTTCATCCCCCAAATTGGAACACAGGTGGCGCATCTCCTGATGCAGTGACCTCTTGCTCTCCCCACCACAGGGGGAGTGGGGAATGTAATTTCCATTCCTTTGTATGTCTTGTTCATGTGAAGAAATTGACAAATAAAGCTACTTCTACTACTACAGTATTGATATATGGCCAGTTTCACATTCCCTCACATTCCCTCTCTGTCTGTGTGTGTGTGTGTGTGTGTGTGTGTGTGTGTTTGTAGATGGTGCCACTGATCAACACAGCCACTGAGACATTACTCACCAACCTTGAAGGACATGCAGAAAGTGACCAGAGCTTTGACATCCACAAGTAAGTGAATCTGTGTGTGTGTGTGTGTATGTGTGTGTGTGTGTGTATGTCTGTGTGTGCGTGTGTGTGTGTGTTTGTGAGAGAGAGTGAGAAAGAGAGGAAGAGTTGTGTGTCTGCCATAGAATATGCATTTTTGTGAGCATATTGTGCATGTTGTGCATATTGTGCATATTGTGCATTTTTGTGCATAATATGCATTTTCGTGAGCATATTGTGCAGTAGCTCTAAAATACATTAGTATTTTTTTAAATACATTTAGTTTAGGTCTTAAATTGGTCTGAATTTTGAACTATTACAGCACAAGTGTGGTGCATTTTGTGTGGACTATGCCACTTGCTTGAAGTGCGTCTTCTATTTTTCTATTCTATTTTTTTCATGTGAAGATGGTAGTTGTAGTCGATAGCATCATTAAAAAGTATATCCTATGGACGTAGAATCCATAAATCCACAAAGATGTGCAAATTTTTCCTGGAAAGGGTATCGTGTTGGTCTAAAATTTCAATCATAAGGGTTATAAAAAGGTCTTAAAAAGTCTTAAATTTGAGTCGTTGAAACCAGCAGAAACCCTGATTAAAGCTTGCTCATACTGCACATATGAGTAAAGATTGTGCCACCACATTCACCTCAGCACTGTGCTGAATGGGTTTTGCAGTTCCACTCCTGCCAGGTCCTGTCCTGCTCTTTCAGACCTCTTTAAAATGCTTAGCCATTAGCAGGAAACCGAAACGATCGCTTGCAGCTCACCGCAGTCCCTGTGGCCACATGACGCCCACATCTCAAGCAGCTGCATCAGCAGAAAGACACAGTGTTCCATCACCTTTAGCTCACTCAACACATCCACACAATGTGAGTGCATCTGAGGATCATGCTCACACATACCTACTGCAAGAGACAGTAAACTCTCACATAAGTACTCAAGTAAGTGTATATATATATATATATATGTATACAATAATATAGGATTCTTACAGGAACCCCCTAAGACCCAAGCTATACATTTGTAAGCACTTTCTATTCTGAATCAGTAGCCCCTCATAAGTATAATAAAAAATAAATATTTCTTCCAGGCAACAAGCCATTTTCTAGAAAAATCGTGTCCTTATGTGAGACATCGGGTTAGTTGCCTATGCATAACACATGTAAATGTATTTACTTTTAAAATTTTTCACAGGAACATTTGGATCTTCAATGGACTAATTCTAACAATTGAGTAACTGGCTTTTCAATTTTAAAAAATGTTCAAAAATATATCCAATCAAAAATGACAGTGAAGCCACCAAAAAGAGAGTGAGGTCATATCTCGGCAGGTCTTTGGTTGATAGCCATGAAACTGACAGTAAATGTTAAATGTTACAGTAAAAATTGTAAATGTAAATTCAAGTTGTTTTTGTAGAAATAATGTTTAGCTAGTCTGCTAGGTCCCCATATAATTGCTGGGCCCCCAGAATTTCAAAAACGCACTTACAGAAAACAAGCAGTTCAATTCAGCAACAATCAAAAGATGTAAATAGGAACAATTACAAGTAGTAATTCTTTTACCAGTAATGATAAAGAGATTGTAAGACAATTCATGTTCTCATTTGTGTGTGTGTGTGTGTGTGTGTGTGCATGTGTGTGTGTCCTGCAGATGTTTTGGCTGCTTCACCATGGATGTGATTGCCAGTGTGGCCTTTGGCCTACAGGTGGACTCCCAGAGTGACTCCAATGAACCATTTGTGTACCACGCCCAGAAGTTCTTCTCCTTTTCCTTCTTCCGACCCATCATGTTTGTTTTCAGTGAGTGTTGTTTCTTTAGACCTGTCCTGTTTGTGTTCAGTAAGTCAGTGATTTTTGTTTGTTTAGGCCCATCATGTTTGTGTTTAGTGAGTCACTGAGGCTGTTTGTTTGGGCCTATCATATTTGTGTTCAGTGAGTCAGTGAGTGTTGGTTGTTTAGGCCTTTCATGTTAGTGTTAAGTTAATACTGTTTGTTTTGGTCCATCATGTTTGTATTCAGTGATTCAGTGAGTGCTGTTTGTTTTGGTCCACCATGTTTGTGTTCAGTGAGTCACTGAGTGCTGTTTGTTTTGGCTAATCGTGTTTGCATTCAGTTTGCGCCGTTCGAGGTCCTATTGGCCTCCCAACAAGGTGAAATAAATTAGCCGTTCAATGGGAGAGTGAATGTTGAATTCAAGGACGGTTAAACAGAATACTACAGTGAAAATGCATAAAACATCTCACAGAACACACAATGGAAGTGGCACAGAAGACTTTTACAGTATACACACACACACACACACACAAATTGGAATACACATATTTTCTCACATGATTACACAACACACATAGACATAGTAGAGAAAATCAAAACGATGTACTGGTTGTAAATTTCATTCTCTCTCCTCTCTCTGTCGTGTCTCTATTTTAATTCTCTCCCTCCCCCATGGCAACTAGTCATGTTCCCCTTCCTGTTCCCCCTCCTGCGGTTCCTGCCCAATAAGAACCGTGATGAGATGAACACGTTCTTCAACAGCTGCATCCTTAAAATGATCCAGCAACGAGATGAGCTTCCACCCGAACAGGTTAAACACTCTTCTTAGGAACATACACAACCTCTCTCTCTCTCTCACACACACACACACACACATACTCTCACTCACTCACTCATTCACTTATTCACTTACAAACACATACACACACACACACACACACACGCACAGACATATACTCTCACTCATTCATTCATTCATTCATTCACTTACTTACACACATACTCACACACACACACAGATATATACACGCACACATATACTCACTCACTCATTCATTCAATTACTCACACACATACACACACAGACAGATATATACATGCACACATATACTCACTCACTCATTTATTCATTCACTTACTCACACACATACTCACACACACACACACAGATATAGATTTGTGAAGCTTTAAGCAGCATACAGTAAATACCATATTCCATTCCACCAAACTACTATGTATTATTAATCTATTTGGAGAAATATGTTTCCAGCACCCCAGGGGATATGAATTATGTTCTGTGGACTATGTTGGAATATTTTGTTCACAGTAGGTTCACTCAGACTGATTTATTCTGCCCTCTGATTCATGCCGCACCACGGCCGTACTGTTTTTCAAACTGGCCTTTGCCATCTTATGCTAGAACATGGCAGTTCCTTTCTCACTTGTTCAGTGTGTCTAGCTGTGACCCTATGGAGTCCCTGACCTCGTGACCCCATGTGTGTTTTTCCACAGCGACGTCGTGACTTTCTTCAACTTATGCTTGACTCACGGACCTCCAAGGAGTGTGTGTCGCTTGACCAGTTTGACGTTGTCAACCAAGCAGACGAGGTGGCTTCCTCCTCGCACACACATTCCACCTCCACGCGACACACACTCAATGGCTCATCGGCCCAGGAGAACAAGCAGGAGACGCCCAAGCGGTCTCCGACACACGGTCAGGCGCAGAAGCGGGTGATGACGGAGGATGAGATTGTGGGCCAGGCCTTCATCTTCCTGCTGGCGGGCTATGAGACCAGCAGCAACACGCTGGGCTTCACCTGCTACCTGCTGGCCACACACCCAGAGTGTCAACAGAGACTTCACTGTGAGGTGGACAACTTCTTCAGCAGACACGTGAGTTGCACACACTCACATTCAGAGACACTAACACACACACACACAGACACACACACACACATGATTCATACACACAAACATGCACACACATACTCACACTCATTGCCATTCTCATAAACAAGGTCAGACACACTCTCAAACTGCATTTTAAATTGCATGGGGTTCACACTTCTGTGCTCGAACCCCTGCTAAACACTAAGCTTAGCTTACATATGCCAGTTTTAAGTCAACCAGCTGTGATGAAAGAGAGAGAGAGATTGAGAGATCAATCTGCACAGCCATTGAACATTGAGCTGAAATATAATAAATATCAGTTTCCATGATCTTGGAAAGTGCTATAAAAGTGAATTTAAATCAAGTACACTTTATGGCCTTCACACTTACAGTGACATTTGAAAGAAATAAGTCTGAGGGAAAAGAACACATCAGCGTTGTCCTTGGTCTGAGGCCAACCCAGGGGGAGCAGATAGACTCAAGGCTGCAGGTTCTGTGTGCTTCATGGTTTGATGTCCTCTGCTGTCGACTAATCAGGTCTGGTTTAGTGGATTTGTTTGCAAAATCAGCTCAGTTTACAAAGTCAAAGGCAGCATCACTCCTTCACGGTATAGGTCTGTGAATTTTGTAAGGGATTCACGCACTGTATGATACATACATCATGCATGTGTGCACACACACACATCCTTGGAACAGTGTCTCCAACCCCTCAGGACAGAAGCCCTCCTGTCTGCAGTAATAATACTGTTCCACCTCTGCGGTGTGCCGCTGTGTGCATGTGTGTGTGTGTGTGTGTGTCTGTGTGTGTGTGTGTGTGTGCGCGTGTGTTTGATGTTCTGTGTGTGAAACCTGTAATCTTGACACAAAGAGTAGTCAGGGAGTGGGCTGGGAAGAAGGTGAGAGAGAAACAGAGGCACCAAAAGGGGAAGAGTTTGTGTTTAAGAAAAAGATTGATCTAGAGACGCCAGAGGGAGGGGGGGTGTCCTTGTGCAAGTGTGTGTGTGTGGATTTATGTGTGTATATGTGTGGTGTGTGTGTTCACGTGTGTGTCCTTGTGTGAAATAAAGAGAAAAGAGTTTCATTTAGGTGTCATACTGATTGTGTATGTGTGCGTATGTCTGTAAATGTGTGTGTGTCTTTATCTGTGTGTTAGTCTGCATCTCAGTCTGTGGGTGGATTTGTGTGTGTGCGTGTGTGCGTGTGCGTGTGCGTGTGTGTGTGTGTGTGTGTGTGTGCGTGCACACGCGTGCGTGCTTGTGCAGTGTGCATGTGTGCGAGTGTGTGTATGTGGGTGCCTGACTGTAACAGAGAATCTGCCAACTCCGTTTCACCTGCTGTTGACCGAACCATACAATTAGAGAGAACAAAGAGCAGCCATTTTCTGTCAGCGCTCAGAGGAAAGCACATCCACTAGCTGCTCTATAAGAGGAGAAAAGAAAACTGCTGTTCTTATCTCAGTCTTATCTCTAGGATAGGGAAACACACACACACACACACACACACACACACACACAGACATTTTAAAATTCTCGGACATGTAAACATGTGAAATGTAACCTGGGATTCTAAGCAAGTAAGGATCTGCTGTAGATATGTGATTATTTGTTGAAGTTTTAAGCACATTTGTCTATATTGAACTTGTTTCTCTATATTTGATTTAAGTCAAAAGTTAAAGTCCAGTTTTGGTCATAGATATTATCATGGTCAGCAAGCTAGTCACGCTCCACCACCTTTGCGGTATTTAAGCAGTAAGCCCCGAGAGGGCGTTCTATACCGTGAGTATGGCACAGCTGAGAGGGGTTAACAGCACTCAGCTCGCCTCGTGCCTAACAACACCCCTCACCACTCACGGTTACCACACATACCTCGCTCGGTTTCATTAGACAAAGCCACAGCAACAAGAAATGTAGCGATTTATTCCGAAACATCAGTTCCTCTGCCAAGAAATGTATTTCCTTCTGCTGAACGGTTGCCAAGTAACGCACAAACACAGCCAAAGCAACTTTTGAATTCCACAGCAATATTAAAACGAAATGTGGTGCTATATCAGGGAATATGCAATGGCATCGAACATGATTCAACCAATCATAATCAAGGACTGGAACTAGCCATTTTAGAATACTTATTATGTCACCTGTGGTGAATATAGCAGTTTGAAACATTCTGAGAATATTTCACTTGGTTTGTTTTCACTGAATGAAAAGCTCTTCTCTCTCTCTGTCTCTCTCTCGCTCATTCTCTCTCATTCACACACACACACACACACACACACACACACACACACACACACTCACACTCACACTGCATTCATGTCAGCTAATGACCCTTGACATTAATGCTCGTTAACCTTGTGAAGGTAAGCTGATTTGAATTTGATTTGAATTTGTGTCTGGACTCCCCCTGTGGCATCCACTGTTTGAGCTGAGTACTAATACAGAGAGAAATACCATACACACACACACACACACACACACATACATGCACATACACACACACACACACACACATACATACACACACACACACACACACACACACACACACACACACACTCACACACACACACACACACTCACACACACACACACACACATACACACATACACACACACTCACACACACATACACGCACATGCCATCCACAGAACACCTCAATCGCAGAGCTAAGCTGACAGACCACAGCTCTAACTGAACACACACCAGTGCTGAAATATACATCACAACTCCTAACCCACCCGAATGCATTACTACAGCGGAGTGCATTTTAACAAGCCCAGCCCCCCCCCCTCTCTCTCTCACTGCTCGTTCCTGCACTCAACTGCTTGCTCCAGGATGGGTTTAATAGGGGAGGATTGTAAAGTGTCTGATGCTGTCTGGTCTGTCTCACAAAGTCTTGCGTTTAACAGTCTGAGGGACATTTGTGGTTTAGGTGATTGAGGTGTTTTATATTTTGGAGAATTTCCTGTCTGTACGTGGGTTGATGATGATGATGCCTCCATCGGGGGTTTGGACACTCAGTAAAGTCAGTCGCTTGTCATGTATTATTTGTGTATAATTCTCAAACAAATCCAACATTACATTCTCCTACTATTGAGGGGGGTGGTGTCTGCCATTTCAGCACCTTGGTCAGTTACCTCATTAATGTTCCTCTCCTACACAAACTATCTATGCAGGTGAGTGACCACATGAAATGTGGTTTTGTTGCCCCATGATGTCTGCCATCCCTGCATGTCCATAACCATAAATGCCTCCGACAGTCCCTTAGGCAGTGCCTGTTTCAGCCTGGTGTTTGTATTTCTATGCTGGGGAGCTGTAAGTGACCCTGCCATACCTGGTTTATACATAGGGGTGGGATTAGAGGTGTTAGTCAGCCAGCAGTGGGTGGCTGTGTGTGGAGTTGAAGTGTGTGTGTGTGTGTGTGTTTGTGTGTGTGCGCGCATGTGCACTCGTGCGTTTTTGGGTGAAGGTGGGTTAGTGGGTGTTTGGGGTCGAAGATCGGTGTGTGTCTGGTTGTGGGTGACGGTGCATTAATGGGTGTGTTTGGGGATTATGGAGTGTGGGTGAGTGGTGATGAAGGGAGGTGCGAGTGTTTGTGTGTGTTTGTGTGTGTGTATGTATGTGTGTGTGTGAGTTCTGGGATGAGAGTGGGAGTGTGTGTGTTTGGGGGTGAAGGTCGGTGCGGCTCTTTCTCCTCGTGCCCTGCTGGGCCAATCAGTCAGCATTCCTTAGAACCATGGGGTGCCCAACCTCCACAAACTCTGAGTGAGAGAGAGCAGCATGCATAGACGCACACACATACACACACACACACACACACACACACACACACACACACACACACAATTAAGAAGAGAAAAAAACAAGCACTGCATAAACATACATACATTCATGGACCCACACAAACATTTGCACTCATACAAAAAACACAAACACACACACACACACAGGGTCGAGGAGAAAAGTTGAATCGAGAGAAAAGCAAGCACTACACAAACACGAGTCAGTGTTGTGTATGAAAGTAGACATTGGAATAGAATTATGGGTTTCAGTCAGAGGGCCTGTTGGGTTGCATTATTACTGTTATTATGAGTCAGTCCCTGAGAAAAGTACCTCTTTTAACACACACACTGCACATGGCCACGGTATGGCACACACACACTCACACACTTACAAACCACACATGGCCAGGCTATGCCTGGAAAGCCAGCAATAGGTAGCACAGAATCTGATTCCATCACAAAAAAAAAAAACACAAAACACACTGATTGTAAATTATCCAGCTGTACTGGTTTATAGTGATTGAGTCATATTGTCATATCAAATATCAGTAAGTAAGTGACCATCTCTCTCTCTCTCTCTCTCTCTCTCTCTCTCTCTCTCTCTCTCTCTCTCTCTCTCTCTCTCTTTCTCTTTCTCTCTGTCGCGCTCTCGCTCTCGCTCCCTCGCTTGCTGTTCTCGCTCGCTCTCTCTCTCTCTCACCAAAAAAAAACACAAAGCACACTGATTGTAAATTATCCAGCTGTACTGGTTTATAGTGATTGAGTCAGATTGTCATATCAAATATCAATAAGTCAGTGACCATCTCTTTCTCTCTCTGTCTCTCACTCTCACTCTCTCTCTCTCTTTCTCTTTCTCTCTGTCGCGCTCTCGCTCTCGCTCCCTCGCTTGCTGTTCTCCACCTGCTCCTCCTCCTGGTGTGATCTGTGTCTCCTAGCCAATGCTATCCCCCTGATGAGCTTCTGTGCTCTCTGTGGGGCTGGCTCATTCATTTATCTTCTTATCTCCATAAGGAAGAGGAGCAGGTGAATCAGAGCAGAGATACACATTCTTACAGCCTTTCTCTCCCTCCCTCCCTCTCTCTTTCTCTCTCTCTGTCTCCCATACTCCTTCTCTTTCACACACACACTCTTTCTCTCCACTCTCACTCTGCCAGTCTACATGTCTCTCTCACTCACACAAACAGTTACCACTTGCAGATAGACACACAACGACAAACACAGATTCCCATAAACTGACATACAGACAGAGGAACTGGCCGACAGCAGTGGATACCAGAGATTGAAGGATGGCGTGTGTGTGTTTGTTTGTTTGTTTGTTTGTTTGTGGGGGGGTTAGAGAAGGACAAAGGCTGTCGTTTACGGCTTGTCGACAAAGACAGACAGGATAAGACGTGTTCAGGCTTTAAAGACAAAGGGCTTCACTGCAGTAGACTGTGTAGTAAGAAGTCTGTGGTGTGTTGTTTGTTGTCTTGTCTCTGGTCTGCTCACAGGGTTCTGTTGTTTGTAATATTTGCACAGATGTGAATACATAATATATTTTCTCTTCCTCTCTCTCTCATACATACACACACACATACACACACACAAACACATGCACACACAGAGAAGCATACACATGCATGCACACATACACACACACACACAGAGAAGCATACACACACACACACACACAAACACACACACACACACATACATACACACACATACAGAGAAGCATACACATGCACACATACACACACACACACACAGAAGCATACACACACACACACACGCACACACACATACACACAAACAGAGAAGCATACGCACACACACACACACACACACACACACACACACACACACACGCTAAAGTCCCACAGGTATTGATGGGCTATGGAATTGATTCTGCCGGTGTTGGCCACACAGCCTTACTTTGTTAAGGTCCATCGATCTCTATGAGTCAGCCCCGACCCTCCCTTCCCCTCCTCTCCCCTTTTGCCATCTCCTCTCCCCTTCTCTCTTTTCCTTTGTTCTGTCCATTCCAGAAGTGATGGCATGCCTGAAAGCTTTTGCCCCCAAGCCCCCAAGTGGGGCTTTGCACCCCTAGGTCACTGACTGAAAAGAATAGAGAGAGAGTAAGAGACAAAGAGAGAGAGAGAGAAAGACTGTGTGTGTGTGTGTGTGAGAGAGAGAGAGAGAGAGAGCATAACCTAACTAGCTTTTATTGTATAATTTATTTAATTTATTTCAAGTTAGTGAAATATAGAACATGCAATTATAGAACATAAAAATGATATGGTTTTGTCCTACTGACAGAGTATTATACTGATCTGTGCTGATTTCTCTCTAGTTTGTTTCTGAGTTCCTATTGTTAAAAGCAAATAAAATAATGTATCCCAGCTCTATGTGTCCACATATAGACATTTGCTTAGGCTGTCTATTTCATGTGTCTATCATACTTTGTAAGATGGCTCTGGCAATATTAACGTGTTGTCTGTCATGCCAGCGAAGCATTATTGAATTGAACTGAGTTGAGAAAGAGACAGATCGACAGACATGGAGAGAGAGAGAGAGAGAGAGAGAGAGAGAGAATGGCTAGGGCCATCTTTTACTTCCCCTTTTGGTGAAGACGATTTACTCTCCTATTGGATGTAACACGTGGCCTAAAGGGAGCACTGTGGTGAGTTTTTGTTAAATAATTTTCACTTCTGTGTGTGTGCACACTCACAAACTCGCAAGCACACACACATACACACACACATACACATACACACACACAGGGATTGAGTGAGAAAGAGAGGAAGAGAAAGAGAGACTGGATGAGAGAGTGTGATAGAGGAATGGTATTGTTCTTTTTCAAAACCAATTCTTCCACAGCCAGAGTTTGATGGCTGTAGCGTTGATGTTTTGTCCAGTGGGGTCTGTTCCTCAGAGGTCACTCATGGGGAGTGATTCTCTGTTAAGAACACTTTTTCCTGTTTTCATCCTCACAGACACTAGTCCAGAGCAGCCTGGGACACACACACAAACACACACACACACCATCCCAGAGCATTTGAAGAAAAAGTTTTTCCTGCGTTCATCCTCACAGACACTAGCCCAGAGCAGCCCAGGGCATACGCACAAGCACACGTACACATGCACACCCACACACACAAACTTACATGCACACAAACAACACACACACATACACACACACACAAACTCGCATATGCACAAATTATCACACACACACACACACACACACACACACACACACACACACACACACACACATACACATCATCATCATCCCAGAGCATTAGAGGCCTGTCCAGACATACAAGGACACGTCTGGAGTCCTCATCATGACTATTTCAGTTCAAATCCCTGTGCCAGACTTCAAATACGTTTGTTAAATTTTCATGGTTTTCCACTACGGCAAAGGCAGATTACTGGGTAGCCAGCAGTGAGTAGCACTGGCCTCCAGTGGAAACACATTTGCGGCCTAATATTTGCATGTGTTAAGAAAGGGTTGATGAGTCTAAAAAGTCACTTGAAGTGTTCAATAAAGATATGATGATTTATTTTAAGTGAAACTTTTAGGCTATGTATAGTTATGTGAGTACATCGATCATTGGTATCACTGATTCATTTGGCAGCTTTATGACACAGGAAAGATTTGGAATTTTAAGAATCTCTCTAACTCTCTCTCTCTCCCTCTCTGTGTCTCTCCCTTCTCTCTCTCTGCCTCTCTCTCTCTCTCACACACACACACACACATGCACATCTTTCTTTCCCTTTCCCGTTCATTCACTCGATCGTTCACTTGTTTAAATCTCCTCTATCACTCTTACCTGAAAGGCTGGTATGCAGCACAAAGCTCCAGTGTTAATTTGTGTTAATTTGGCCACATTTTTCTCATAGAGTAACAGCTGATCACCAATCAGGTCTTGCCCAGCAAGAGCAAAGAAACATCACAGGACAGAGAGGACCTGGATCTCACAACCTGCAGATCTAGCTTGATAGTTAATCGTTTGGATGCAGATCAGGACCTGCAGACTTAAACCACATTATATAGGTAGGACCAGAAACGTTAGACCTGCAGATTATTGTGTGTGCAGCACCAGCAGATCTGGAGTAAATTGGCTGCACATCCTACAGCTCTGGTTGGAGTTACCCACTGAAGAGTGAGGAGGGAGTGCACACATTCTCTTGATACAAAAACAGCACAGGCTCCCTCATATGCGGTGTGCAGTACAGCAGTATGCCTCTTCTGAAACAGCCAGGGACTGTAGAGCGTGGAATTTCCATGGATATGCCAAGATGGTGTCCAAACAAAAGAAGGTGAATATAGAGAATAACTACACATGCTGCCAGACTTGTCTTGTAGGGTGATGGAGAGAAACGATAGGTACCGCACTGTACATTTGTGTGTGTGTGGGGTGTGTGTGTGTGTGTGGGGGGGGGGGGGGGGGGGGTGAGAGAGAGAGAGAGTGTGTGTGTGAGTGAGTGAGCGAGCGAGCTGGTAAAGTGCCTGACTGCTGCATGCAAAGGGCCCATATTACCTGCTAGATCATTCCAGAAATCCATAAGCCCAGTCAACCACACACACAAATACAAATATGCTTACACTTTTTTTTAAACTCAAATCCCACCCACCATCTACCCCCCCAGACACACACACACACACACCCTTGCACACACAGATGTATAATTATGTTGTCAAAAATATACACACATCCACACACACATCCACTTCTAACTTCACCTCTTCACTTACTGTAAGTAACGTGTGTGTGTGTGACTAACACTGTCTACAGCATAATTATAATGCATGAAGCTACTGCCTCCACACCATTACTATTTCCAAAGTAATGGATTAATGGATTTCAGGTTCTGTTTGTTGCTCCGTGGAGTTTGAATGTGATGGGCCCCTGATGAAAGTACTTGTTAGGGGAAAATGCAGAGAGATAGAAATGGTAACACAACCAAGGGAGTAATAGAAAGAGATGGATAGCTCTTTTTCTCTTTCTCTTTCTCTTTCTCTTTCTCTCTCTCTCTCTCTCTGTCTCTCTCTCTCTCTCTCTCTCTCTCTCTCTCTCTCTTTCTCTGTCTCTGTCTCTGTCTCTTTCTCTCTCTCTCTCGCTGTCTCTCTTATTCACTCTGCTCTGTTTGTAACACTTACTGTACTGTACTGAGGTTCATTAAGTTCAGCACCCATTTGTGTGGAGCTCCTCACAGAAACAGAGACTGAAAAGCTTTAACAGACACTCATTGTGACATGGAAAGCAAGTCACACTCTCTGAGAAAGAGTTGTAAAACTGCACAGATGAAGGAAAATAAGGCATTAAAAATGCTCCAAGTGGAATCTTTTCAATTAGTTATGGGGATCCATTAATATTCAAAAATTCCAGCAACACGCAAAAAGACACCTCTGTTTTTAACCATTTTTTCCTCAGTAATTAGACAGAGACAGGCCAGTGAATCTTATTGGAATCAAACGGCGAGAGAGACAGGGGGAGGGGGTGGATGAGCAGAGAGATAGACAGAGCACCTGTGCAGTAATGAGCTTAGTGAGAATCCACCAGCTCATAATTGATGAAGGGTCACATGACTGCTAACTGACCAATCCCAGCTCTATTTTTTATCTTCCAATCTCATTAATGACTCTGCCTCACATCTGCGAGGGAGATTGACTTTTTTATTACTTGTCAAATGAAACGGGTCCACTTCCAATTAAACTTAGATCATATTTGACTTTTTAAAGCCTGCAGCTTTTTTCTTCCTTTTTTACGCAGTACATTATGATTCAAGTTCAGCTCACAGCTCTGTCCATAAAGTCTCAAATTCACAAGACCAAGTGTCATTAAGACTGGAAAAGCACTGCCTATCCTAGCCTCAGTCTAGTATGCTAACCTTGTGTGAATGACCTACGACTGTTTTTACCAAATCCTTGTCATTGTGCTATATTACTACTCGAGTTACCAAAAGATAGTGCTCATAGTTAAACAAAATTGTTTTTTTTCTCTTCTTTGTGTGAGTTTGTTTTCAATTTTCAGCATATTTGTTTAGCTGACTTTTTTTCCCAGATATTCCTCTTAAATGCGGGGAGCTCAGTGCTGACTCATTACTTAGTGTGCATTTATCTACAGAAAACATACTTATAATTAAACTGCCTTTCTCTCTCATTCTCTCCCTCTTTTCTGTCTCTCACTTTCACACACCCCTAACCCTGCTGTGTTTCTCTCAGCTGGGGGTGAATGTAATCTGTCTCTTTGTTTGTGTAATAACACCCCCACAGACCGCCGTTAGTCTTGCCCATACTTCAGTTACACGCTTCCATTACCACTTATTACCACGGGTTACAGTTTCCATGGTGACCCAAGAGGAGGGTCGTGCTGGAGGGTGAGGGGGTGAGGGGTGGGGGGAGGGGGTGGTTGAGGGGTTGATTTTGATGGCGGGAGGGTCAGGGGCCTGCTGGGAGTGACACCAGAGTGTTACATGCACGCGCGCACACACACACGCACACACCGGGAGCTCAGCAAGAGCACTGTGTGAGAATAACACAAAGGAGGGAAGAGACAGAGAAAGAGAGAGAGAGAGAATAGGGGCAGAGAGGAGGATGGGGACGGGAGGGGAGGTGGTGCCAAATGGAGGAAGTACAGTTAGTGATGGACTGGACTGACATGGCAAGGTCATCTGTTGTGAGTGATGAACTGTCCCTTAAGACAGAGGTTGTCTGTGTGAGTGGTGTAGGGGTGGGTGTCTTTGTGTGTGTGTGTGTGTGTTTGTGTTTGTGGTAGTATTTGTGTGTGTGTGTGTGTGTGTGTGTGTGTGAGAGAGAGAGAGACAGAGAGATGGAGGAGGGGTGCCATACAGCCTACAATTTGTGGTTTCTTTGTCTTGTGGTTTCCCCAGGGTTTGGTAATGAGGAATAGGAAACAATCAACACTGAGAATACTCAGAATTATGAACACACACACACTTGTGAAAACTGTGTGCCCTTGCCTCCAACCAGACTTATTTGCAGATAAAGGAGCCACATTTAAAAAGGGGTAAGGTGTGTGTGTGTGTGTGTACGTACGCACGCACCCTTGACTCTGTTTCCTTGTGTATTTAAAACTCAGGATGACCGGAGAGGGAGTGCTGTGTGTGTGTTTTTCTCTTGCAGGGCAGGCCATTCAGGCAGAGCTAAATCGTTTGCATTGCTCTGTTTTTATTTTCTCTCAGTCCGCTTTCAAACTGAATGACACTTTAGTGCAATCACTGGAGGCAAGGCTGGCCTAGGGCCAGTGAACCGTTGGCAGCGCTTTTGTTTATTTTCAGCTAAATTCTCTTGTTTCCAAATGTCTCTGGTGTTCCTTCCTCTGTCTCTCTCCTGTGCGGGAAGGCATATTGCAAATTACATTGCTGACACATGGATGCTAAAGCAAATGTGTATGTATACACACACACACACACACACACACATTAACTGCACAACCACACACACTCCTCTGTATGCACATGTGTCTCCACTCCTGCACAGGTTTATTAGGGTGTTTTGTATTTTCTAACTGTTCTCATGTGAGGTTGTTTGGCTCTTGGGTCTTGCGGGGCCCCCATTGCTAATGCTTATGATTATCGAAGCTTTGAGGGACAAAACTGGCAAAGGATTATGGGTAATAACAAGGGGGCTTTACAAGGTAGGGATATTTCCATAAGCGCCCTGTTGCACCGTGAGTTCCGACTGATCTGTGGCCTACTGCAGTCTCTCTTTCTCTCTCTCTCTCTTTTACACACACACAAGCACACGCACCTTCTCTCTCTCACACACACACATACACACAAATGCTATAAACACACAACATGACAAGAATGTTAAACCATTCCCACAGAGAACAATGCCTGTGTTGTTGGAGGTGCCCTCTGCAAACCAAATCAACAACAGTCTGAGTAAACACACACCACAAATAGCTCAGTCCCTCTCTATTCCTCCATCAGAGATCACTGCTGTCTCTCATTAGCCCAGTCATACACGCCCTGCTTCTCTGGTCTGGCACTCTCGGTAACCACCAGTCCACCAGTGGCCTTAACGCTATCCAGGCACAGTCTGTTCACAGGTCCTGGGTCAGCCTTTTGGGTGTTTAAGGGACCAACCTCATGATGCCGATGGGTCCGAAGCAGCACTGTCGTCCACTTCAATTCAGTCTTGTGCTGTTACATTTGCTTCTGTTATGTCAGCTTTGGTTCAAGTTCAGTTCAGAGCCACGCAATGCGATGTCAATGCTGCTGTTGTCTGGATCTCTGCTGCCCCCTGGTGGCTTGTTATGTGTATTGCAGTAGGGTGGGCACAGCAGCGTAGTGTCACTTGGCATCTCTTTGTTATTCCTGTGTGGGTCTGGGCCACGCTTTACAGGGCTTTAGAGCCACACTCAACCCTCACGCCTCACTAGAGCAGAAATACGCTTCAGCTCTGCCAGCACACACACACACACACACACACACACACACATATATACATATACACTGCCGCTGTTGCCTTTCCCATCTGTATCCTTGGCCCTTTCTCTCAACTAGCTCTCAAGTGCGGAGTGACTGCTGATATGGCTCTGATATGGCTCAGAGCTGTAGTGAGTTATCTGTTTCATCATTTGCACAGCATCTGATTGGGTAAGTTCAAGCTAAGTGTGACAGTGAGGCTTTTGGATTTAGTTTAGGCCTCATAGGTGGAATGTTTTTAATTGTTCTATATGAAGCTAGGCTGGTTGAACTTTGAATTACACAGCTACTCTCTGTTGTGGCACTCTGTCTCTCTCTGTCTGTTCCTCTGTTACACACATACACACACATACACATACACACACACACACACACACACATACACACATACACACACATACACAGGCCCACACACATATCCACATCCTCTGCATCACCGTTGTTATTTTGTGATCTCTACATAAAATGCAAACAATATGACAATAATAGTACTGGTTTGTAAAACAGTATGCATGTGTGTGTGTGTGCGCATGTGTGTGTGTGTGTGTGTGTGTGTGTGTGTGTGTATTTGTGTTCCAGGACAGTCCAGACTATAATAACGTCCAGGAGCTGAAGTACATGGATATGGTAGTATCAGAGGCCCTCAGGATGTACCCTCCTGGCTTCAGGTACACACACACACTCACACACACACACACACACACACACACATGCAGACAGCGTTATAAATATAGTTTGGCATCATCTCATCTTCCTCCCTCTGTTTCTTTTCTCATTTGCAAGTAAACATCCCCTGCATATTGCCCTGCTGAGAGCTGTGTGTGTGTGTGTGTGTGTGTGTGTGTGTGTTTCAGGTATGCCAGGACTGTGGAGGAGGACTGTGTGGTGAATGGGCAGTTTCTACCAAAAGAAGCAACAGTGGAGATTCCAGCGGCATACCTGCACTATGACCCAGAGCATTGGCCTGAACCAGAGAAATTCAACCCAGAGAGGTAGGTGTATGTGTGTGTGTGTGTGTGTGTGTGTGTGTGTGTGTGTGTGTGTGTGTGTGTTTGTGTGTGTGATAGAGTGAGCATGTGTGTGAGTTTGTGTGAGAGAGCAAGTGTGTGTTTGGTAAATTGCTTGAACATAACATAGAGACTACATTTATTTGAAGGAGACAGAATGTCACCCACAAAGGAAAGTCTTCAATCCTCTCTTCATGTTTCAGGTTCACAGCAGAGGCGAAGGCCAACCGGCATCCTTTTGTGTACCTCCCCTTTGGGGCGGGGCCTCGCAGCTGTGTGGGCATGCGATTGGCCCAGCTGGAGATGAAGATGGCGCTGGCTCTCATTCTCCAGCGCTTCACTGTGGTGGCCTGTAGTGAGACAAAGGTACTGGCACACCATACACATACACACACACACACACACACACACACACACACACACATGCTACATAATTACACTTTTTCAAAAGAGATGACATAAAGTTGTGATGATAACCAACCATAGAAGAAGTGTAAAGACAAAGGTGCAACACACACACACACACACACACACACACACACACACACACAGTGAGAGAGAGAGAGAGAGAGAGAGAGAGAGATCACATCACAGACAACAATGTACTACACTAACACACACTCCAATAAAAGAGATAACTTGAAGATTCCATCATGACTAAACAGAGTAGACACTTCAGTGCTCTACTCAGGTCTGACAGAGCTGTCAAATCTATGCAGATGACCTTCTGGTGCGCTCTCCTCCTGCCGAGTGGAGCCCTCCCTCACTGCTGCATCCTCCCCAGAGTCAGTCTCAGTCTGTGTGTGTCAGTCTTATGCAGCTCTGCTTTTCCCATCCACAGGTTCCACTGGAGTTAAAGTCCAACAGCACTCTGGGACCAAAGAATGGCATCTGGGTGAAAATCACCAAAAGGGATGCAGCACACAGCTCACAGGACTGACAGAGGAAATGAATTCATTTAGTACTGCACTGATTCATTCAAATTTAAATCTGATTTGCGTTTCCTTTTGATCAACAGGCATTTTTCTATTTCTAAGAAACAGAAGTGAAGCAGAGTATCTACTGTAAATGAACGTATGCAGAAGTGCCTGTCTTCTCCTGTAGCTAGACACTCATTCAGCCCAGCAGAGGGAGCTGATTTTGAGAAAGAAGGGGATACAATTTTATGGTTGACATTTGATTTGCCCAACTTGGCCCTACAAATACACACACACACAGGCACACACACACACACACACACGCACGCACACAGACACACACAGCACTATATAGTACAGCCATATACAGTAACCTTTATAATGCCATGCGTCAGATATATGAGGGCTTTGCCTTCCATTGCCCTTTGCCTTTGGTTCCTCATGGTTAATGCATTTCTAATCAGGACTGAATGATGCCACAGGTTAATTCTTCAACTGGCTGTTATGTGAAATATTAGTTTGTGCATGTGAAATACTTAGAGGTCTGTGTGTGTAACACTCAGAGGTGTGTGTGTCAGTGTGTCTGTGTCTGAGGAGTTGGACTGCAACCATAGAGTGAGACACCAACCTGATATTCCTCTTTGGTTCCAATCACTAAGTAGAGAGCTTCAATGGAGGTGTGAACTACAGTAACCCCACTCACACCATGCCACGTTGGCAGAGAGAAATGCCTCTGTAGGCACACTGTTGACTACGTTGACTGCGAGTGCTTTTTTGATCTGCTCGTGTATATTAAATATTCCTGTGGCTTGAATGTAAATAGTTACTGATAAGAGGGTGACATGATGTGAATGTTACTGTATGTTACTGTGATACCTTCACTTAATGCACAATATACTGTGAATGGGAATGAGAGTAATAAGACACCATGGGATGTGAATGAAATACGCTATAACATAATTGAAATCAATTGCTTAAAAGTGTGAATCTTAGATGGCAATAAATAGACTGAGCCTTCAATGTCTTGAGTTGTTTTTTAGTGTTCCCCTGCCATATGGGTGTGTAAAGAATAAGACTAAAATGCAGTTTGTAGTTTACAGCTGTTCACAAAGGTTTGTTTTTTGTTTTTTGTCACCGGAGCTTCCCCTACAGTCGCCATTTTGTAAAGACATTGTACATTCCCACCAATCGATGTGAATTTACTTGCAAACCAAAGAATAGAAACCAGCGATGATCATTTCCATGCGTTACGTTAACTGACAAGCCGGTAATAAATGTGATTTCAATTTCATTTACTTGCAGTTTCGTTTGCACGACCCAAAGTTTCAGATCCTGCAAGTGTAGTAACTGTGGAACCTACGCTAGAGGCCAGCAAGAGAGCTTTCATTCACCCTGTAATGAGCCATTTAATCATCGAAGGGACTACGAAGCTGATAAATTAACCTAAAAATGTTGCCTAGTGTGCCGTTAAAAATATGTGTTAAAATCTGAAGAGGACAGTCTTTGACCTAAGATGCCAAAATGTACAAAGAGTTTTTTCTGGTCTTCCAGAGGTCAAATTTTCAGTGGTGAAAGTGATTTTGAGAGCAAACAAACATGAGTGGTAGTCAAAAGCCGCTGAACTTGGACTGTTTCCACAACACTCCTTGCCACTCAAACGCTCGAGAACAGGGAGGGGTAGAGTGTTTCATAGATTGAGTCTCAGAGTGATGAATGTACAGCAGGTTTTTTCACATGTATATCATACCACCGAGTGCTCAGAGAGAAGCCAGTTGAAACACTGGGTTGGGTGTTTGAGCACAAATATGCTCAGTTCTAGTTTTACTATTGGTTCCAAGTTAATACAAAGTCACCTCAGAGACTGAATTAGATAAGTTTCATCATTCCACCATATGTTTTCCATGTATATATTTAAAATGAGAGTATTAATTCCACAATGCTAGTTGATTATGATGAAGTATACGTTACTGAAAAAAAGACATATAATTTGCAAATATAGTTTTCGGAAGCATACAACTAACTACACACAAATATTCCCACTTCACCAAATATCAAAAATATGCAACAGGAGGAAGAATTGAATACATGGGATAAGCCTAGCTCGTGACTCAATCCTTTCTTGAATTGAAGCTTTCTTTTAGTCTGGGACTAGGCTTAACAGTGCAGTCAGCTAGGATGGATGATGTCATGTTAGGGTTATACACTGCATGTATCAAATTTTCTGGTTCTTTTTCCCACTAACAGCACTTGGTGACATGGAACAACAAGGCTATGCAATGATTCATTCTGGATTTCTCCTTTAAGACTTTTCAGTGCCAGAGAGTGGAGAGCTTAACAATTGTAAGATATTACTCTCTGCAGAAAAAAATCCAGCTAAAACCCAGCATAAGCTTGTAGCTGATTTTCACTGGTTTTAGCTTGTTTAAGCTTATGATGACCATTCTAGCTGGTTCTGCTGACCATAAACAAGCCATTTTCAGCTTCCATACCAGCATAACCAGCCTACTCCAGCAACGTCCAGTTTGACAGCCTGGACCAGTTAAGGGACTGGACTTAAAGGGGTGATGTTTGGTAACCGGAGGGTTGCAGGTTTGAGCCCCAGGCCCTACTGACCATATTGAGGTGCCCCTGAGCAAGACACTGAACCCTAAATCGCCAGTTGGCGCCTTGCATAGTATGTGTAAGTGTGAATGGGTGAATCTAAGGCTAATTGGAAAGCGCTTTGAGTGTTCGTAGGAGTGGTGCTATACAAATGCAGTCCATTTGCTGCGGCCTTTGATGCAGTTCATAATTTGCGTAGAGCTGCTATGATGGGAGCAGCCAGTAATGTTAACGACAGGTGGGTTACTTTCTTAACTTAAATGCTTATTTGCTTTTAAATCTTTAACATTTCCATTTACCATGGTCAAAAAACTGTGTCCCTCAAAATCACCTGTGTGATCACCAGGTATAGGTAAAGAGAGAGGAGGTGGGGCTACATAGGAGCTAACGTGAATCTATGAATCTGTGCCCATTATTGCTCAAGCACCCTGTGATTATAGTATCATAGGAATTTATAACTTATTTAGACATTAGAATCACAATAACAAAGCATCAACGCCATTTACCATCTTAAGGTGTGTTTTTGCATTATTTGGCTAGGCTGATTTGGTTGGTTAGCTACCTAAGGGCTGAAATGACCAAAAATGTTCATGTTTACAAATCAATTTACATCACTGAGTGGACCTTTAATCTACAGTATATGGCGAACTGGCCCTGTATTGTATGTACAGTAACTTTTCAAAGACATGATAGAGAATACACACAAAAGCCACGGACAGAAGAGCATTGTTTTTCCAGTAATGATGTTCTTGATGAACCGCATATATCTCAGGAGTACTCCACCAGGAATTCTGGGTAAATCTGGTACTTCTCAAAAATGACGAAGATGGAGGGATTGCTGACACTGTCCACGCAGCTGTCGTAGAAGCCTTTCTTTGTCTCTCTAGCAGGTGGGCGCAAGTACTCTCGCTTGCCCTTAACAAAGTCTCCCACCAACACCTGAGCAACAAACATAATCCTCCTGCTGCTGCTGCTCAGTGATGAATATTTGTCTGAGTAGGACGCATCTCTGGCAAAGTAGCTCCCTATTGCAATGACAAAACAGAATAACAGAGAAACACACAGTTTATAATGCTATGTAACATCAAAACATTTAAAGAAGATAAAATTCTCCAGCAAAGTAAAATATATATATTATTTCAAAAGAAGGAGAAGACTTTCTCCATTAATGTCATGAAAGACCAAAAGTTGGCTCATTAAGCTTCCACTGATGCCTCCTGGAAATGTGTTTGCCATTGAGTTTGTAGCTCACTAGTTTTCTACTTACACTCCTCACTATTGCTTAAACTAGATATTTGGAAATGTCTAGGCTCATATAGTGTTGTGCAAGCACTACACACACACACACACACACACACACACACATACACACCTTTTCCATAGTGCGAACCATGGACCCCACAGATTCTCCAGTCAAAGTTCTGCTCACAGATAGCCTCGAGGAGAGCCTGGTCTGTTCCATGGAAGAGTTCCATCTCTCTCACGTCTACCCCACCCGCTCTGTCCTTCATCTGGTCTTTCTGCCTGGTAGACAACACACACAATTTTACCGCAGAAAACCATAGAAGCTCATAACATATTACCCACACAGTTACAAGAGCACATATTCACAATATTATGTTCAGGACACATCCACAAAAACAGGATTATCAGGAATTCAATTCACACCTACTCCCACACAATTATGAATGAATACTTACTTACTTACTTACTAAATAAATAAACAAATAAATGAATGAATGAATGAATGAATGAATGTGGTGGCAAAGTCTACGATGAAGACGCATGGTGTGATGGCCACAGTGGTACTGATGATAAATTTAAGCTTTGTCATTGAGGAAGCTTTTGAAGGAGCCTCACCACTGAAAGACCCTCCAGAGTGAAGGGTTTTGCACACGCTGGATGCTGTGGACAGTACTATGGTACATGGTTCTCTTAAACAGGTTCTCCACTCGCCGGAACTCTTCAGATGAGGTCGACATTGGAACCAGCTGAGGAGACCAAACACAAATGTTGGTATGTAATTATACAAGTTATGTGTGAATTATATATGGGGACTTACATGATCCTTATATTATCCATTATCATTCTGTTAGGATAGATATGTTTTCAATTGGACTTTGCCAAATGGGAAAGCCAGTGCTAAGATGGGTACCTATAGTACCTAACTGATCCAAAATGCAGCTGCTAGGGTTCTTAAAAGAACAAAAAGAACTGATGACATTATTCCCATTTTAAAGTACCTGCATTGGCTCCCTGTAAGTTTCAGAATTAACTTTAAAGCATTGCTGCTTGTGTTTAAATCACTAAATGGGACAGGACCTAATTACCTATCTGACATGTTTCAATAAGTGGGACAGGACCTAATTACCTATCTGACATGTTTCAGCAATACACATCACTTAGGTCTCCCCGGTCACAGGAGAAAAATTTGCTGGTGAAACCTGTGGTCAAAACAAAGCTGCTATGCAGTTCAGCTTTGGAACCAGCTTCCTGAAGACATAAAAAATGCCCCTACTGTCAAATCTAGACTTAAGACCAACCTGTTCTCAGGTGATTTCTCCTAATGATTCACTTATCTGTCTTGTCATACTCTGTACACTTTATGCTAATCATTTGATGTCGTTTTTGTGCTTTGACTTTCTTTCATCTACTGTACTTTGCTTTTATTTTTGTACAGCACATTGACATTCCTTTTGTGTATGAAATGCACTGTATAATAAACCTG
Source organism: Tenualosa ilisha (assembly GCA_015244755.2). Classification (NCBI taxonomy): domain Eukaryota; kingdom Metazoa; phylum Chordata; class Actinopteri; order Clupeiformes; family Clupeidae; genus Tenualosa; species Tenualosa ilisha. The sequence goes on from PYXC01000001.1 coordinate 5,235,199, forward strand.
CCTTGCCTTGTTGTGCCTACCTTGTAGGTATGGCTGGGCAGCGCCATTTTGTCCCAGTGAGCTGGCACATCTAGGGAGGTGGAGCTGGCAGTCTCAGTGGATCCACTTTTATGACAACACAGAAACACAAATCACTTTTACCAGGCAACCCTCACCAAGCTTTTGTGTAACAGGAACAAGACACAAACTCTTAGGCGTGTCATATAGCTTTTGTTCTGCAACAACACAGGTTGTTATTCATATGCAAATAACAACACAGGTTGCTGTTTCAGATAAATATCTGCTTTTTTCTGATATTTTTCTGATAATAATCTGCTTTTATCACACATAGAAATGAAATACTGTTTTCTGATTGGCTGACAGGGTGTCTGTTATTTCCTGATAACGGGACACCTATTAAGTAGATCTAGTAAAAACCTTAATCAGCATTCCATATCAATGCTCTGTTGAATGGTAGTAAAACACCATAATAAATGACAGTTGAACCAGCAATCAACAATGGAATCAGCTGTTATCAAGTTCACCCTGGTCAGCAACCAAAGAAAATAGGACAGCAACCAAACAGGTTAGTTTCTTTTACAACTGAACTGCATATTTCTTTAATGTTTTAAACACTTATTGTCTATACGTATGAGTTGCAACTGGGTGATAAGTGGGATAATGGCCTTTGAGGTGTCCCAGTACAGGGAAATAATGTACTTGCTGTCACCGTCATGCTGTTCTTCGCCCCCCACCTCGTTCATTATTCCTCTATATCGGAACACCTCAGTGGCCATTATCCCTGACATAAACTGTTTGTCGGCTGTATTACTGTTACCCACAGGATATGCACCACAGTTATACTAAGACATCTCCAGCTTTTTCACACATGTGATCCAGAGTTCACAATACCTTTTCAGTTTCTTCTCCACATCCTGAGCTGAGATGAAATGAGGTCTCCTCCGCACTGCTCTCCTGGTCCTGTGCCTCATGTTCTGCTGATACATGTCTGAGAGAAGGGAAGATTACTTGAATTAAGCTTTAAAAAAAAGTAAAATGCAAAGTGCTGAGTGGTGAAAAACATTGTTTCACTGGTCTGGTCATCACAATACATGCAACTTTCAGATTAACACTGGCTCAAAATAACATAGATTAATTTAGGCTTTGGCCAGGACTATCATGGTAAACATGTAAGGTGTACTACAAACCTTCCAAGTGCACTGTGTGGTCTGGGTTTGTTACCTACCCTTAAAGTTAAGCACATAGTTGTGTCCTCCAGAACTCCGGAAGTCGATCTCATCTACATCTGATAGATAGATGTTCTCCAGTGTCTGGGAGGTGATGGTGGCTAGGCTCTTTTGTTCACTCTACAAAAATTGTTTTGAATCATCTGTGATCTGGAGTCATAGGAACTGTTTTTTTGTTAAATGAAAGCATACAATATTTGATTATCGAAACACGCTCTCTGTACTGTATGTGCTGTAAACAGCTACAGATTCAAGTGGTCCAGTTAAGGCTTAAAGCTGCTATGTGGTGTATTGTTAGGTTAAAATGTCAAGAAATGCCCTAGAAATACCAACAGAATATGAAGAAACAATCATATTGATATAATATCAAAAACACCTCAGTTATGTGTTGTCCTGATATTCACTGTTAGCTGTTTAAGCGTTGTTTTCATTTTTGTTCTTTATCGCTGAAACCACATGAAGTCTCTGTATTATGTAAATACAATGCAAATGACTGCAAAAGTTGCATTCAAGGCAAATTGAAATGGAGAGGGATTCCTTAAAAATGCCGCATGGCAGCCTTTATGTAACGGTTTAAGCTGCTCTGATTAACTACTGTGGCTTCCCATCACCTATAGGTCTCCCCATCACCAGGCCAGACCTGAGGAAGCCTTTTGGATGAAAGGTGAAATATGTACAAACATATAACTGAACACCTTGACTACTGTGGCTTGTCACAAACTGTTGTAACCATGTATTGAGATAATCACTAAATGCAGTTGTGAACTATACTCAAGGTGCTGACCTCCACTCCATACTCATTCCAGCCTCCCTCATCATCCAGCCAGTACCAGCGCCACTCAGTGGTCAGGATGAAGTGGGGCGGTTTGATGACAGAGGATGCAGTGGACAGACGCCGGACAGGTGAACCCCCACAGGTCAGGGTGAGAAAGTTGACAGCATGAGGCCCGAAACTGACAACAGAGAGAAGGCATCACCACAGTCACCAGGCCACTTAGCTTCTTAGACACATAGTTTCTTGCTCGTCAATTGATACAAACACATTTTTTACATTTTACTACCATCAAAAACTACACTGTAAAAAAGAAGAAGAAAAGCTTACTTGAAAAACTGGTGGAAACTTGTTGCTTCAAACAACTTAAGTAAACATAACTAATCTCTCTCAAGTTATGGTAAACATAAGTTGTAAGAGACTAGTTATGTCTACTTAACTCAATTTAAGCAACGAATTTCCACCAAGTAAGTAAGTAAGTAAGTAAGCTGTACTTAAAAGAGACTAGTTACATTTACTTTACTCATTTGAAGCAACATTTTACAGCACTTTTTTTTTTTAGACTTTTTAAAAATTTTTTACTGTCAGCGTTACTTTACATCGTTACTTTACAGTGTTACATTACTTTACAGTGTAGGAGTGACCACCACAGCAGATAGAGAAATATGATGAACAATTTATTGAATTTGAAAGTGTAAGTGTTTTTGGACGAATACATGTGTCCAAAGCATGTTTGGATCAACAGACGGTTCAATGTGAAATAAGAATTGTCTCTAAATTACCTGGTGTCATTAGCTGGGTTACAGTAGGCCTTTTCTATTTCCTCCTGCTGAGATAGATCTTTCCATGTCTCTCCGTCTTTTTCTTGAATCTGCCATTTATATGGAAGCTGGTGGTGCACCCGGATGCACTTATCTAGCAGAGGCACACAAAACTGAATCAGTAGGCCTCTCAACTAAAGACCTAGAGATTAGGATAGCACACTGTTCTGGCAAGATGTCACAGGTCACTTTTAAAATCTGCTCTTCTCCACTATCCTGAAGAAGTAGAAATACGACATTTTATGTCTGAACAGACTTGGCCCTGACTTATCCCAGATCTGGCATAATAGATATCTATATACAGATACCCATATCTGTAAACACCTGAATGCATCTCACATAATAGATATCTATATACAGATACCCATATCTGTAAACACCTGAATGCATCTCACATGAAAGCTCAATACTGTACCTTTAAAGCTACAGCCACGGCGAATGAAGTAGAGGCAGATTTCGTTACGGTCTGCTTCACTGATGGTGTTGGACAGCTGCCTTACAGCGGGGGGCGCTAAATAAGTGGTAACAGAGGAGTCAGTAAATCAGTAAATCATGTGACTACAAACCTTCAGATTTTAATGAACATATATTTGAAGGAATATTAAGTGATGCCAGCCTGAATTATTATCACAGATCAATGAGAAATTATGAAGGGTATGTTTGAAATGAAGGGATCCTTCATACACATTCACAGAATGCTGCATATGGTTTCAGTGTCATATTATTAAGGACATTGTTGTGTTTAGAGTGCAGAAAGTATACACAGCCTGCATTTCAGTGGGTATTTCTTTTGCTTGAAACACACTGACTTGAGAGTATATATGTAAATTATGTTTACATACAGGTAAATCAACAGAGAAAAACTTTTTGTTTGGGCAGGCACACATATAGAACCCAGAGGGAAAAAAACTCTTTTCGTTTGGTAAAAACGTCTTTTTGTTTGTAAAAACTCACGTTTCTCTGCCTCCTTGTCCTTGACAATATGTATTTCCCCCTGTCCACTGATCAGTAGCCGATTCTTGTAGATCAGGTGGAGGTTTCTGATGTTCTCTGGACTGAGCCCTCTGCCATTCAGGATCTTCATGCTGTTGGCATCAAATGTGTGTGCCCTCTTACAATCAGCCCCAAATTTACAGTCTCCCAAAAGGAAGTGCTGGCACACATGCAGACTGGTGCATTTCGACTTGAATCTGCAGGAACCATGCTCTCCATTGCCCTTATTGTAATGCGCACAGATCTGCAAATGCAGTGAGAGAGAACAAAAACATGAAAAGAAACACCATGATATAATAAAAATCTATTTTGGAGGCTACATGTGTCATATAAAACAAATGCAGATAAATTAATACATCTATGTCATTCACATTCCATCTGAGTCTGTGGTAGTTCATGGTAAACCCAACAGTATATGCCATTAACGTTAAATAGGCCTAAATGAAGCATAAAATAGTTTCATCAAGCTGACATTTTCTGGTGAAGACGGTATCAGCTTAAATATTTACTGATAGGCAAAACAGTTAGCCTACTCACGTTAGGGAGTTTTGTAAGTGGACGCTGTGAGTGTCAAACTAATTATTAATGCAATAAAAATATATACAGTCTGTAACAGCGATGCCTATACTGAGCCCCTAAAGACACAAGGAAACTTTTCTGGTGCGCCCCTGAAAGTTTCACGTGAGCAGCAGAAACTTTCCGGTGCGCAGCAAAAACGTTTAAATTTTCCATTTGGGACTCCGTGGCACTAACCTCTGGTAACAGGTAGGGATCATTCTGGAGAAGTAGACAGCAGAGATCCTGTTTGCTCAGTCCACTTATGCCACCTCTCTGCAGAAGAGCGTTGTTGGTCGGGGAGTCCACTGCGTGGGGGTTTTTGCATTTTGCCCTGTGTTAAACAAACAATGACTCGATCCTTATACCGAAAAAGGACCGAAATATCTACGCTATAGTTACAGTCTATCTGTGTGAAACCGGCCATTAGGAATGACGTAAGTGAACAATGCTTACCCAAATCTGCACTGACCGCTCACAAAATACCTGCACAGATGTAAGTTCTCACAGCTGTCACATTTTTGGTTCTGACATAGTCGCAGGCCTGTTTTCGCGATAACCAAGCTGTCCCCACTGAAATCACACGAACTATGTTCTTCCACCTGAACTACGAAAAATTTTGATTCGTCAGAAAGCACTCGGAATAGTACTTCTTTAGCGACTGTCATGTTTTTCCTTAGGCTCTGGTCAATTTCTCGGAATGTTAAGCATCCTTGGTTTGCGCATAGTATCTTTGTAATGCTAAAAGCTACGAGATTTGTCATTTTATAGCCTTGTGTTCACACTTGAAGTAGGCCCAACAGTATAACACAGTAACTAAACTGTTACTTCCTGTCTGATACCAAACCGAAGGCTTTACCAGGCGCAAGCTCAGTAAGAGCGCCTGTTCACTCAGCCCATTAGGCTACACAACAGCAGAGGCTTACTCGTTACTCTGAGCTCACTCTTACTCATTAAACAAGTCACAAACAGAAGAAATAGTTTTTGCCTTTATTTCTGCAAGATATTAGAAAGATGATTACAATTTATTAAAAAAAAAAAAAACATTAGGAAGAAGATAAATAGTTAATTTCGGAATGTAGCTAATGTGATAACAGTGGAAAAGGTGTAAATGTGTTTTCAGCAAATTGGTTAAAGGTTAAATGTACGTCTGGTATCAGTTTGATGTGTGGATCACAAGAGTTCTCCAACCATATTATGATCTGAAAATTGTGAGATCAGTTCTTCCTCCAGAGGGTATAAATTCATAGATCAATAAAGGATGGTAGGGGTTGTCCATTTGCGTCCAGGAAGAACAAAGTTTTACCTGCAATTTCCACAAGAAGGGCAACACCATCAAAGGTCCCCATCCATAAACTACTGTCCCTGATGAGCACCCAACTGAGGGCACTCCCTTAAAAGATTTACTGACTATTCTGTTTTCAGTACACAATCTGAGAAATAATGTGAGTATTGCACAGTCTACCAATGATTCTATATCTTCACTACAGAGACCAAGTTAATGGTTAAACCAGAGTAAAATGAAACAACGGTTCGAGTAAAAGCAGCTCAGAAAACCAACAATGAAATATCATAATGGCATCTAAAATCATTTCTTTCAGTGATGTGACACTGTACAATATTTTTGAGTAACAGGCAGTTATAGCTCATCAGGATGCTAGCACAAAATCTGAGTTGAGGTTGGCTATGTAAACCCAACTTTCGTTTTAATCATTTTTATCGTTTTAATCTAATCACACAAGCAGAGCTTTTGCATTGTGTGCTGTTGATCAAAGTTCAATTCTGTTCTGTACATAAAGTTCAGGTGAAGGTATATTACAGTCTTTTGTCCACCCAAATACTACAGACGTGACAATCAAAGCATTTAACTCAGAGCCTTGATCAAGTACACCCACAAAACATCAAACTCATAATTCTGACGTTTAGGACCTGTACTCAATGACAAACTCTGGGTAAATCTGGTATTTCTCAAAGATGACAAAAATAGCAGGGTTGCTGATGTTGTCCACACAGCTGTCATAGAGGTTCTTGTCTGTTCCTTTAGTCGGAGGGCGCACATAACTGCTGCTGCCTCGGGTGAATTCTCCCACCAACACCCGAGCCACAAACATGGTCTTATTGGTGCTGGTCGATTTACAGTAGTTGTGTGAATATGCAGCATCTCTGGCAAAATAGCTTCCTATGGGTCAAAAGGAGAGAACATGTTAACAAATGAGTGTTCAATAAATACACATTGTTACAAGACTGTTTTAAAACCACCATGAACTTGAGTGCAAGGTCTATGTGATAACACTCATAGTCATAGACAAGCTCCTGCAAGATGTCCACTTTTTTATCTGAATACTTTTCTATTTTAAAAACAGGTCAATTGTGCAGAATTTGGGATGTGGGAGACTATGTCTATCTTTGCTCTGCTTGCAGTCGTTTTCATGGAGTAGATGGAGGCCAGAAGGAAATGTCCTCCAGCAAAATGGCAGTAGAAACTAGAAAACAGCACTAATTTGAGCTTACTGTTAGCAATGTTTGTATTAGTCTGTTCAGCAGACACTCTTGCGTTCAGATAGGCATGCAACCCTAAAACTTGTTCCCTGAGGCATAAACCTTAAAACTAATTCCCTAAGTCTTGAACCCGTAACTGGTTCCCTGAGGCCTGAACCCTAAAACTAGTTCCCTAAGCCACGAACCTTAAACAGGTATGAATCACCCAATCATGACGTAAATTCATGCCTTGTTATCTTACTTAACAATGGGATTCTCTTTTCTGACTGGCTGATGAGGTAGGAATTAACTTTAGATCTGAAAAATTTGAATATGAATTGAATATGAATTTGCATATGAATTTGCATATGCATTTGCATATGAATTTGCATATGAATAGTAACCATAACCATTTCCATCTAACTGATCTAACTGGTCACCTCGTCAGCTGTTATCTCTTACTTAAGTCTTCGAGGGTTCAGGGTTCAGGCTCAGAGGGACACAGGGATTCAGTCATTGAACTCATGTACAACCTTAACAGCTTTATACTTATCTCTATAGACTGTTTCAAGGGTGTCTGATCATTAGCGTCATAGCTGTTCCCACAAGGTTTCCATTTTAACATTCCATATTATGTTACCTTAATGTAGCACAAGTAGTTTGGGAAACAAAATAGAACGTTCAAACATTGTTTTTGTTTTTGTCCTTGACATGGTCTAAACTACTGCACACACTGTTCACTCACCCTTGCCATAGAGTGTGCCATGGACACCACACATTCTCCAGTCAAAGTTTTGGTCGCAGATGGCATCAAGCAGGGAAGGGTCTGTGCCATGAAATAGCAAACGCTCCTCTATGGCCTTGCCCCCATTCCTCTCCATCATACTCTCCTTCTGCCTAAAGGAGTTAAGCACACTGAAATAAGCCTTAAACAGATTGTTAGATAGACAGACAGGCAGACAGGCAGACAGACAGACAGATAGATAGATAGATAGATAGATAGATAGATAGATAGATAGACAGATAGATAGATAGATAGATAGATAGATAGATAGATAGATAGGCGTATATATTTATCAGAAGAAACCAACAATATATATATATATATATATATATATATATATATATATATATATAGCCTGTCCCACTGAATAACTGAATACCCCACATGCCAATGAAAAACTCTCCAAAATGTGTGTGAGAATGCAGTAAAATTTTCCACATACCACTGAAACATTCTCCACAGTGATCGGTTCTGTATTCTCCTGATACTCTGTACAGTGCTATTGAGCATTGTGTGCTTAAACAGCTTCTCTACGTTCTGGAACTCTTTAGATGAGGCTGAGAGAGGAACAAGCTGGAAGAATCAACAAATGTATGCTGTGCATCAGTGCGAGACCAGTAACACAGTACGCACAAACTAAATGTTTTTTTTAGTAATATATATGAAAAACTATGTTTTTTATATATATTACTAGTTTTAGTAGGCTATATGATTATGTGAAGGACAGTCAGACATATATATTATTCCCTCTAGCTACCTATGAATGTGTAATTTCCTCTAACCACGCACACAAAATACGAGAAAGGATTTTGCCAAATATATGTTCTCCACAGCACAGCATGCAAACAAGTTGAGGCAAGTTTCAGTTGTTTAACACAAACATGAAGGTGTGTGTTAATGAATAATCATGTTAGATTGTAGATTGTTAGATCAGATCATGTAAGATCATGTAAGATCATGTAAGATTGCAGTTTTTATACAAAATCAATTATTATTGATTACAAATTTTCCATAATCCAGCAGCCCGAATGCCTGTAGTGTTGATTCAAACAGAACAATGTTGTGATAAAGGTTGCATGGTGCTTTCATCCAGGGCTTCAGGCTTTAGAAAGAAAACACAACTTCTTTTACCCTTTCATCAAGATTTCAGAAAGATCTAAAGATCTTCCCATGTACAAACAGCAAGCTGGTGCAATAGTGCTAAAATGACGTCTGGCCCACAAGGAGAGTACAACAGAAGGCGTTCAGAAGATGTGAGTCATATGAATATTCCTCATCAGTGCAAGTTCAGTCACCTGGTAGGAGCCGTTGCTCTGTGCTTTTTGATCCCAGTGAGGTGGCACATCTGTCGAGGAGGAGCTGGATGTCTCAGAGGACTCACTGGAGGCGAAATGCAGAGAATAAATGAATCCAAAGTGCAGATGCGTGCAGAGTTTACCTAAGTTCTGTGTCCATAATATTATCAACACATAAAATTGATAATAAAATCCAACGCTGTGCCTCATGAACATACAGAAGTCCACAGAGGGATACAAGCAACATGCAATATCATCCTCTTAAACGCTCAAAAGTTTAACTCCGATCACAGTGGGATGGGGGTACCTCTTCAGCTTCGTCTGCACGTCTTGAAAAATGGGCCGCCTTCGTACCTCTCTTTTGGTTGAGTATTTTAGATTCTGCTGATACATTTCTGCAACACAAAACCAAACCAGTGTGACCACAGAGTGGTTATTAATGTTTCTGAACCAACCATGTGATGAGATTATATTTACCTTTCAGGTGTATTTTGTACTGTTGTTCTTTAGCATCAAAGGACATCTCACTATCGCCGTTACACAGGTAGGCATTCTCCAGAGTTTTGGAGGTGACAGTGGCTACAGCTGGCCCATAGGCCTGCACAGAAAGAGAAGCTCTGCTTATACATCCTGATGGAATAAATAGAATTTGATTTATCTAGAATCTTCTTACATGCAAATGGTGGTGGTGTAGTGGTTAAGGAACCTGGCTAGCATGGTAGTAACCTGGAAATTGTATGTTTGAATCCCAGCTACCACCTTTTGTGCCCTGAGTAACCCTAAGTTGCTCTCGGATGTAATTGATAGTTGACCAATGTAAATCGCTTTGGATAAAAGCGTCTGCTATGTGAAAATGATTGTAAGGTAAAGTAGATAACATTGTTTCACATTGTGTGCGCTCTGTAGACAATGTTCAATTTAGGAAGGGATAGCTTTTTGCTTGTTATTGTATTTGCGAATAAAGTGTACAGATAAGTATAGAAGGACGAAGCGATGAACTCTGTTTGCCTCATCTGTTTGATTACAGTGACTTGTTTAATCTTCAACAATATCCTTCAGGGCTACAAGTAAACAGCCTGTCCTTGAAACTATGGCCAGTCACAGACCTTTACTCCATACTCATTCCAGCCTCCCTGGTCATCCTTCCAGTACCAGCGCCACTCAGTGGTCAGGATGAAGTGGGGCGGTTTGGTGACAGAGGACGCAGTGGACAGGCGGCGGACAGGTAAGCCCCCGCAGGTCATGGTGAAGAAGTTCACAGGTCGGACCCCTGGGCTGCTGTCACTGGCTGGCTTGCAGTAGGCTTTCTCAACCTCCTCCTGATTTGGCAGGTCTTTCCATGTCTCACCATCAGTGTCCAGAAGTTGCCATTTGTATGGAAGACTGTAGTGGACACGTATACATTTGTCTGCAAAACAACAGAACATCATTGTTACGGCTAAAACAGACCTCTCTGAAAGACTAATGAAGACTATGAAGTCTAAGCCATAGTTTCTCTATATATCCTCATACAGTATGTTGTACTAGACTAATGTCTTTCTGGCATCCATATATGTACATTATGAAGCTGAAAAACTATGGCAGCACCTTTGAAGCTGCATCCTCTGTGGATGAAGTACAGGCAGATTTCATTATGGTCGGCTTCACTGATAGATGTGCTTGAGGGCTGTCGAGACCGCTCTTTGACAGCTGGGAGCACGGATGGGAGTTTTGGTCCTGGAGAAGACTTGGTCACTAAAAAGAAGTCAAGGTTAAATTTGAGTGTGATATATTTATGCATTTAGCAGACAGTTTTATCCAAAGCAACTTACATTTGTCTACTATCACTTAGTTCAGGGCCAGTTTTCCCTAGATCAAACCCACAATTTTCAGGCTATTAACATGACAGCCAGGTTCCTTAACCACTACGCTACCACAACCACCCCACAAGTGTTGCTTTGAGACAGACTGTCTAGTTTGCTGTAAGATGTACATACATGTATTCTCTATTATTGCATGAGCGTTTATATTTCAGCCTGTTTACATGATTCATAAATGAATGTTAACTCAACCTGGTTTAGTGGAGGAAGGTTTTACGGAGATTGGTCTCTCTCCGCTGATCAGTAGCCTGTTCTTGTAGATCAGGTGAAGGCTTCTGATATTCTCTGGGCTGAGCCCTCTGCCGTTCAGGATTTTCAAGCTGTTGGCATCAAATGTGTGTGCCCTCTTACAAGCTGCTCCAAACTTACAGTCTCCCAAAAGGAAGTGCTGGCATACATGCAGACTGGTGCATTTTGACTCAAACCTGCAGGAGCCATGCATACCATTGCCTTTGTTGTAATGTGCACAAATCTGTAGAAAGATTAATGTATGAAGATACAGAGATTTCAGAGACATCGGAGACATTTCAGGAAAAGAAAAAGCTATTTCAGAAGATAGATGCAACAAAGAAAACAACAGATAATAGATAAGCTATCTCTGAAAGTGAAAAAAAAATGAAACATGGCTACAGACTAATCGACAAACCTTTTGCCTTTTAATCTTTAGCCACCTTTTCCCCTCAGGACAGTGCATACAGTGGTGGAGCTAGACTTTTGTACATTAGGTGGCCAAGGCTATTTTAGTTGGTCCACAGAATATGACAAAAAATGTGATTGTGGTCTGGTCTGTCTTTTAGCAGAGGCAGTCGCATTCTTCGCCTCTCCCTTTCCTCCCCATATCTTACCTGCTTTGCTTCTTTCATCTTGACTAAATCTGTCTTGAGAGATTCTCTCCATCCTGTTCTCCAAACTGAAAATCATGTATTTGATCAACTGGTCTCTAAACGCAATTGACACCATCTTCTCCAGGAGAAGTTTGGGTTCAGAGGAACCTGACTGTACTGCAAGAACGTTTGCACCTGGCTACACGATGGACGGATGGGAGAGGTGGAGGGTCGAGTGACTGGCAGCTCTTTCCGTGGAGGACAATGAAGACATTTACCTATTTGGAACCATGATTACAGGTCTCTTGCTGATTGGATTAGGCATTGGCCTGATTTATTGAGAAATGAAAAAGACGGCAACACCTGTCAAAAGCCCCACTCGGCTGCCCGTCATGGTTGAGGCAGTGGGCAGAGCTGTGGGCACTGTGGGCACTCTGTGGCTGCAAACGGTAAAATGGATTACATCATGGAGAAACTCAAGGCAATGGATACCATCATGGAGAAACTCACTACTTTACAAAAGGATTTGGCCAAAATCGGAGCCCAGTATGGACATAGAGAGGTTTGAAAATTAAAAGCTTCTCACCATAAAACCCAAACATCCCCAATCCTATCTGCTTACAGCCTCCATAATCAGCGTAGGCCTTGGGCCAAGGCCGTCGCTGAAAACAACTTCCCTGGAGATCAAGGCGGGGAGACACTCTCGCCTCCCTTCCCCCACCTCCCAAAGGCACTGGCGGATTGTTGTCTCTGCCTGGGTTCTGATCAGGGAGGCTACCAGCTGTGTTATTGCTATGTCACCCTCCGAACTGAGGCTCATAGATTGAATCCTAGGCGAAGCAACTCTCAGGCCTTACACACTTCTACATACACTTCTACTGATAATCACCACCCCACGCCTTCGCCACTTCATACCCCCAGTGTGACAGGCGGGTCTGTGACCAGCGCCACTTTGGCTGCAGGACTGGACAGCTGCTTGCCCATACTGACTTTGACTTCCACCACCCCCCCTTCTCCCTTCCCTGTTGCAAGTCATGTATCTTATGTTATATGTGCTTATGTGTGCTGAGGTTTTTTGCTCCCCTACATTGTGCTCCCCATTGGAGCACAGTCTACCCATGCCTTTTTTTTCTCCTCCTCTCCCCTCTTGTAATGCTATATTCTGCCTTTCCACCCCCAAATTGGAACACAGGTGGCGTGTCTCCTGATGCAGTGACCTCTTGCTCTCCCCACCACAGGGGGAGTGGGGAACGAAATTTCGCATTCCTTTGTATGTCTTGTACATGTGAAGTAAATTGACAAATAAAGCTCCCATGACTATGACTATGAAAATGTGTAGCCTATGTTACCATCTTTTGTGCATGTTTAAATGATACAATAAATGAATAGGTGCCAAACCACAAATATGCACAAATGCATGTGGAGCCCGATGTACAAAAGTCAGCTTAAAAAAGCGCTTCTTACAAGTGTAGTGAACTGTCAATCATCAGTATTAACAAATTAAATCAGGGGGGCACCTGCTTTGGCTCCGCCCCTGAGTGCATAAACACCAAACATGGGATAGACAGCCATTTTAATCAAGGATTACATCTTTAAATGACGCATGCAATGCAATGAATGATGGCAGATGATTCAGCACATATGTGATACAAGATAAGATATAGATGCAGGCCGAGCCTGCTGTAAGAAAAGAATTGTCACATAGCCGTGAAATTTGAAACAGGCTGAAATTTGAAATATGCTCTTCTAACAGCATGGTCTAGTTGTAAGTCGCAGTGAATTAATATTAGTTTTGTTACTCATATTATGACGACCTTTGGATGCTGGCATTCTTGGCTAAGCACTGACCTCGGGCAGCAGGTACGGATCATTCTGTAGAAGGAGGCAACATAACTCCCCAGCACCAATGTCACTCAAACCCATCTTCCGCAGGAGTGCCCGATTAGTCTGCGAATCCAGGCTATGTGGATTCTTGCATTTATCCCTGTAAATTCATAAATACTTAACTAAAGTAAACTAAAGTAAAACTTAACTATCTTAAACTTAAAAAGAGTGATCAATCCGAATTAATTATATTATTATTGTTATTATTATTATTGTGAGAAAGAGACTGTAACTTACCCGAATCGACATTTTCCACAGACAAAATATCTACACAAGTGTAAAAAACTGTCACAGTGAAGACAATTTTGAGTTTGGCAAACTCGCAACACCGTTTTAGCAATAACCAGCCTGATAGAATCGTGAGACTTGTCTTCACTGTAAATTAAGAGAAATTTACTTTCATCCAGGAGTTCTCTTAACAGAACATGTTCTGCGACTGCTGTTTTTCGCCGTAGGATTTGGTTAAGCTTCCTGTACTCTAAGCACCCTTGGTTTTGACAAAGTATGGTCAAGATAGATGAGGCGATCATTTTTCTACTATCCTATCTATCCGCCCGATAGCGACCTAACATCAGTCTATTGTCTGTTTACACTTTCTGCCCTTTCATTAGAAACGAAAGCGAAACGTTATATGAAAGTTAAAAAGTTCGCCACCAGGGGGACTAACATGCATAAAATAGCGTTGGTGGGGTGGGTGTGGTGCGTGACCTGCCCATGTAAGTTAAGTAAAAGTATAACAGCATGCGCACGATTTGCCTACTTCTTCGGTAGCATGGACCGTCGGGAAACTAGGATTATTGTTGGATATGTACTCATGAATGCGTTTGTCTGACTATGTAAAATGCTTAAATATAAGATAGCCTAACTGAGTACAATTGGCACATCCCAATTCGTCTTGTATATTAACTAAAGAAGACTAAACCTGTTGGCCACTCTAGTTGCAACTGAGAGGAGAAAAGATGACGGAACGACTTAACGACATTCTTCAGGCTTTTCTATGTTGTAATGTTTGCGGAGAGACTTTGAGAGACCCAGTGTCACTTGGATGTAACCATAACTTCTGTCAATCCTGTCTGTCTGAATTCTGTAGAAAACAGAGAGACAAGAACTGCCCGCTCTGTAGAAGAAAGATTTCGAGGGACATAGGAAGGGTCAACTTTTCTCTGAAAGAACTTGCGGACTATTTTGCTTTGCAACTTAAAGGTACAGAAACAGGTAGGCCTGACTGCCCAGACCCTACAATTCCGTCAAGATCTCCACAGGTAAGACATGAAAGGACACATAATATACAACTGAATATACACCTGTAAGGAGCTACATGTCACGAAATGGGCAAAACTAAAACCAGGACATAAATAATATATACCCAACCAGAATAACCAGAATAACCAGAATAATAACTCAACCAAATCTAGGATGAGCTAGTTCCCTCTTCAGGCCTTTAAAAATATACACAGCACAGTCAGACACTGAACACTCACACCAAATTAAAAGGCTTAGCTAGGTTACAATTTCTAAAAGAGCAGCTTTGACAAATCCCTGAAGCTTGTCACACAGTCAATGTTTTATCATTTAGAAAAGTTTACAATTTTAGTTCAGCACCAAATGATTGTGCATTAGGCCTATGTGTTTCCTTACTGCTGATGAATACAATTTTGCAAAATACAAAAATACAATTTTTTAAACTACACTGTTACACCCCAGCTCCCTAAATGGTCTTCTAGCCTACCCTTTGCGATTATGAAACATTTCAGACTGTGTCAACACATTTCATCACACTCACTTCCAAAGGCAAAAGCTTATCTAAAAAAAAAATTATGACACTACTGTTTACTGTAATAACTGACAAAAGGCCTATCCATGTAAAGCATTAATGAAATCTTGAGTAATTTGAGGTAGTGTAAATGATTAAGCCGTTTCTGACACGCAAATGTTAACATAAGTGTAACATTCAGCAAATAACTCCACACAATTTGCAAACTCCACATTTTCTTAGAACATTGTAAAAAAAAAAAAAAAAAAAAAAAACCTGATAGATCTGATACACTGACAACTGACAGACTGCACAGATAATATGAGCTTAGAGTGATTAGCGAGGAGATAGGCAAGCTGTAAAATGCCGGAGCTTGACTTTGTGTAAGTAAGGAAGTCAAGGTGTTCAGTTATAAGACTACCATGACTTGGATGAATGAGAATCTCCACAGTCGTAAGAAAGGAGGGTTTCATCTCCTGCAAATGGAAATGTTGGGAGTGCAGCCATCAGTCAATCTCATGGGTTTCTTCTGAAGATTCACAGGGTCACTGAAGGGTGAAGGGTGAGCAATGGCCCTGTTGTGTTTTGTTTTGTATTTGGTTCAAATACAATGTTTTGTCCAATGCTTTGGACAACAAAAAACAAAAAGATAAACAAAAAAACAAGACGGCAGCAGCACTGGCTTTAACTACAAGAAATGTCTCAAAATATGTCTCAATTTATGTCTCAAAAGCAAATATGGAAAATGAATGACCTGTCTGTGTGCAATTTCTGTTTATGAGCAACAGAGTCAAAATTATATCAGCCATGTTGTCAATATAATGCAATTCATGTAATTTATTATGATGCGTGAAAAATGGGCTAGACTACTTTGCAACCCATACAAGAAGTTTCATGGATTTGTGAAATTGACTGGTTGTCTAGTTGTCTAGAAATAGGCTAATGACAAATTGTGTTTCTGATGTTCACAAGTGGCTAAAGGATGTGGAGGTTAAAGTAGTAGCTGTATGAGAATTGCTATTTTGATCTGAGATTTAATGAACTGAGAAAAATGCAAAACGCTGTAGTTTTCCTGTGTAACATGCAGTATATCAGTTTCAAGAGTCATATGACTTTATTGCACATTACTGCATTTGGCATTTGGAGATTGTAAGAGATCACACAGGATTCATATTTACTGTACTTTTATAGTAGGCTACTGTTCATTCTGTACTTTCTTGCTAAACCATGTAGGCCTAATTTATTATTCAGCAAATAAAAAAAAACACACACACACACACACACACATACACACACACCAGATCTACAGTACAGCAATTTTTCCCAAAGAATAATAGAAATTATTAAATTGAACTACATAGATGATGGTTCAACACTCTTGTATGCAGGTGGTATGCAATGACTCAAGAAAATAACTAATACTATTTTGGGCAGAAAGGCTTTATTCAACAGAGATCCTATGTAATGCATTTTGACTGACATAAGTGTCACTTTGGAGCAATTCTAATAATAGTGGGAAAATCTGATTTTTTCTGCATTTTGAAAATGTAAAAGGTGCACTGTTTGTCAAATGGTTTGTAGCTTTTTGGAACTAAACAAGGATACCCCGCCCCTCCTGCTCTGTGTGTGTGTTTGTGTGTGTGTGTGTGTGTGTGTGTCTGTGTGTCTGTGTGTGTGATGCTAATTGCTATTTTATCTCTGTGTTGCTATTTGCATATATTTAGCACCTCCCAATACAGGATGAACGGACAAGATCAGCTACATTTGAACTAGAAGAGGTAAGACTGAGAGGGAAGCAAATTAAGAGCAGTCTCAAATACTATTTTGTTTGTCAAAATTCACCAGTAGATTCACTAAATGAGATTCGCTTGGTGAATGTGTGTGTTTCTGTAGGATCTGGTAGATTGGGATAAGCCTTTGGCATGGCAAGTGGGCCACCTTGGGGAGAAGTATGATGCATGGGTGCACAAACCTGTTAAGCAGCCCATACGGCTGTTTGAGTCTGACTTTGTGGAGGCCAGAACCAAAGCTGCATGGTATTGTTGAAATCACTCCCACATACAGCATACTGTGTTAATGTACATCAGACAGGAAACAATGCCTAATGGCATAGCAGTATGTCATGTAACATGTCAGTAATGCACTTCGGGAATAATTTTGGAATAAATAATTAAGGAGTAGTTTTGTTCACTTGACGAACAGGTCCTGTTTCACTCATATGTTCAATAATTGCATATTTTGTCCAAAATGTCATGGTGGTAGGTGGATTCCTCTCCTATGGGTGCCAGTAGCATTATGGCTTATCTATCAACAGTGGACACTTTTCTCCAGGACCTCAGGTGAGGCTATCATTATGATTACTCTCAGGAACCCAATCACACACACACACACACACACACACACACATACAAACACGTGCTTAGACACAAATAACTGCTCTTAACTTACTGCTTATTTTAGGCTGTGAAAATAATTGCATAAATATGCAAACCCGGTCTCAGTCATAGCTATTCAAACCTTTTGATTCAAGCATTTTTGGTATATCTATTCAGTCTCATTTGAATAAAATATACACATGTTTATGGCTGTATGATTAATTAGCCATTGCTCACATTCTTTGAGCTACTTGATTTATTCATGTCCTTCTCTCTCTCTCTCTCTGTGTCCCTGTCAATCTCCAATCTCAGACAGTTCAATGCTGATTCTTAAGTATAACGTCCCTTTGATCCTTGCCTTGGTGGGGTTAGTTCTCTGGTTGTTCTTGACTTACTGCATCCATTGCCTGTTTCATCGCCCTCTGCCAGCACACAACTACTACTTGATTACACTTCACTTCGTGCTGCATGGACAACACCATAAGGTCAAATGCACCTTTATGTGATACTCCATAGAACCATATTTTATTTATTAACTTCATCATGGTAATTAATCATGATTGTATGAATGTGTCATTAATTGCTGGTTCAATGAAGACTTGTACTATTATGTTTAGTCTACTAACTTCCTCCTTGATGTATTAAACTTTTTTTTTTTAAATCCCCATCTCTACTCTGCAGTGCATTCAGTGTTTGTGCCAACAGTGCCTTTAAGGCCAAGGTCATCCAAGGACATCCAAATGAATACTGTTTCTCCCTGGCCTCTACTCTTTTACAGAATCCACATGATGATTCACGACTAGTCTTCCCTCTTGCTTTGTCTGCTACTATGATGATGATTTTCTTCCTGGTGCTGAGATTCCTGTTGCCAGAAGGCTTGGACTTATCTCTGTTATTGGGGATCATCTGTGGATATGTGATCTCTGACATGGTCCACTACCACCTGCATCATGGCTCCCCAAGTGAGGGCTCTTGGTTCTATTCTATCAAGAAATCCCACATCAAACACCATTTTAAGCATCCAGATAAAGGTGAGGAACGATTTCATGGTTATGCACAGACCTGAACTGAACACAGGTGTCTGTTATTGTTTGCTCTATTCTAAATGGTCTCCTTTAGGTATTGATAACAATGTGTCTGATGATGAGATAGTGTAAATACATGGCATACAAATACAAAGTCATGTAAGGAAATAATAAACAGTTTTACTTTTTGAAACAGAAACAGGCCTAATATATTTTATATTTTAAACTTATAAGATATTTTAAAGGTGAGATATGGAAAATGTTGAAAAACATGGTAGAAGTTTGCCACATTTTTGAAAATACACAATAAAAATGTCCTACCCACTTCCTTCATACCTCCCTCCACAGCCATTTGTGCCTTCTAAGCACGGGACCACATCATGCTTGTTAACATTTTGATAGACCTATGGCATTGTTTACAGTTTGATACTGTCAGTCTGTTTGTGAGTTGCAGAATGTCCATGATGATTGGATGGGGGTTTTGCAGCCCTGTTAGCCCATGTTTTATTTTGATGTCAGAGAATTCAGTTCATTTACTGATATGGGCTCTGTGCATGGTAGACGTTCAGGATGGTCACTCTTTTCCAGTGAACGTCTATTTTTGTGAATTATGGTTGGCTAGATTGATATTAAGCATAAGTATTAGTGGTACAGTGTAGTTATACTAGTTTACTGTTACTACTGGTTTACTACAGTGATAGTTTACTATCCAAATTTAACTAATAAGCTCTCCATGTTCCTTGCCAGTTGAGGGTTCATTTTGTAGACTTCATTTCAGAGACTTTTTGTATGCCGTACACAGAGCCCATTCAAGTGTGAAGAAGATGTCAAGTAATTCAGCAAAATGACCTTATTTGAAGTCCAGCTACAACAAACATGTCTGTCTCTATGTAAACAGTGGTGTGGTGAAAACTGTGCTGTGCTCTGTAAATGTATGTGTAGAATTTATCGATGCTAGAGATTACCCTGCCAATTAGTATCAACAGCAGCAAAAGATCTATTTATATTCCAGCATGGATATTGATTCATTAATGAGTAATGTTTGTTAGTTTTGATGTTACTTGTCCAATGTGTGTTGCTCATCCCTGTTGTATATGTTGCTCTTTCAGGGCTGGGGATAACAACCACCTGGTTTGACAGTCTCTTCAACACAGGCATTCCTAAGCTTGCCCAAAGTAAACGCCAGTAAGGATGGACAAGTGTTACATGAACACATAATTTGACAGATCGAGTGGGGGTCACTGCTGTTACATCATCATGAAGGACTACATGATTGAATGATCTGCATCATAGCAGAGTGGAGTGAAATGTTTGTGAGTTTTGATAGTATAGTATAGTATAGTATAGTATAGTATAGTATATAGGGTTCATCCGGAATCATATAGTGGCAATACTGCCAAAGCAGCTATTTTACAAAATGTACTATTTAACACTCTGATGTCTAGGGCCTGTCAGACACTTTGAGGTATTCTGCTAAAACCTTGACATTTTTAAGTATTTCATCTACCTAAAAATATCTAAGCAAATATGACACACATGGTTATAATATAATGTAAGGGGGCAAGGTGAATGTATTTAATTAGTTTTTTCTTTTTTAATCTTACAAGGACAATAGAAGGAACACTTCTCTCAATTAGGTCTTTGTGCTTTAGAATGGAATATTAAGAACAAGTGACTTTTGTGAGTCATCCCTAATCTATGTGTGAATTCAGATCTCAGAGCACTTCAAAATATTTTGGAGAGGAAGCTAGGAATCTGATGAATGAGGCTCTGAATGACGTGTAAATATTTCTTTTTATCACTATTAAAGTTACATTGGTCATTGAAATGTTATGAATTTGTGTTACTAATTTCTGCATGTAACAAAATGTGCAAGTGGGTTGCTTTGCAATAAATAAAGTGCATGTCATGTGCAGTTCTATTTGGAATTTGGAAACTACTCTGCATGTGATGAACCATCACAAAACACACATACCTATGTACACAACAGAATAACGACAGATCGTCAGGGAGAGATATTTTTAGTTATGTATAGGGGTGGAAACCAAGACCAGAGTATCATGTAGAACCAAGAATCTAATGCTTCAGTCTACTAGAATCACATGCCTCTGATCTTATCATTCCTCTTATCAATGGTGGCATGTTTTTGAGGTCATGGGCAATAAGTCTTTCTGAAAGTAGAATTTAAATAGACAACACAGTTCTATATGGTTTTACTCATTCTAATAAAGGCATAGTTGTAATAAAGGCTAGTGTATTCCTTATGGATCTTTCCCACAACTATACCCCCATCCCCAACCCCCCACTAGTTTCCCAGTACACAGCTCAGGCTCAATCACACCTCCTCTCGATACACGCACTGAATTACGCCGCAGACCTACTGTCCTGGTACGGTCCAACATCCACCGACTGGAGGCTTCATCCCTGGTGGTGCAGATGATGTGGGACAAGTTCGGGACAGCTCAAGTGGATCTCTTTGCATTCAAGGAGAACATGCACTGTCCTCTTGGTTTTCGATATTCAACGACAACCCCTTTATGGGCACAGATGGATTATCCTATCCCATAGTGGCCTTGCACGCTGTTGTAAACACTGTGTAAACAGAGCACACCCTCTCCTTATGGAAGACGGAGCAGCTTTTGTATATTTTGGTACACAAACTTACGGGAGGGCTTTATCAAAGCAACATCTGGTGCATTGGCTTGTAGAGGCGTTAGGCTTAGCTTTAGAGGCAGGCAGTGTGAACATGCCACCGAGAGCCCATTCTACGAGGACCGTCTCCATGTCATGGGCTGTGTGGAAAGGAGTCTCTGTTCAGGACATTTGTCAATCTGCCAGCTGGGCTACAGTGGTAACACTTTTGCCCACTTCTATAGTTTGGATGTCACAAGCACGTCTGTTGCCTGCTCTGTCCTGTCCACTGCTAACAGCACTGACACTTAGCCGGCGAGGACACCTCGCCCACCTCTGTATTCTGGATGTTACGTGCACACCTGTGGCTTGCTCCATCCTACACACTATGTGACTATGGTCTAGATGTTGCGTGCACGCCCACGGTCTGCTCCATCCTATTCTGTGAGTGACTACGAGGTTAACATAGGGCCTGTGAGGACACTTGTCCATCTGTAGTAGGATGCTATGAGCACGGCGGCTGCCTGCTCTGTCTTGTGTGTTACTGACAGTGTGATCATACTCTTCAATGGGATGTATCGAACCATGTACAAAGACTGTGTTGAATATGTGTTCCAAACGGTGGCGTCAAAGTGCTTTAACTGAAAGAGAATGAAAGGTTATGACACATAACCCCGGATCTCTGAAGGAGAACACAAGATGCCACTTTGATTTGACATGTTCTCCTTACTACTGTCAACACCTGCACTTTATGCACATTAGCATTAGCAAGTGCCAATTTAGCTAACATTAGCTGTCACGTCTTTATTCAGTCTATGTTGTATCAGATTTTCATGTTCCTCTCCCTACCAACAGCATTTAGTGACCTGGACAACAGGGATATAGACTGAATCACACCGGATTTCTCCTTTAAATGAGATGTTGAAAGGAACAATTTATATTTTGGTCTGTATTGGGGTTTATTTATGTACAGCAAAATTCTGCACCAAATTTGATAAAATGTTATCAAATGTTATGAATGATAGAAACAAAAATCCTTCACATGAAGCATATATCCGTCATATACACAGTCAGATTCTAATAGGCCTAATTGTTGAAAACGGAAAACAATATTTTTTTTCATTTGACTCAAAAACAATAATCAAAATTTACCATTTGATTAACTTTTATTCAATTATAACCACTGATCTGTGATCAAAATTATTTTTGTCATGAAAGAATATTACAAGGATGAATAAAGGTAAATCCCAGTTCCTTGTTTCTATTCCCAAAACATGGACTACATATGCACCAAGGGCTATTGACAAAAATCATAATACTAACAATCCATCCAAAAAAATCATGAACCCTTTTACAAGCTTATACAGTATGTATGTTCACCACTTGAATACTTCTAGGTTTCTGTGGAAATGTTTCCACTTATGATGTGCTCATATTATTTAGTTTAGACATTGTTAGAACTATTGTTTCACTGTGATGAATACCTTAAAAGAACAGACCTCTAGATGGGTTTCACTTTCATCAGATTCTGTGCAAAAATATGGAAACAACTGCTCCTTGAAAGTGTCCTTGTAAGTGTAAATGTAAGACATATCTCTGGGGTCGTAGAAGGACACCTCTCCTCTCTCATAGTCCAGCTGCACTCTGATCCTCGGAGTCTTCAGAGAGATGGTCTCTGAACTTGTTTGGTATTTGTTTTTGTTCTTCCATAGTGTCCAGAACCCATATTTTGGAGTTAAGAATATCTTACCCTTCCTTTCCACAGACTCCTTGGCTACACCCAAACTCCACTCAGTCCTGTCCCCCACCTGCACTTCCCAACAGTGTTTGCCTGAGCGGAAGCCCTCAGATCCCAGCACCATTGCATAATTCATAAAGCGCTCTGGGTTGTCAAGCAGGTGTATTCTGGGTGATATTGCCTTCACATTTGTCAGGTTGTCAGAAAGACAGTTCCAGCCACTTGCAGTATTGGGGTCAAGGATTACAGGGTCTGTAAAAAAAGAAACACTATGAGTAACAGCTTTTGTTTGATTTACACTGACTTCATGAGGTAAAGTCTGAAAAAATAAGAGCTTCACAATGTACTCATAGTGTGGCACTTAGTGTTTCATGTTTTTGATTTAATTTTGTTTTTGATTAATCTCTGTTAAGGTCATGAGTGATGGAGACATGACACACAATTACTAAATATAGCCTACTCAGTCTGAACAACATTTATTTTTTTAGTGTGTGTACACTACCATGCAAGTTTTGGATCATGTGGAAACTTGGATCATGTGGAAACTAGTGAAATTAGTGTGGATAGGCAACATAGCAAAAAATGAACAAGACACACTGTACAGTTCTCCATTGTTATTGATTTGAACTGATGAATGTGTTTTTCAAACTTTGCTTTCATTTCAAAAATCACCCTATTACACCCGCAATTAGCAAAATACAAGGAAATATCATTTGTGAGATGGAGAATAAATGAAAAGAAGTTTTGCAAAGCCATGTCATACCATGTGGTGCAATGATTTCCTAATATTTTTCTAATCTGATATTTCTTTTTCTATTAAATGATTAATCTCACTTGTGTCCTTTCAGTGAGCACTGAGAACAGATCTGAAACAGCCAAAGCATCACTCCAATCAGTCATCAGTTCTCTGTCTGTGATGTCGACAACCAGCTTTTCATCCCAGAGCTCTGGATATGAGTCTGGTTGCTCTGATACCGTATCCATGAAAAGCTCCAAGTTCGCTGGAAGATTTGCTAATATCCGCTCAAGAAGTAAAGACCTTGCTGAAATCCCAGAAAATCAGAAGAGATCAATATATCAGCACAAATGGGGAGGTCACCATGTAACAAGAAGAAAAAGGACTATAACTGAGTAAGTACAGTATCATAAATGAGGCAGCAGATTTTAACCTCAGGCAATATACATCATATTCTTTTTGCTTTCATTGGCATATCTTAACACATGGCCACCTGTTGTCTCTTTAACATCATTTAGCATTATCGTTTTTAGACAATTATATTGTTGTTTTGAATAGTGTTACATTCTTATTATTGTACATTTGAGGAGAAGTATCAGAACCATATCCTTTCTAGTGCCAACTAACCTAACATTTACAATTATTATTACATAGTATCAGTGCTTACCTCTTTCCTATCAAACTGTGCAGTATTTGTTTAAATAATTAGATATATTAAGATGACATGGATTTTATTTGAAATTATGAAGAGAACATTTAAACAAAAATTCATGTCATTTAAAATCTGCTATCATTATCACTACCATTATCAGAGGCTATTTATTGGAGAGGTATTTTACAACAGCACCTCATGATGTTAAATATGATGTAGTATATGGGGTTGTCATGACATCTATTTGTGGTCATATCCCCCAGGCCCACACCAGAGGACAACGGTCAACCACCCTGGACGCAAGTCCTTCGGAGACTTTTTGTATGCTGTACACAGAGCCCATTCAAGTGTGAAGAAGATCTCAAGTAATTCAGCAAAATGACTGTATTTGAAGTCCAGCTACAACAAAAAAAAATGTCTGTTTCTATGTAAACAGTGGTGTGGTGAAAACTATGTGTAGAAATTATTGGTGCTAGAGTGTACCTTGCCAATTAGTATCAACAGCAGCAAAAGATCTATTTATATCCCAGCATGGACATTGATTCATTAATGAGTTATGTTTGTCAATTTTGATGTTACTTGTCCGATGTGTGTTACTCATCCCTGTTTTATATATTGCTCTTGCAGGGCTGGGGATAACAACCACTTGGTTTGACAGTCTCTTCAACACAGGCATTCCTAAGCTTGCCCAAAGTAAACGGCAGTAAGGATGGACAAGTGTTACATGAACACATAATTTGACAGATAGAGTAGGATCACTGCTGTGACATCATCATGAAGGACTGCATGATTTAATGATCTGCTTGAATGATCATAGCAGAGTGGAGCGAAATTTTTGTGAGTTTTGCTAGTATAGTATAGTATATAGGGTGCACCTCGATTCATATAGTGGCAATACTGCCAAAGCAGCTATTTTACAAATCTATATCCAGGGCCTGTCAGACACTTTGAGGTATTCTGCTAAACCTTGACATTTTCAAGTACTTCATCTACCTAAAAACATCTAAACAAAAGTGACACATATGGTTATAATATATCTTGTAAAAAACATACTATAAATATACCTAGACAAGACTTTGAACCTAGTAAACATAAAAAATAGGGGAGCATTTGGAAATAGTAGACACATTTATATAGTTTCAATACAAATTGTAAAAAAAATCAGACTAATTATGTCTATATATTAATATGACTAACTATATTTTGTCTGGAGTCAGCGGCTATTTTAAATGAATATTGATTAGATGGGTGTATCGCACCTGTAACATGGGCAATAGTAGCATAGCAGTTAACCAACCTGGCAGCATGCTGGTAGTCTGGAAACTGTGGGATCGAACATGGCTGCCATTTTTGTGCCCTTGAGCAAGGCACTTAACCCTAATTTGCTCTAGGGGAGACTGACCCTGAGGTGATTGATAGTTAACAAATATAAGTCGCTTTGGATAAAAGCATCTGCTAAATGCATAAATGTGACATACGCCTCCCCCTGTCAGAGGGTCCATCTGTCAAACAAAGGCCCACTGGGCACTGCAGATACCTGTCCCCAAATCTCTGCATGCTACTGCAAAGAAAGGAATCCCTAACAGACAGTGTATCTACCTAATTAGATACAGTGATACGATCCGTGTGAGGGGACAAAGTGTTAGGAGTGTTAGGAGTCAAAAACTGTCTTGGCCTCTAGGGGCCGCTATTGTGCCAATGTTCTTCTCTGTCTGGTGTCTTTGTCTCTACTGTCGTGTGATCATGCTCTGACTCTGCCTTGGTTTTCCCACCGTTTCCCGATTGCCTGCCTGAATTGTATCAATTAAGGTGTCACATGATGTAATTGGTCTGTGTATTTATATTGGTTCTTTTGTGTTGCCCTTCACTGAGTCTTTGTGGTCTTGCTGGTGAGTGCACCCTTGTTTTTGCCTTGCTGTTACGCCGTACCATTGCCTTTTGTGTTGGATTGCCTTCTCTGGACTAAGTTTCTATTTTTGTTTTCTCCCTGTACTGTGCTGGACTATTCCTTGGATTTGTTCTCTTCTCTGCCTCGTAATCTTCTGAGCGTTCCAAAGTTTTTTGTCAATAAATTCTGAACTCTAAGTTCCCTCTGCACTTGAGTTGCCTCATTAGCTCTGCAAGTTAGTAACTTGTCTACCATGCCAGTGGCCCGTGTTCAATTCCTGACCTTGGCCTGACAATGTATGTACAATAATGTATATTACAATGTATGTAATATAATGCACTAGTGTTGTACTTGTATAATGTGTTGTTGTGTACTTAAGTACCAAAGTGGCATCATTTCCCTTTGAGCTCTGCAACCTTGATTAGTTGTCCAACACAACTGGTGTCACTATGTCTCTCTACTCCCAATTCCAGTCTGTAGTCAGAGGCACCAAGTTCCAAAAGTACTATATGAAAATAGTGCCATCTGCACTTGGCACCTGTAGTGATGTTCCAGGTAGCTTGCTTGTTGGTTTTGCAGCAGAGGGCTTCCACAGCATCCTCTGCCCTCAGCTGCACACCAAGGCTCTCTTGCTGGAAGAAACTGCAGTGGTGGAGTGATGTCTGCGTTGCCCTCTGTCTTCCATGAAAGCTGGAAACCTGGTGGTCGTTTTGGTGGATTTTGGTAAGGTACGGAGTATGGGTAGATTGTAAATAGGTCCTAATGTTATAATATAAATAGGTTAGAATGGAGTGTATTTTATTGCAACAACAGTGAAGGTGAATCACATTACTTTCATGGAAATTGTTAGTAAAGAGAAATGCAGAAACTGCGACAGCAAGAAATCTGATGAATGAGGCTCTGAATGAGGTGTTTTTAAATATTTATTTTTTTCATCTCAACTATGAAAGTTACATTGTGTTAAGTTGTATCGTAACAATGTTATGAATTTGTGTTACTAGTTTCTGTGTGTAATAAAATGAGCAAGTGGATTGCTTTGCAATAAAAAGGCCTGTCAAGTGCCTGTTAAGTGCAGTTCTATTTGGAATTTGGAGACACGTCTAGATGTGATAAACCATGACAAAACACTCATACCTGTGTATATATACAACTGAATAACAGATGAATGACAGATCTTCAGGGAGACATTTTTAGTCAGGGTATAGGGGTGGAAATTGACTTAAAACTTGTGTAGGCTACCTTCTTTACTAAAAGGAACTGATGTACTGATGTACTGATGTACTGTAACTGATGAAAATTGGACTGATGAGCAGGATTAACAATGGCATCAATACTGATAAAATCCTACCAATTTCCATCCCTAGTCATGTACTCCAAAAAATGCAGTGGTGGCTGTGACTGGTATGAATGAAAGATTCTTAATGGATCTTCCCCACAACTATACCCCCTTCCCCAACAACCCCGCCCACTTCTGCCACTGTTGAACGCTTTTCCCCCATTCACCCTCCTTCATACAGTGCCGAACAGAGTGCAAAGGATGCAGAGTGCCGTACAGAGAAACACCATGGTCTTGATAGTCCCCCATTGGCCTACACAGACATGGTTCTTGGACCTGATTCCCCTGTTATAGGGGGAACATTGGAAAGGTTATGACACATAACCCCGTTTCTTTGAAGAACACGAGATGCCATCTCGATTTGACATCTTCTCCTTACTACTGTCAACACCTGCACTTTATGCACATTAGCGTAAGTGCCAGTTCAATTTAACTCAATTCAGTTGTATTTATACAGCGCCTTTTACAATAGTATTGTCTCATGGCGCTTTACAGAAGGAGCACCCAAGAGCAACAGGGGCAAGGAAAAACTCCCTTATGTTTAATTAGTCTAGAAAGAAACCTTGGGCAAATCCACGACTCAAAGGACTAACCCAACTGCCAGGGGTCATGCAGGAAAATTACAATCAGTAGTAACCATGATAGACTACAAGTCGTCTATTTTTTTCAGCTAAGGTTCATAATAGTTCCAGAGTATTATCCCACTTTACATTACATGGTAGTCAGTCCATAGGTGGTTATCAGGAATTATGGCTGGACATTGTAGCAGTGGCCATACATAGTGTTAAACTCAAGGAGTAAGATGGGTCATGGGGGTAACAATAAATGTCCATTTGACAGTCCCATTGTGAGGACGGTCAGTCACAAAGCCTCAGCGAAAGGGAGTCGGTCCTAGCATGGGCGTGTAGGAAGGGCCTCCCGTGGTGTTGGTTGCAGTCCACTCAGGAAGGGAGGGTGAGAGGAGTCCGCCGGAAGGAGGCAGGGATGACACTCAGCAGAGATGATTGTGGACAGAGGAATCAAATTAATTAGGCCAGGCTCACACATCAGTGAGCAAATGTGTCATTTGTGCATACATATATGTATATAAATATATATATAAGTATAAAGAAAGAGGGGAAAGAGAGAGCGGGGGTAAGAGAGAAAGAGAGTTGTACGGCTTTGTTGCAGTTGCTACAGTTTTGTGGCGGCACTAGGCTATAGCAGCATAACTAAGGTATGGTGCATGGCAACCCAGCACCACTGCAGGGATGGTCAGTGGTCAAATTCAGTTAACATTAGCTGTCGCATCTTTATTCAGTTGATGTTGTATCAGATTTTTGTGTTCTTCTCCCTACCGACAGCATTCGGTGACCTGGACAACAGGGATATAGATCAAATCACACTGGATTTCTCCTTTAAATGGGATGTGGAAAGGAATGTACAATTTATAATTTGGCTTGTATTGGGGCTTATTTATGTACAGCAAAATTCTGCACCAAGTTTGATAAAATGTTATGAATGACAGAAGCAAAAATCCTTTACATGAAGCATATGTCAGATTCCAATAGGCCTAATTGTTAAAAAAAGAAAAACAATATTTTTTCATTTATTTTTTCATTTCTCAAAAACAATAATCAAAATTGACCATTTGATCTGTGAGGTAAATTGCAGTTCCTTGTTTCTATTCACAAGAAATGGACTACATATGCACCAAGGACTATGGACAAAAATCACAATACTAAAAATCCATCCAAAAAATCAAGATCACTTTTACAAGCTCATACAGTATGTATGTTCACCACTTAAGTACTTGAATACTTGAATACACTTGAATGTTTTTTGTAGAAATGTTTCCATTTATGATGTACTCATATTATTTTGTTTAGACATTGTCAGAACTATTGTTTCACAGTGATGAATACCTTAAAAGAACAGACCTCTAGATGGGTTTCACTTCTATCATTTCCTGTGCTAAAATATGGAAACAACTTGTCCTTGAAAGTGTCCTTGTAAGTGTAAATGTGAGACATGTCTCTGGGGTCGTAGAAGGACAGCTCTCCTCTCTCATAGTCCAACTGCACTCTGATCCTCTGAGGCTGAGTCTTCGGGGAGAGGTTCTCTGAACTTGCTGGTATTTGTCTTCTCTCTTCTTTACTGTCCAGAACCCATCTTTTGGAGATAAGTGTGCTGTCTCCTTCCTCTCCACAAACTCCTTGGCTACACCCAAACTCCATTTAATCCTGTCCCCCACCTGCACCTCCCAACAGTGTTTGCCTGAGGTGAAGCCCTCAGATCCCAGCACCATTGCATAATTCATAAAGCGCTCTGGGTTGTCAAGCAGCTGTTTTCTGGGTGATATTTCCTTCACACTTGTCAGGTCATCAGAAAGACAGTTCCAGCGACTTGCAGTATTGGGGTCAAGGATTACAGGGTCTGTAACAAGAGCATCACAATGTACTCATAGTCTGTCACTTAGTATTTCATGTTTTTGATTTTGTCTTTCACATTAATCTCTGTTAAGGTCATGAGTGATGGAGACATGACACAAAATTACTAAATTTAACCTACTCAGTCAGAACAACATTATGTACAGTATGTGTACACTACCATGAAAGTTTTGGATAATGTGGAAACTTTTTTTTGAAACACTCATGAAATTAATGTGAATAGGCAACATAGCAAATCAACAAGTAGTATAGTACTTTTATTTTATTATTATTTCCCTTGTTATTGATTTGAACTAATGGATGTGTTTTTCAAACTTTGCTTTTGTTTTAAAAGATACCTTTCACAGCAATTAGCTACATACAAGCAAATATCATCTGTGAGATGCAGAACAAATGAAGAGGTTTTGCAAAGCCATGTCACATCATGTGGTGGACCACACCTGGTTGGTCCAATGTTCTCCTACAACAGGATAATGACTCAATACACACATACAAACAATTCCAGCACCAGGGAAATAAAAAGTAGTTAGAAGATTTCTGATAGCTGATGGAATTCTGAATGGAGGGGCCGACACAGTTTCTGTCTAAACATTATAGAACTTTTGTGGGAAAAGACTGACTGTATGCAATGAAAGAAGAGTCTGTCACACTAATCTATTTCATGGGAGTTGTTCCTGAACATAGGGTGGAGTCTCTTTGGATTACCTGTAAAACCTGATAGAATGTCTGATGTCCATCATGCTGTGATTGTTGCAAAATGTGACTTTTTAAATGAAAGCAAAGTTTGAAAAAGACATTCATCATTTCAAATAAAATCTGCTGTTGGTCTCATTGTTTGGGGCGGTGGTGGCGCAGGTGGTAGAGGTGCTGTTCAGCAACCGAAAGGTTGCAGGTTTGAGCTGTGCCTGACCCCTTCGAAGTGGGACAGAACTGAACCCCAAATTCCTCCCGGTGCTTGCATGGCAGCCTCCGCCACTGGTGAATGTGAGGCATACTCTGTAAAGCGCTTTGAGTACTCGTAGAAGTAAAAAAGCGCTACATAAATGCAGTCCATTTAACTAGGTCCTGTTAAACACTATGCTCAGCAACACTACTGTGAAACAACAGAACCACTGTCATTGGACAATGCCTAGAGCCCTATTCACGTCTTTTAGAGAATACCTACAACAAGTACTCACAGTATTCTGAAGTCTCCATGAGCTTCTCACAGACTCTGTACTTGAGGTTGCCCAGGTGCTTGGCTACATCTATTAGAGCCCCTGAGAGCAGCTGGGGGTCCTGCAGGATGCATTGGGCTCTATAATCACAGACAGGAGTCAGTCAACAAACAGAAACACTGACAGAATAGATAAAGGGCAATGATGACTGATGATGACTTACCTATTCTTTGTGTGCTGATATGTCTAAAATATGAAACCAAAAATATTCATCAAATTGTAGAAATATATCATAAGACTAAAGTAGGTGATTGCATGACTGTATAGATAAACAATGACAGTACTATGATAACCTTAAGAAAGGGGACATTGTCCTGTTTCAGGTTATTTTCCACATGTTGAATAGAGTCCTTTAAAGTCTGAATCTGTTCCTGAAGGGTCTTTATTTCTCTGTCAATCATCTTCCCTTTCTGCTCCTCTTCCTCTTTTAGTGCAGTCAGTCGGGCCTCCTCTTCCTCTCTCAGGAACTGATGAAGCTGCTCAAACACCTCTTTTATCCCTCTCTCTGTAGCAGCTAGCTGGCTCTGTAAACAGGGATAAACATGTGACAGGTAAAGGCAAAGTAGGCAGCAATAGATAACAAGTGTTTAAGAGTGTAAATAAGTGTCATGTAAAGCACTCACCTTTGTATGTTGCACCATGTCCTTATAAACCTTTTCAGTATCTGTGCATTTCTGCAGACTTGTCTGCATTTTTTCCAGGTCTGACTTTAGTTTTCCCTGGTTAAAAAGAAAGAATGCCCCAGTAGTTAAAAATGATTTGTCTTTGCTATGAGATTTCTTTTCAACTTTAAAAATGGAAATGGAAAATATTGTATAGTAGTGTACAGTAGGTACACACAATAAGACTGAGAAAATGCATTTCTCTTTTGCAGTTGCATTCATGCATTCATGTAACATCCACTTAGAAAGGTTATCCCTACTAAAAAAACATCCAGATAAATAATGAAACTACTGTACTCAGTTTTTGTGCTCTCCTATGCTCATCTCCCCATTGTACTCTCAGTTTGTGGCCTTGACTTTAAATACATTTTGAATGAAAGCAACTGACAAATGAATCAAACTGATGTAAAATTTAGGTGGTTGTCTCCTTTAATAGCTAGTTTGCTGAG
This sequence comes from Tenualosa ilisha, assembly GCA_015244755.2. Taxonomy (NCBI): domain Eukaryota; kingdom Metazoa; phylum Chordata; class Actinopteri; order Clupeiformes; family Clupeidae; genus Tenualosa; species Tenualosa ilisha. The sequence goes on from PYXC01000001.1 coordinate 5,267,581, forward strand.
GTACCGTTGAAGCCACCGGGTTTACATAATTGACTGCAAATTTACATGTAAAATCCACAACAGAAATCGCTATGCTTCAATCACTTCCTACCAATATGTCTGCAATTCTGCTATGCGTCTGCTTCTGTTCTATGACTGCAATATGTACTAATAAGCACACTTAAATATGCAAATGTTCTCAGTCACCAGATTGGCAAAATTCATGTCACTCCCTTTACCTACATGTAAACCCTAATGTTTTCACACATTCCTAATGCTACCCAGCTCCCTATTATTCTTGTCTCACCTTCATGTCCTGTACAGCCTCCTCGATGGGTATGACTTTGTGTCCAGAGTGCTGTGTGGGGTTCTGGCAGTCGTCACACACAGCGCTGTTCTCATCCACACAGAACCATGCAGGTGTTTTAGTGTGTTGCACACCACCTCCCTCTTTCATCTGGGTTTTTATCCAGTTTAGAATAGTTCTATAGTAATAAATTTAGTTTAGAAATTAATCCTGACATGTCTATAGATGACTTTCTCTTACACACTGGGCAGTTCCTGTTCTTGGCTTGTTTCCAGAATGTAGAAAGACATGTCTGACAAAAGCTGTGATTACAGCGAAGAGACACTGGGTCTTTAAAAGTCTCGGAGCAGACATGGCAGCACAAAACTTCTCAAAAACCTTCAGTTGCTCAGCCATTTTCACAGCATGAAATGGTGTCTGTACTGTTTGACTACTCTATACTTCCTGTCCCAAAACCAAAAGTGAAAGTTTATCCAAATCAATTCCATCTTAAGCACAACAGGCCCAGTTATTATTTCCATTATAAGATATAAATAGCATAATAAGTGATTTACATTTGTCTCCAAAAAGTTGACTTCATATCTAAGTAGAATTTGTGTTGCTTATATTAGTGTTACTTACAAATTTGCACCAAGATTTATTGTACCATCTCTGCCCTGTAGATGGCTCTAGATGACTGTTTCTTGGGAGGAGGGGCTTTTACAATGTCCTGCTGTATGTGTGTCATTCTGTCAGTGCTGTCTTCTTGCTTTGTCTCTTTCAAACTATTATTTTTACCCCACCATGTTGTCCTCTCAATTTGCCTGCCTCAGTTTCCTCATCATATCAGCTAATGGTTATCATTATCTTAAAGCATCAACTTTGTGCTGTTTTCTCTCTATGGTTAGCCTCACCTAACCTCAGCATGTAGGCTACAAGTAAAACTCATGCAAGTTCCTCCTTACCACTTTGTCCTTTGGTGTTTTCATGATTTGAAGCAGGGAAGCGCATAATGGGTTTGCTTAATCAGTATTGTTTATCATGATTTGTTTATGAAACCGGTGTTGTTGTTACTGTAAATGTTGAACCGAAACGAGTACTGCACTGAAGTTTTATTTTCTGCACAACCAAATCAAAATGAAAACATTGCTCCTCCATTAACTTACGTTTCCAACTTCTCTATCCAGAGGGATATCACAACAGGTAAAAGTGCTTTCATTTAAAGAAACCACAAAACATGGCACACCTGCACATAAGCAAATACACATGAACATAAACTACCAGGACCTTCATAGCGGTGTACCAAATAAAAGAGAACTATAATACAGACTAGATCTATAGTGCAATTACACATTAAGATATATGTGGTTATTCTAACCCATTACATATAACATCTTAAAACATTCACTTTGCTGGGATGCAGTGCTCTAAACTCTAATCAAGCTGCTTAGCTTCAGCATTTAAGTGCCACTGAGTAGCCCAACCTGTTGCTGTTGTGGTTGTTGCCAGATAACATTCAACAAGATTTGCCCTTCTTCTTTTGCAAGCACAATTACAAGTTCAATGAACATCAAAATTCAATTCAATTCAGTTAAATTTTATTTATACAGCGATGAAACGACACATGTACATGAGTCATGAGTTTGTGAGTTGAGTTAGGGGTGATGGGACAGGGCATTGTGGGGGGGGGGGGGGGTAAATGTATATTGAATATGAATACGAATAAATTCATATATGACAGAGTATTTAAATACTTGACAGTTATTGAAATGTGAAGAAGATTTCAATTAATTCAGCAAAAATGACCTTGTTTGCACAAGAGGTTCATTTGGGCTGAGTCCAGCTATGATAAAATGGCTGCCCCCACGTAAACAGTGGTTTGGTGAAAATGCTGTGCTGTTCTCTGTAAATGTCATCATGTCTTTAATATATCAGTGCTGTACTCTATCTAGCATCACCAACAGATCTATTTATATTTCAGCATGGATATTGATTCATTAATCTTATTTGCCTTATGTTTGTCAATTTCGATGTTACTTGTCCTATGTGTGTTATGTGTGCCAGTTTTGATGTTACCTGGCCTATGTCTGTTATGTCTGTCTGTCATCAAGTTTGATGTTATTTGTCCTATGTGTGTTTCTCATATCTGTTACATTTTGCTCTTGCAGGCCTGGGGATAACGGGCACCTGGTTTGACAGCTTCTTCAACACAGGCATTCCTAAGCTTGCCCAAAGTAAACTGCAGTAAGGATGGACAAGTGTTGAAAATATGTGAGCAGTGTTGGGCAAGCTACTCAGAAAATGTAGGTAACTAAGCTACCAGTTACTCCATATCAGATGAAGCCTCACTACACTAAAGCTACCTGAAGACAAAATGTAGCAAGCCAAGCTTGCTACAAGCCAAGTTTAAGTACATGTGAAGCTACTTTTACATTTTTTTAATTTACAAAAAGGTCTAAAAATAAATCAAATCTGCCAAGATTTTGATAAGATTCTATTAGCGACCAAACTATCAGGTCTCTCCAACAGAAATATAATAGTAACTAAGTAATTGTACTTTTATATAGGTAAAAAGTTTTTAAAACAATAATCTTTGGGTGTTCATTCCACATTCTGTGTCCAAGAAAGAATATATGGAGGAATATTATGTGCATGTGTGTGCTTTATTGGGTCCTGAAAAAACACTTGATTTTCCTGGTTTCTCTACAGTATTTCATGAAATGTCTACATTTGCACTATAGTTTTTCTAGTAAATAATGCTTTCTAATATGATTTTACTATTTAAATTGACCTTAGTGTGCATACGTGAGTGATAGGAAACACACAATTGAAACACACAATTTTTTCTAAATTATGGCACCTCTCATGTGACAAAAGCATCACATTATTGCAAAAAACTGATCTTCTTCTTCTGAAAACTTGCTGCTGGTAGCTGATGCTCTTAAAATGTAGCTAATGGGAAAACTACCACACCACATGGCAAAATATGAACTAAACTAATGAATCAGATTCAGAAAATAGCTTCACAGCAGCCACTGTACTCAGAAATATCGTTAAACTAGTAGCTCTGCTACTTGTACTGAAGCTACTGTCCAACACTGTATGTGTGTTATATGAATACACTTAATTTGACATATAGAGTAGGAAGACTATTGTTAATTCATCATGAAGGACTGTATAAATGAATTATCTGATTTATAACAGAGTGGAGCGATGTACCAGTGCACATCTGGGCAATCATATTGTGGTAATGCTGCCAGAGCAGCTGTTACAAAATGTGTTATTTAATCCAAGTTGGAAACTTGGTGTTCATTTGTTGGATGGTAAAATGTAAATAGATTGAGGGTCTACACTTCAAGTCAAACTTATAATTCCTTGACTTTTCCATGAATTTTCCTGATTAAAAAACAGAATTTCAATCAGAAATTCTCCCATATAAATAATTGTACATTAGACCACCTGGGTACTAAGCAGAAAAAGGCATCAATCTGTACCAATCACTTTATAAGCTCCATGTCTGGGTTCTCATGTGTTTTCAGTGCAAAACATAGTTTCTTTGCCTTTTCGGCACTATGACAGGTAGGAAGAAGACTACATTTTTAGATCAGGAAAGGGATAATGGACTTTAAAAAACAGTTGACCTATAATCACTTGCCAAGAGTCGTGGAAATAAATATTGCATTTTGGTGACTAAACTACACATGCTCTTAACAAAAAATCCCTGATATTCCCTGCCTTTGCCTGCACAGTTATGAAATTTCCTGACTTTCCATGTCAGGAATAGATTGACTAAAATTCCATGATATTCCAGAAAGTAGTAGTAGTATAGTAGCAGTAGTAGTAGAAAACCCCATTTTTTCTCAGTCCTGACCGCCAGACAATTTCCGTGGTTACATGATGTTTTCAGAAAGAGTCTTCTGAGCTATTTAACATGTTACTAAACAAAGCACGAAATTTACTTTACTGGATCTTTAAAGAGAATTTGTATCTCCATGATCACCAGTTCACTGTGTTTATCAGTTCATTACTGTTGTTCCTCAATTAAACTTTTTTTAAATCATTTTTCAAGTAACATTGTGAGTAAGGTAATTTGGCTTTGACGCAGATACAACCATAACAGTTTTTGTGTTGAAACAATTTTATGAACATCTTCTTTCTGTGTGCCACAAAATGTGCAAGTTAGTAGATGCTGAAATTTCCTTCAGAATGAAAAAAGTGTCTGTCAGGTGCAGTTCTTCAAGTCTGTTGTATTTGAATTCAATCCATCACAAACCACACATAACTCTATACTGTGTGCCCTAATTTCCCAATTATTAGCCAAGGTCAATTAACATTGATTTTTTCAAAACATCTTCATCTATTAAGTTAATATATAGATGAGGGCTTTATATAGGTTTGCATTTCTGTATCATGCTACTTTATCTGATCTGATTGTGATTCAATAGGTAGAAATTTTAGTAAAGTGAGGTTAATACATGGGTGAAGTTAATACAAGGGTGAGGTCACTACATGGTTTTGTTTTTTTAACACTGACTTGAGGTTTATACATGGTGTGGCTTATATTCTGGAAATTGCCATAAACACATTAGAATCACAACTGCTCTTCAGGAAGAGATAGTTTAAGTTATGTTGTAAATGTAATGGTGACTCTGGCTGGTAGAGACAATGAGAGACTCTTCATAAATACGGACTTCACAAAGAATTTAGGAATTAACAAAAACGTTACATTTAAATGGGATGCAGAAAGAGAGGGCAAATATATATCTTGGGGTGCATTGGATTATACTGTAAGTACAGCAAAATTCTGCAGTTTGTTAAAATGTTGTGAATGACTAATAAAAGTAGATTCCTTTTCATGAAGCTTATATCTGAGGGGTACACAGTCAGATCCTAGTACTATAGTAGCATATATAATTGATGAACTTTTATTCATTTAGAAGCATTTATCTGATTTCAGGCATCATGAATAGAGGTTATTCCCAATTCCTTGTTTCTATTTTCATCAAAATTGAATACAAGGACTATTAACATACCACTAACAATCCTTCCAAACAATTTATAAAACCTTGTACATGCTCATATGTGTGTTTTCCACTTTAATATGGTTTGTGTAGAAATGTTCCCATCTATGATGTGCTCATATTTTTTAGTTTGGACACTGTTATAACTATTTTGTGACTGTGATTAATACATTAAAAGAACAAATTTCCACGCATGTTTCACTTGTATCACCACCTGTGCTAAAATATGGAAACAACTTGTCCTTGAAAGTGTCCTTGAAAGTGTAAATGTGAGACATGTCACTGGGGTCATAGAAGGACACTTCTCCTCTCTCATAGTCCAGCTGCACTCTGATCCTCTGAGGCTGAGTCTTCAGGGAGAGGGTCTCTGAACTTGCTGTGTATTTGTCTTCTAACTTTATTACTGTCCAGAACCCATATTTTGGAGTTAAGAATGTCTCAACCTTCCTCTCCACAGACTCCTTGGCAACACCCAAACTCCATTTAATCCTGTCTCCCACCTGCACTTCCCAACAGTGTTTGCCTGAGGTGAAGCCCTCAGATCCCAGCACCCATGCACACTTCATAAAGCGCTCTGGGTTGTCTAACAGCTTTTTGTTGGTTGATATGTTTTTCATACTTGTAAGGTTGTCAGAAAGACAGTTCCAGACACTTGCAGTATTGGGGTCAAGGATTACAGGGTCTGTAAAAAAAGAAACACTACAACTAACAGCTTTTTTATTTGTAGTATCATTAATAATTTACACTGACTTCATGGAGTCTGAAAAAACAAGAGCATCACAATGTACCTATAGTCCATCACTTAGTGTTTCATGTTTTAGATTTTGTCTTTCACATTAATCTCTAAAGGTCAAGAGTGATGGAGACATGACACATATTTACTAAATATAGCCTACTCAGTAAATTTTTTGATGTTCTAAAGTGTATGTACACTACCATGCAAGTTTTGGATCATGTGCAAACTTGTTTTTTGAAACACTCATGAAATTAGTGTGAATAGGCAACATAGCAAATGAACAAAACATACAGTACTTTTATTATTATTTCCGTTGTTATTGATTGGGACTGATGAATGTGTTTTTCAAACTTTGCTTTCATTTTTAAAGTTACCTTTTACAGCAGTTAGCTACAAGAAGCAAATTTCATTTGTGAGATGCAGAACAAATGAAGAGGTTTTGCAAAGCCACATCACACCGTGTGGTGGACCACACTTGGTTGGTTCAGTGTCTTCCTACAACAGGATAATGACTCGATACACATACGTCAGAGGATCCATAGTGGTGTAGTTGATTTGTTGCATGCTGTGTTTTTTTCTTATATTCCTTTTTGTTGTGTGCACTTTGTTCCTCTACTTGTGTTACTTTGCCTATTAAGTTTATTTTGTTGTGTCTACCTAGTGTTTTATTTGCCTAAACCATTTGTGTTCTTGCTGTGTGTACTTGATTGCCACTTGAAGTGGCTCGTTGGGCAGGTTTGTTTCCTCACCCACACCACGGATGTTTGCCTGATTCCTAGCAGCAGAGTTCCTGCCCTCCACATGTCTGCTTCCAGTTTGATTGTGAGTGCCGCATCTTCTCCTCCTAGCTCAACCGCAACGTTACCAACCAAGTCCTACAGCCCTTGTGCACAGCAAACTTGAATGTTCCACCTCTTGCCACAGTAGACTTGTGGTGTTAAGTTACTTAGTGTTTCACCTGTGATTAATTTTGGGGTGTTTTGTGCTGTGATTTTCCCTCTCCGCTGTGGTCATTGGTGGTCCCTCTTGTGTGTTGTGTGCGTGTTGTGAGAATGTGTGTGTAAGCTGCAGGTGTGCCTACAAGGGGATATCGGACTGGGAAAGCTGTTGAGTGTTGTAGGACTGCTGACTAGCCTGTTGGACTGGTATTTGCATGGACTTCCTAAATGTGTGTGCAAGGACCCGCAAGGACTGATTTTTACTTTGGATTTTTAAAATATTTGTACTCAATAAATATACTTGTTCTTTATACAATTGTTATTTGGTGAGTCTGTTCTGTTGCTCCCACCAAATTTTGAGAACCTGTGTTTACAACTGAGAGTGCCCGGCTCTCCAGATATCTGCTCTGTCTGTTACACATATACAAACAATTCAAGCACCAGGGAAATAAAAAGCAGATTTCTGATAGCTGATGGATTCTGAATGGAGGACCCAACACAGTTTCTGTCTAAACATTATAGAACTTTTGTGGAGAAGACTGACTGTATGCTATGAAGGAAGAGTCTGTCACACTAATCTATTTCATGGGAGTTGTTCCTGAAAGCACGGGGTGGAGTCTCTTTGGATTTCTTGTAAAAACTGATAGAATGTCTGATGTCCACCATGCTGTGATTGTTGCAAAATGTGGCTTTTTAAATGAAAGCAAAGTTTGGAAAAGACATTTATAATTTCAAATAAAATCTGTTGTTGGTCTCATTATTTAACTAGGTCCTGTTAAACACTATGCTCAGTAACACTGCTATGAAACAACAGGACCACTGTCATTGGACCGTGCCTAAAGCCCTATTCAGGTCTTTTAGAGAATACCTACAACAAGTACTCACAGTATTCTGAAGTCTCCACCAGCTTCTCACAGACTCTGTACTTGAGGTTGCCCAGGTGCTTGGCTACATCTATTAGAGCCCCTGAGAGCAGCTGGGGGTCCTGCAGGATGCACTGGGCTCTATAATCACAGACAGGAGTCAGTCAACAAACAAAAACGCTGACAGAATAGATGAAGGGCAATGATGACTGATGATGACTTACCTGTTCTTTGTGTGCTGATATGTCTAAAACATAAAACAAAAATATCGATCAAATTGTAACAATATATCATAAGAGTAAAGTAGGTGATTGCATGACTGTATAGATAAACAATGACAGTACTATGATTACCTTAAGAAAGGGCACATTGTCCTGTTTCAGGTTATTTTCCACATGTTGAATAGAGTCCTTTAAAGTCTGAATCTGCTCCCGAAGGGTCTTTATTTCTCTGTCAATCATCTTCCCTTTCTGCTCCTCTTCCTCCTTTAGTGCAGTCAGTCGGGCCTCCTCTTCCTCTCTCAGGAACTGATGAAGCTGCTCAAACACCTCTTTTATCCCTCTCTCTGTAGCAGCTAGCTGGCTCTGTAAACAGGGATAAACATGTGACATGTAAAGGCAAAGCAGGCAGCAACAGATAACAAGTGTTTAAGAGTGTAAATAAGTGTCATGTAAAGTACTCACCTTTGTATGTTGCACCATGTCCTTATAAACCTTTTCAGCATCTGTGCATTTCTGCAGACTTGTCTGCATTTTTTCCAGGTCTGACTTTAGTTTTCCCTGGTTACAAAGAAAGAATTAACAATGATTTGTCTTTGCTATTAGATTTCTTTTTAACGTTAAAAATGGAAATAGTGTATAGTAGGTACACACAATGAAACAGAAAATCTGATTAACACTACGCAATGAAACTGAGAAAATGCATTGCTGTGTTGCAGTTGTATTCATGCATTCATGTAACATCTACTAAGAAAGGTTATCCCTACTAACAGACACCCAGACAAATAATGAAACTACCGTACTCAGTTTTTGTGCTCTCCTATTCTCATCTCCCCATTGTACTCTCAATTTGTGGCCTTGACTTTAAATACATTTCAAATGAAAGCAACTGGTAAATTAATCAAAGTGACGTATAATTTAGATGTTGTCTTCTTTAATAGATAGTTCGCTAAGGTATCCCTGAGGTCTCTCTTTTCAGTTTGATTATGTTGCTTTTACACTAAATAGGCTATACATTGACACATTGACTCATTTTAATCATTATATCACAAATAAATATCAGTAGCAATAGGCTACAGAATTGACTGCAAACTTATATGTACAGTCCACAACAAGAATCACTATCCTTCACTCACTTCTGTGCACCTATCAATATACCAATATACCAATATCTGCAATTCTGCCATATGTCTGCTTCTGTTCTATGACTGTTCAAAGTACAAGGTCACAGAACACTTGTGAGACAAGGGAAAAACAGGAAAAATATCTTTGTCAAGTTACATAGAGTTCAATGAGACTGACTTACATAAGCCTTGAAGCATAGCGCCTGCACTGAAATATGTACTAGTAAGCGCAGTTAAATATGCAAATGTTCTCATTCATCAGATTGGCAAAATTCAGTTTACTCCCTTTACCTACATGTAAACCCTAATGGTTCACACATTCCTAATGCTACCCAGCTCCCTATTATTCTTGTCTTACCTTTATGTCCTGTACAGCCTCCTCTATGTGGGGTGGTGGTAGCGTAGTGGTTAAGGAACCTAGCTAGCGTGTAAGTAGCCTGAAAAGTTGTGGGTTCGAATCCCGGCTGCCACCGTTGTGCCCTTGAGCAAGGCACTTAACCCTAAGTTGCTCTAGGGGAGACTGGCCCGGAACAATTGATAGTTGATGAGTTGTAAGTCGCTTTGGATAAAAGCGTCTGCTAAATGCATAAATGTAAATGTCTATGGGTACGACTTTGTGTCCAGAGTGCTGTGTGGGGTTCTGGCAGTCGTCACACACAGCGCTGTTCTCATCCACACAGAACAATGCAGGTGTTTTAGTGTGTTGCACACCACCTCCCCTCTTTCATCTGGGTTTTTATCCAGTTTAGAAATAGTTCTATAGTAATAAATTTAGTTTAGAAATTAATCCCTGACATGTCTATAGATGACTTTCTCTTACACACTGGGCAGTTCCTGTTCTTGGCTTGTTTCCAGAATGTAGAAAGACATGTCTGACAAAAGCTGTGATTACAGCGAAGAGACACTAGGTCCTTAAAAGTCTCGGAGCAGACATGGCAGCACAAAAACTTCTCAAAAACCTTCAGTTGCTCAGCCATTTTCACAGCATGAAATGGTGTCTGTACCTGTTTGACTACTCTATACTTCCTGTCCCAAAACCAAAAGTGAAAGTTTATCCAAATCAATTCCATCTTAAGCACAACAGGCCCAGTTATTATTTCCATTATAAAGCATATAAATAGCATAATAAGTGATTTACATTTGTCTCCAAAAAGTTGACTTCATATCTAAGTAGAATTTGTGTTGCTTCTATCAGTGTTACTGACAAATTTGCATTAAGATTTACTGTACCATCTCTGCCCTGTAGATGGCTCTAGATGACTTGTGAGGAGGGATTGTATGTGTTTATGTGTGCTGTATGTGTGTCATTCTGTCAGTGCCGTCTTCTTGCTTTGTCTCTTTTTAATTATTTTTTTATTATTTTTACCCCACCGTGCTGTCCTCGCAATTTGCCTGCCTCATCATATCAGCTATCATAGTTATCATTATCTTAAAGCATCAACTTTGTGCTGTTTTCTCTCTATGGTTAGCCTCGACTCACCTCAGCATGTAGGTTAACATTACATTGAGATATATGTGGTTATTCTAACCCATTACATATAACATCTAAAAACATTCACTTTGCTGGGACGCAGCGCACTAAACTCTGAGCAAGCTGTTTAGCTTCAGCATTTAAGTGCCACTGAGTTGCCCAACCTGTTCCTGTTGTGGTGGTTGCCAGATAACATTCCAACAAGATTTGCCCTTCTTCTTTTGCAAGCACAAATACAAGTTCAGTCAACATTGGTTGCTAGTGAAAGCTTTTCAAAATTCAAATCAATGCAATTCAATTGTATTTATACAGCACCTTTTACAATAGTGTTGCCTCATGGCGCTTTACAGCAAGGAGCATCCAAGAGCAAGAGGGGAAAGGAAAAACTCCCTTGTGGTAGTTAGTATAGGAAGAAACCGTCAAGGGGCCAACCCAACTGCTAGGGGTCATGCAGGAAAAGTACAGCAGTAATTATCATGATAGACCACAATTTGTGAGTATTTGTACTTCAAGTAAGGACAAAACCTAAATTTAGTTGGCAAGACAAGTGTCGCCTGACAACAAATAGCGATGCCACGTCATTGTAGACTTTCATAGCGACAAAATGTTGTACAGAACTTCAACCTGTATACATAACAACTGGCAGGCTACACTGTTAACCCCAGCTGTTCAGTGAAATCAAAATATTTGTGGAAACTGATTACCACTAATATTTAACTTTTTTCTGAATTTTTAAACTTTTTAAAAATTTCATTATTATTTCCATTATAGGCCTAATGCAAGTAGCATAATAATAAGTAATTTACACTTGTCTCCAAAAAGCTGTGCTTCACATCTAAGAAGAATTTGTGTTTGAGAATTAGTTATTTTGGCTATTTTATTTTTACAGTTTTACATCAAGAAAAGATTTGCTGTACCATCCCTGCCCCGTAGATGGCTCTACATGACTGTTTCTTGGGAGGAGGGGATTTTACAATGTCCTGCAGTATATGTGTCATTCTGTTAGTGCTGTCTACTTGCTTTGCCCCTTTTTAGGTATTATTTTAACCTTAACCTGGATGTTCGTGGGATTTCAAAAAGTATTAAAAAATGATACGTAAAGAGTATTAATTGCCTTTTTACAATTATTTTTTCAGTTGAGTTGAGCAATGAATGGTTCAGTTATTTGGTGTGTGTGCTAAGGAAACTTGCGTGAATATTAGCCGTGTAGTTTGTCTATGCATAGTCTGTTGCTGTAGGAATGAAAATGGTCTGGGGCTGAACTTTGAGCGTGTTTACATGCGCCGCTTTAAGCTGATTATTGGGGCAAATCTGATTAAAAATACCCCATGTATCCACGCCATCCGATCGGAATCAGCTTGAACGGATTGAAATTTCAATCGGATTGCGAGAGGTGGCGTACACCTTTTGATAAACCAATCCATGGGCATGTAAACATGCAATCGGATTCATTGATTAGATTTTCCTGTTTGAGCATGTATAGGGATAAATGCGTGGTGACGCAAATATACGCAAAGCGCTTAAAAGTACTAGCGGTACCACAAAATTATAGAAATGACCGCAGACGAGTTGTATTTTCACTTATCTTATACAAACCTAGCTAGCATTCTAGAAAGTAACCTACATACTTCCATAGGCTGCTAAGTGTGGTAGGCTATTAACTGGTTGCTACCTTGCTAATGTTAGCTAACCAAATGGATGAAAGTGAATGTATTTGTGATGATAATGTAAGCTGCTGTATCATAATCTTGATGGAGCACAATACAGACCTTGTATATCGACCTTAGCGAGTTTATTTGTTACAAAGTTAATTTATGAACATGACTGGCAGTAGGTGCTAGGGGTGCTAGCTCAGGGACTTCAGATGGAAACAAAAGGACAAGGCGAGAAACCACTGAGCATGTCTAAAGGTAACGATCGGATTAAATGCTTTGAGACATGTAAACGTGGATTAAATGGATCAAGGGGAATATTTAATAGGACTAACTTCAATCCGATCGGGAAAAAACATGTGCATGTAAACACACTCTTTGGCATATCTTAGGCTATTTCGCAGGGGGGAAGTGGGGAAGTGTCCATGCACAATTCTTGGGCAAATGCTTTTCTTGTCCCTAATTCAAAAGAAAACACAATTTGTTGTTACTTTGAACAGCAACTGACAGCTTGTGGATATCAGAAAACAGACTCGCAAGGTTTCTTTTTTTATGTCATGTTGAACTTGCACCAGTCAGTTGTTAGATGTGGCAGAGTGCTGTGGATGTGCGAACTGGTATTAAAAAATCTGCCTTGTTCCTTATGAAGATTAGGCAAGTTCACTGTTGTTTAAATACTCTGCGTTAACGGCAACATTTTATTTAGGCTAATCACGAAAAAATATATTGTGTTAACGCATTATTAACGCATTCGACAGCTGTAATTAAAACATTACCTTCTGCTTAAACTGCGGTTCAGTTATCGCAGAGAGGGTTGAAGCAGGCGCCAACATTTGTTTAGTTCCAGATTCTGTTTTAACAACCAGAAAACACTGCCACTTCTGCTGCACTCTCCACCAACTATGCTTTTTGCCACACCTCACACCCATCCAGGAGAGGGGGTGGTACGGGGCTGTTAATATCAGACAATCTCTGGAATCTACCTCCTACTCACTTTTCCTCCTTGGTGGCGTCTGCTTTACCACCGTGTAGAAGTTTCTCTTCTTTTGAGGTTGATGATGCCACAGAGTCACTCTGTTCTACGCTGAGATCCTGCTTGGATCGTGTGTGCCCTCTGTCTACCAGACCCGCACGACCCACTTCGGTCAATGCACACTAACCTCAGAGCTGCTGAGAGGAAATGGCACAAAACTAAGAATTCGGCCGATCTAACACAATTCCTCTCATCCAGTGTCACTGCTGCAAAAAAGGCTTTCTATCACGACAAGATTCACAATGCCACGGACACCAAGAAACTCTTTTCCACCTTTAAATCTTTACTAAACCCACCTCCTCCAACTAACCTCACAGCTGACACTTTTGCTGCATTCTTCACTAACAAATTTGCAGCAATTAGTAGTCAGTTCTAAAACCAATCTACAGAGGTTCCTTCTCCTTTTCTTCTTTCACTCCTCTCTCCGAGGCAGAGGTGTCTAAGCTTCTTACAGACAGCCGGCCTACCTCTTGTCTTCTGGACCCTATCCCAACAACCCTTCTTCAGGCCATAACCCCCACCATTGTGACAGCAACCACACATGTGGTCAATGCTTCACTAACTAGGGGTACATTTCCCACTGCCTTCAAACAAGCCCAGGTAACACCGCTGCTCAAAAAACCATCCCTTGCTCCCATTCAAGTGGAGAACTACCGGCCTGTATCTCTTCTTCCCTTCCTTTCCAAAGCCATTGAACGAGCTGTCTTTAAACAGGTCACAGGATTTCTCACACAGAACAACCTCCTTGACTCCAACCAATCCAGTTTCAGAAGTGGCCACTCCACTGAAACGGCGCTTCTGTCTGTGACGGAAGTATTTAAAGAGGCCAGAGCGGCAGGTCAATCCTCAGTGCTCATCCTGCTGGACCTATCAGCAGCATTTGACATGGTCAACCACAGCATCCTACTGGACAAGCTGACCAACATTGGCATTGATGGCACAGCACACTCCTGGTTCAAGTCCTATCTTACTGGACGGTCGTTCAACGTATCATGGCCAGGACAGACATCGGCACTTCACCAACTCATCCCTAATGACCTTGTGTGCTGCCAGACCTGACCCACAAGGGACACCTTACTATAGGGCCCACGCATACACCTCATTTCAGAAGGGGATCCAGAGTGGGCAGGCTACTCTCTGTTGCCAAAAATCGACCCGCATGGGCCTAGCGTCCATCCCCATCTGGGCCCCTGACTGTGGGGCTCAATGTTGTGTGGTGTTTTTTTAAGAAATGGAAAGTAGTAAAAAGGGTGTTAAAAAGTATTAAATTTAACCACAACATTCCTGCATATAACCTGCCTACCATGCTGTCCTCTCAATTTGTCTGTCTCAGCTGTGTCATCACATCAACAAACAGATATTTGGTGTTTTCATGGTTTGAAGCAGGGAAGCTCATAATGGGTCCTGGTAGTGTCATTTTACCCACAGAGTAGCCTATTAAGCTTATACTATAACATTTCCTCCTCAGTTTTGCTTAATCAATACAGCTTATCATGATTTGTATAACATCTTACAACATTTAGTTTGCTGGCATTCAGTGCACTAAACTCTGAGCAAGCTGTTCAGCTTCGATATTTAACAGCCACTGAGTTGCCCAACCTGTTCCTGTTGTGGGTGTAGTCAGAATACACTTAAAGGAAATATGCACTTCCTCTTTTGCAAGCACAAGGACGAGTTCATCATCGTCGACAGCTGGTCAAAGCTGCTCAAAATGATATAAGGACTACATTTTCACGTAAGCTGGCCAGATATTCAAAGTCAAAGTCAATACAGTAGGCCTATTGGTGTGATATCAGCTATGTTTGAGCATGTTTACTCTGAGAACTAAATGCAGGTAAACAACCGAACACTTTCAGTTTCATTTTTGGATTAACTTAATTTACAAGAAAGTTTTACCTCTGTTTGAGAGCAGAATGTGAGTAGGAGATGAGAGTTTATTGATTATGGAAAATTGTGAGAAGGTGATTCTTCCCTCTTCTCACCGTGACGCTGGAGAACTCTACCTGAGGAGCGTTTGCTCTTGGCAGGCGCCATGGGTGCCTGCGCGAGTAGGAGAGCGAGAGAGACTCGCGACTCACTCACACACACACACACACACACACGCGCGCGCGCGCACAAACTGCCCCGGGGTTTGTGGACAATGTATTTTGTGAACGGGGGCAAAGCATTGGGAGTGGGGGACTGTTTGATTAACTGTGTGGGTGATTGTGGGGAAATGTTTGTGGGGTTTGGCCGACGCCATTGACTACGCTCTTCCTCGTGTAAAGCGCGATTCTCCACCGATCACAAACACACTCGTTACACACTTCTCCCTCCTGCCATAAACTGCATTTTCACCAGCCTGGACACGTAGTGAGGTACCGACTACTGTGTCTCACATTCACGCCATATTCCTCCGTTAAAACCCTGCCTAGCCTCAAACACAAACTCAAGCACAACACGCCATACTTACCAGACTGCTTCGGCTCCACTGCCCTTCGCGGAAGCGCCCGCTGTGGGAACAGTGGTTTTACACCTGGACTCGGAGCTGCGGTAGCGAGCATTGTGCATGGTGGTGGGGGGGGGGGTAATGTGTGGGGTATTTTGTAATGTAAATGTTTATTTCGTTTTGAGGTGGTGGTATGACATTAGGTTGGTGGTGGGTTATTATGTTTATGTTTAGAGTCTTTTGATGGGCTTGCGAAGTTGTAAACTCTTTGTTTTAAGGTGTACCTGTTTTAAGAATGGTAGCATCCAATCTAGGGGTACCGGCAGCCCTGTAAAGAGGGCCCTCATTCTGCCTTTGGGGAGCGTGAGGGTAGCTGCTAAGCTTGTTGTGAGGCTTGTTGCTATTTGCGTTGTTAGAATAAACAAAAGCAGTTTTTTGGGGGGGAACATCTGGCTGCCTGCCTGCATCTGCTTCCACTCAACTATCCAGTTTTGCCTCACCCCTACCCGGGGTCACCGCTCGCTGCCTCACAAAAATCTATTCTCATTCTGAACTCTTACAAATGTCCTGAGAAGACTGCAAAAAGTTAAGCCTATTTTTTTTCTCTCACTAAGACAGGAGCATAGGAAGAACTGCTTCATGTACAAATGTCTATTTGTATTAATTAGACAGTGGAAAATATAAGTCATGGACAACGCAGGAGAACATTTGGGTAAGTTAAAAAGTTAAAGAGTTAACCTTGCCTGTAGGCTATACCACTTCTTTTACTTTTGTGGATAGGGTCCTACATCAACACGATACTGAAATGATAAAGTAATAAATTAAACAGCTGTAAGTTGAATTACATTCTTGTCATTTAGATGTTGGAGATTTTAATTCTCTATACTTTAACATCAGAAGATGTAGAAGAATTCTTGGAACAGGTTATAGCCAATCTGTTCTGTAGGCTACATGTTGGTAGCATGCTAAGACTGAGACTTTAGTTGTACGTTTGTCCTTCAAGTAGGACAGGAGCCTAAGAGAAGTGTCGCCTGACAAGAAAAGGGATGCTGCGACATTGTAGATTTTCATAGCGATACAATATCATGTAAAACTTAAACTTGTAAACAACTGATAGCTACAGATTCTAATTTATCCACAAAATGAAAGTAAACTCATTCACAACCAGAGGTGGGAAGTAACATACCAACATATAGCCTACTGTATTTTAAATACTTTCAAGTAGCCTTTAGTAGTACTTTACTTGAGTCTTTATTTTTCTGACAACTTTGACTTTTAGCACAAATATTTTATACAATATAAAATAATTCATACTCCCTACATTTTCAGAACAGGTTTGTTAAATAGTACTGGTCATGTCTTTGCAACATGTGTGTTTTGTCTTCTGTGTTTGCTGCTCTCTTCTGCCACTAAGCTACCACAAATGGAATGAGTTTTTTTCATTCGTAAAGGACAACAAGTTTACATACATTTTGCATAAAAACACCATCAGGACCGTATAGCTTTGTGGGAATTAAAGTGATAGTTCAGAGTATTTGCAACCATAGCCCTGTTGTTTGAGCTCACTGAGTGCTGCCGGTAGGAGGAAGAACAAGAGAATGTAGTGCAACATCGACTGAATAGTGAACTGGCAGACTAATTGAATGGCTTTTAGTTTCATTTCCCACGGTACCATTCAGCTAGCATAAGCTGTCGGTTGACTATTCAGTGTAGATTGTACCAAATTATCTTGTTCTTCTTCCTACCACCAGTTTTTGGTGAGATTCAACAACATTTACATTTATGCATTTAGCAGACGCTTTTATCCAAAGCGACTTACATTTTTGTCATCTATCAATTGTTCAGGGCCAGTCTCCCCTAGAGCAACTAAGGGTTAAGTGCCTTGCTCAGGGGCACAACGGTGGCAGCTGGGATTCGAACCTACAACTTTTTCAGGCTACTTACACGCTATCCAGGTTCCTTAACCGCTACACTACCACCGCCCTCTACAACAACAACAGGGCTATGGCTGGAAATACTCTGGGTTGGCGCTTTAAGTTGAAGGAATACACAACCCCCAGGTGAAATTGAGTCTATCCCCGCAGTCCCTAGAGTTGGATGAGTCAAAACTGTTTTCCAGCTGACCCAGCCGTTGTCCGAATCTAGCAGCACTGACTTTAGCTTAATTTAGCATAGTAATCTAGTGTTGCTAACTAGCATAATGTGACAAAAGTGAATCAATTCACTTTTATTTGCACACATAAATGACAGTGCAAATTAACACGAAGGGATTGACTAAGCGGCATTTAGATGGGGCACTATATTCCGCAGAAGCACAGGCAAAGAACTGCTCAAAGGCGCAAAGACGCCATGCAGCACCTGGAAATCCCCATCCCCCGACTTCCGTAAACACACAAGCGTGGAGTTGTTTTAAAAAGTGATTACTTGTTACTTCTTTAAAAAGTAATCCATTACTTAGTTACCCTCTACGGAAACTAACTTTTTATGTTATTCCTTACTTTTACATTACTTTTATGTTGCACGACTTTGGGCAGAATCCCATATCTGTTCCTAAACGTATAGGCCTTTATAAAGTTCTACTATGGTGGACAAGAAACAGTAATTTCATTTTGTGCACTTTATTATAAATAATGCCAAAAGCAGAGCACTTGACAAGAAATCATTGGGCTATTACAGGCTTCAACACCACCACTAAAGCCCTATGAAACTATCAAATAACATAGCATCAATACTTATGGGTGTATAGATAACACAAAATACATACTTGACCACTCCAAACTCCTCATATCCCAGTATCCCGTGAACGGACCATGAGCTGCTTTAACAAGTCCTGATCTGAATGTTTTTGCAGAGCATATGTCGTGGAAAACCACCTCAATGTCTGCAAACCCCAACAATCAAGTCCTAACCCACCCAATAAACTTGGTCTAAACCAGAAAACTCACTGTTGGAGTAAAGCTGTTGATAAAGACTTTATTCACAATACCAGCAAAGTATACAAGAGACAATTGCCTCACAGTATAAGTGCTTAGTAGTGTGAAGGAGATCCGCTGCAGAGAGGATACCGTTTACCTTGAGAGTTGATCAGGCTCTGAATGTTCCTTCCAAAACATCTATCTTTTATTCCACGTTGGCCACCTGGACTCTTATCTTTACCATGGTTCTGATGTGAACAGTATCCTTTCATACAGCGGCCCCATTCACAGCCACCTCGTCATGGTATCCTCCCAAACTGAGATATCCCGGATCCGAAGCATCTCCCTGTATTAAATTGTATCTCTTGAACTGTTCAAGGCTTCTTGCTATCCCCGGATCCGAAGCGTCTCCCTGTATTAAATTGTAACTGTTCAAGGCCTCTTGCTATCCCCGGATCCGAAGCATCTCCCTGTATTAAATTGTATCTCTTGAACTGTTCAAGGCCTTTTGCTATCCCCGGATCCGAAGCATCTCCCTGTATTAAATTGTATCTCTTCAAGGCCTCTTGCTATCCTTGTCCTCTGCTTGAATTACCCAAGTCCCTACTCTCATGTTACAAACCACCCTTCTTTCATATGTTAGTATAAGCATTACACTCTTAAGTTAATATTGTATATACTAAAACAAACCTCCTTTTTTATGATAATAATCTCCACACATACAACATACTTTCTATGCCTGGTGCATGTCTTTTACCATGTCCTGTTTTTTCGTCAATTCAGACAACACAAATAGGCTTCATTGAAGGATGAAATGTTACGTGATTGAGTTGCGTTTATTGTCTTTTTATTGTTCCTTGCGCTTATCCTACGTTACTGAAAACATAAATAAGAACGTTAACGTTAACATTCAAGGACTATGCATGTCTGCAGTTTAAACAGCAGCCCAATGTTGACCGAGAGGCCAACAAGTTTCCGCAGATGTGGTTTGCGCTTTTGGCTGAAATCGCAAAATCAGCTCAATTATCAATTTTGTTGCAATGAAAACTAGACTTTTGCCGTTTTGCTAAGTAGCCTACATGAAAATCCATAAGAAAACGACAATAAATTCTATTATAAGGACGCTATTAAATGGAAAACAGCTTTCCCCATTTTCACCCATTGCTGCTAATAGATAAAACAGAAAACACTGCGTTCTTAGATTTTCATTATCCAATGAACGGAAGGTACACGGACTATGTTTCACCTCAGATCATGATTTTTTTTTTCATGTCTGCACATATTCAGTAAGCTATCTGAGCTGTCGAGTGATTATTGCATGCATTTGGAAGTACAGGGGCACAAACTGTCAAACTTTATCTGCACGGTCTGCAGCTGTGAACTAGCCTATCCTCCACGGACCTCTCATAAGCATAAAACCCACAATATGTCACAGCTCAACTTGCAACGTATTCTTGTTAGCACAATACGTTTAAGGGTTTGTAGTTATTCCGGTAGCCCACGCTGTTCAGAACAGCCCAATGAGCATGTAGGCTAAACCAGAATATTCCCAAATCAAATCTCGTTTTTGTGATCTTGCTTAACTACATAATCTACCTTAGCAAACAATTTTGTAAATAAAAGCCAACTTCTGCTATGATCCATGTCTGCCTCCTATTACAGGCACTAGGTATTTGCCATTGCTGGCAACCCATTTTCTACCGGTGTGATTGGTAGGTGGCGCAACGATCCAAAACAAAAACCCAAAACACAAACATGACTTGTGGGTTGCTAACAGGCTGGTTACAGGCTGTACTGTTGTAGTCAGTGAAGATATTTTTTTAATCTAATATGATTCTTCAAGCCCTGGGGAAACCAAGGGAATTTTTAAGTTATTTCAACAATTTCTTACAAATAGCTCCTTTAACGGTTTTATGAGTGATAGACATGAATATGTGTTTTCCACTCCAACAGGTGGAGAGAAATATCTCACTGAAATACGCATCATCCTTGTGGGAAACAGGTCAGCTGGGAAAAGCTCAGCTGGAAACACCATCCTTGGCAAGAATGAGTTTGACCTCAAGAGGACCACACATTGTTTGAGGAGACAGGGAGAGGTAGCCAGGAGGCGGGTCACTGTGGTTGAGGCTCCAGGATGGTGGAGAAATTATCCACTAGAGGAAACTCCCATGCTGATCAAACAGCAGATTGAATTAAGTGTGTCAATATGTCCACCAGGACCCCATGTCTTTCTGCTCATAATTCGTCTGGATGCTCCATTCACCAAGAAACAGCAAAGAACAACTGAGGAACACCTGAGCCTTCTGGGAGAGAAGGTCTGGAAACATACAATAGTGCTGTTCATCTCTGGGAATCAGCTGGAAGATTCCAACATAGAACAGCATATTACCCAGGAGAAAGCTCTCAGCTGTCTTATTGAGAGATGTGGTGACAGATATCACATTCTCAACAGCAGAAGAATGGATGATGGCACGCAGGTTACAAGGCTTCTGGAAAAGATTGATGAGATGGTGACAGACAACAATGGCCTTCATTACACAGTGAACACAGAGAGAGTACAACAACTGGAGGAGAAAAGGAGGGAGATTGTTGGTCAAATGAAAGGGAGGATGGAGAAGGTAGAGCAACAAAGAACTGTTCACAGAACATTAAGAGGTGATCTTATCATCCTTTGTCTCATCATTAAATTATAATGTTTAAGTAAATGATGATGAATTATGGGCAAGATATATGGGGTGTTTAGTAATGTGTTGAAGATGAGCTTAATTTTCCACAGTGTTAAAATGTGCTCTAAAATAATGCTTTTGTCATACTTTTGCTCAGATAGTGCATTCCCACTCTCCAAGCTGAGGATTTTGCTTCTGGGCTACAGAGCATCAGGGAAGAGTTCAGCAGGAAACACCATCTTGGAAAAAGAGGCGTTTGATCTGAAGACAACAGCGCAGTGTGTGAAGAGACAGGGAAACATAGAGGGCAGGGAGATCACTCTGGTTGAGGCTCCTGGTTGGTGGAGAAATTACCCTTTGAGAAATACTTCTAGACTGATCAGGGAAGAGATTGAGTTCAGTGTCTCTCTGTGTGCCCCAGGGCCCCATGCTATACTGCTAGCTGTGCGTGTGGACTACTCATTTACAGAGACGCACAGAAGAGCTTTAGAGGAACATCTGGATCTTCTCGGTGAGAGAGTCTGGAATCACACTATAGTGCTGTTTACCTTTGGGGACTGGTTAGGTGACACTCCAATTGAAGAGCACATTGAAAGTGAAGGAGAAGACCTTCAGTGGCTAGTTGAGAGATGTGGAACCAGATATCACGTCATTAATTGTAGGAGCAGTGACCAGAAACAGGTGACAGACCTTCTGGAAAAAATAGAGGAAACAGTTGCTTTAAACAGCAGACATCTGTATAAGATTAAGAATGAAAGGATCGTTGAGCTAGAAGAACAAAAGAGGAAGAATAAAGAAGAAATTATTAAAAGATTGGAGAAGACACAGAGAAAAGTTTGCAGAACACTGATGCGTGAGTTCAAACTTTTAAAATTATTTCGTTCTTAATGCAGATACTGTTTTAATGTTAAGGTCAGTATTTGATTAAATCTAATTATCTTATTATCTTATAGATGATGCCCTTCCTCTCTCTGAGCTGAGAATTGTGGTCCTAGGTTACACTGCAGCAGGGAAGACATCAGCTGCAAACACCATTTTGGGGAGAAAGGAATTTGATTTGAGGAGAACAGCTCAGTGTGTGAAGAGACAGGGTGAAGTAGCAGGGAGAAAGATCACTGTGGTTGAGGCCCCTGGATGGGAGAGGAATTGTCCCTTGAGTAACACCCCAAAGCTGACAACACAGGAGATTGAGCTCAGTGTGTCTCTATGCACCCCTGGGCCCCATGCTGTGTTATTAGTGATACCACTAGACACAGCATTCACAGATACCAACATGGTGGCATTGAAACAACACCTGGAACTTCTGAGTGAGCGAATCTGGAGTCACACAATGGTGCTATTCACTGGAGCAGATTTGCTTGGAGATGTGGTGATTGAAGAGCACATTGAGAGAGAAGGGAAAGCCTTGAAATGGGTCATTGAAAAATGTGAGAACAGATACCATGTTCTCAACAACGAAGACACTGACATCGACACACAGGTGAAAGAGCTGCTAGAGAAGATCAGTGATATAGTGGCAAAAAATGGCGTCCATTTTTATAAAACTCCTAAAAAGATCTTTGACGAGAGAGCAAAGATGGACATGCAGAACAGAGCAAAGGAGAGAGCAATGAAAGTGAAAACCCAGAGAGAGAATCAGAGAGTACACATGGGTGAGTGCAAAGAATATACAACCATATTAATTATGAAAAGCAACCAATAAATTATTTCACACTACATTTTGAAATACTGAAATAAGCGCTTGCTTTTTTTCATGCGGATTATTTCATAATGTTATGAAATGCCTCACTGCATTGCATTAACATGTAACTCAGTCACAGAGTCCAAGTTTTTTGTGTGTGTTCGCAAAAGGTTGACACCTTGTCCACAGTTCTTTCTCAGGACAGATTTGTTGAGAGAGACAGTGACGGACAATGATAATAATGTAATTATTTTTCCACTAGGCAATGCTTACCATCTCTCAGATGTTAGGATTATGCTGCTAGGACATGCAGGAGCAGGGAAAAGATCAGCAGGAAACACCATCCTGGGTAAGGAAGAGTTTGACTCAAACAGCACAACTCAGTGTGTGAAGAGAGAAGCGGACATAGCAGGGAGACACGTCACTTTGGTGAAACCCCCGGGATGGTGGAGAAACGACCAGATGACCAAAACCTCTGATATAACCAAACAAATAGTGTTAGGTTTGTCCCAGTGTAGTCCTGGACCTCATGCTATTCTACTAGTGATTCGTGTAGATATAGCATTCACAGAGAAGAAGAGAAGAGCATTGGAACAGCATCTGCAATATATGAAGACCCCTAAAGTATGGCAGCATGTCTTCATATTGTTCACTTGCGGAGACTGGCTAGGAGGCACAACCATTGAGCAGCACATTGAGAGTGAAGGGCACTATCTGAAACAGCTTGTTGACAAATGTGGGAACAGATATCATGTCCTCAACAATAAACAAAGAGGTGACAGTGCCCAAGTCAAAGAGCTTCTTGAGAAGATTGAAGAGATGGTTGCTGTGAATCATGGGAAATTGTTGCAGTTAGTAATTTCACCACAAGTGGGAACACTGACCGCTGCCAAGAGGGCTAAGAGCTACCAGCTCCTTCCTCCTAATAGTAAGGGTTTACACACTGATATTAGGACTAAGACTAGCCACTACTTAACAACACTAGTTAGTTATAGCACTAGTTAGTACTAAAGACTATTGATATGCTGTACAGTGTAGTGCTCACACAACTGTGGACATATACTGTACATCATATACTAATGCTTATTCATATACTGTGGACATATACATCATATACTTAGGCTTATTCACTCTGGACTATAAGTTCTGACCTGATGCTATGTTTTGTTACAAAATCATTTGTCTTGACAGGACTTAATCAAACCTGAAGACACCCATATTGTCACATATGTGTTTCAGAAATAAGATTCATTATTGCAATGATTTCCTAATATTTTTCTAATCTGATATTTCTTTTTATATTAAATGATTAATCTCCCTTGTGTCCTTTCAGTGAGCACTGAGAACATATCTGAAACATCATCAGCCAGAGGATCTCAGGCATCACTCCAATCAGTCATCAGTTCTCTGTCTGTGATGTCGACAACCAGCTTTTCATCCCAGAGCTCTGGATATGAGTCTGGTTGCTCTGATACCGTATCCATGAAAAGCTCCAAGTTCGCTGGAAGATTTGCTAATATCCGCTCAAGAAGTAAAGACCTTGCTGAAATCCCAGAAAATCAGAAGAGATCAATATATCAGCACAAATGGGGAGGTCACCATGTAACAAGAAGAAAAAGGACTATAACTGAGTAAGTACAGTATCATAAATAAGGCAGCAAAGAATTTTTAACCTCAGGCAATATACTTCATATTCTTTTTGCTTTCATTGGCATATCTTAACACATGGCCACATGTTGTCTCTTTAACATCATTTAGCATTACTGTTTTTAGACAATTATATTGTTTTGAATAGTGTTACATTCTTATTATTGTACATTTGAGGAGAAGTATCAGAACCATATCTTTTGTAGTGCCAACTAACCTAACATTTACAGTTATTATTATTACATAGTATCAGTGCTTACCTCTTTCCTATAAAACTGTGCAGTATTTGTTTAAATAATTAGATATATTAAGATGACATGGATTTTATTTGAAATTATGAAGAGAACATTTAAAAAAAATTTTGTCATTTAAAATCCACTATCATTATCACTACCATTATCAGAGGCTATTTATTGGAGAGGTATTTTACAACAGCACCTCATGATATAAATAAATATAAATATGATGTAGTATATGGGATTGTCATGACATCTATTTGTGGTCATATCCCCCAGGCCCACACCAGAGGACAACTCATCAGAAGCAGATCAACAGCAAGGGATCAGCGCCAGCTCAGAGCCATGTCTATTACAAAGTTAATGTCTTGCATGACCCAAAGCTGTTCTCATGTCTGCACATGTCTTTACTATTGCCTCTTTGGTGCTGCTGTGAATTAGCCAGACTAGAACCATAGCCACCAGAGTACCTCTACTCAATATTGTATTTTGCCACAGATAGAAATTGAAGACAGAGGCAATAGATTTAAAGTTCAAACAAAGTGTCCGTGCACCACAAAGTAAATGTATGCCTACTGAGATTATCCAGACTCTTTGCAAGTGAAGCTAAGTAAGGCTAGCAGCAGATAGCGTGTAACTGCTTTTAAAGGTGGTGTGTTCTGGTTCATTCTTTAATAGCCAACTCACATAAGCTTGTGTGATCTCACCAAAGACACAGATCACTTTAATTGGAGTGTTCCTACGCTTCGTTTCTGACACTCTGACATGACTTGTAAGTTAGTGTCGCATATAACCAGCAGGGGGCATTGTAAGGTTACACATGTCTGCTCTAGGTCAAGGGTGATCAAACTTCTGTCAAGCGGCCAAGGGCCAATGCAAAATGAAGAGCACCAGTTTTTAACCAGTCTTAAGTAAAAGAGCGACTAGGGTTTATATTAGAAAACCTGCAGGCTGTCTAAAACATTCTGTGATGGTACACTGCTCAACATGTCACTCTAACACAGTCCTTCTCAAATAGTGTGGCATGCCCTGATGCCAGGGGGATGCGTATGACCATGGGGAACATGCTTTTCTTTTGCCATACTAGAATGAAGTTTAATTGCATTTCCACTATAGTAGGTGACAGCGGCGCTCTTATTGTCAGAGTGTGCGCAGGGAGCATTAGCTCTATGGTGCAGGGTTTTTTGCACTGAGCATACTCACACACAGCAAAGAGCAGGAGAAATGAAGTGCAGTGAACATACCCCTAAGAGACACCATCAAAGCACCAAAAATATTTAACAGGGATGAAAAGAAAGGCAGAGAGGGACGGAGATATTGAGACAAACAAAAGTCATCCGAAAGTCAGTGAGCTGGGGGTGCGAAATGTTTCCTTTTTCCTAGGGGGTGCCTAACAGAAAATAACTAAAAAGTATTTAACAGCACTAAAACTATGATGTGCAATGCACATATAGGCCTACTGTAATATTAGATTAATGAAACAATGGGCCACATTACATTTTATTTTTTACTTCATGGCAAGCCACGGAAAGAATGTAGAGATCTGCAATTGGCCCCCAGGCTGTAGTTTGGCCACCCCTACTTTAGGTCATACCTCAACTCAAGTTGATGTCATCTCAGAATCCCCCAACTAAATCCAATGCTGAGCCTATGGGCAGCTGTATTCTCCTAGAGCTGATTGCTGATAGCTGTTTTTCCCACAGAGTCTCTTGTCCAGCTGTGCCAAGGTCAGATCTATTCTAGTCAGATGGTGTATGTCTAGAGGGTTGTAGTGAATATTTCCTAACATGTATTTATTTTTCTTACATGAGGTGTATAGAATCCAAATCTATATTGAAATAAGACTAATTTATGTATGCCATAGATATGGCCTACAGTAGACACAACAGTTATATTACAAAGAGAAATAGTCATTTTTATAATTATATAATATAATTTGGTAAATGAGCACACATAAGGATGCAGAGACAGTAAAATGCTGTATAGACTAGGGACTATAAGGATTATAGAACATTTACACTGTGCTGCAGACCCAAGCCAAATCGAGTCAGGAAGGACATTTACTGCCCTTGTCTCGAGCCCTTTCAGTGGCTGCCCTCTGAAAAGTACCTCTATTCCTCAAAGACATTAACTGAGAGCCTGAGAAGGAGCTTCTGACCTGTTCAGCATATGAATACGTACAGTTGACCTCACCTTTAACTCTTTTTGCACTTTCAGGCCCTGTTTACACTTATCTAGATATTTTTATAAACAGATATTTTTTATCCATTTATTTTTATTAAATTGTGTTCACACCTATCCAATGGAATCCAGAAATACAACGTTTTGAAAAATCTCCACTTAGGAGGCTGTTTTAAGAAATATCCGTTTAAGGTGGCTAAAACTGTTTACATGTAAATGAGAGGCCCAAACGGATAAAAACATATCCGTTTATAAAAATATCTAGATACAAGTAAACAGGGCCTTAAACTGAAGTTTTTCTTTTACCTTTGCACTTTTGGGTGTTTGCACATGTTTCAGTCTCAATTTCACTGCTATTAAATTAAATAAATTAATTGAATCTTGAAAATGCAGACTTCTTTTTGTTTTACATCAGTCACCAGCAGTGGTTGCCAAGCATGAACAATATATCATTGATAAGAAGGGACCATTTCATAGATTAATATAGGCCAGTGAGACATGATAGATTTCTTTGAAACCTTGTAACTATTTCAGCAGAATTTATTTACATTTTTTTTAAAGAATTCTGAGGTATATGCTGCTTACACAAACTACTGTTTGGGGCAGTTTTCTTAGCGGAATGCTTAATTTAGCCTCCAGCCAGAGAGGGTAAAAGTGGGGCAAGAGACACAAACGTTTAAGTTCTGTGTTCTATTTTTGTAAGGGGGGGAGGGGGAAATCCCCCTTTACGTAGACCAGAGTTGAGCATGTATGCTGAAACAGAAGATGATTGAAAAGTTTGTTTCGTGACGTTATGAAACACTCCCACTTATGCAGACCGGAACTATTGACGTTTGCTCCCATTATAACGTATATATATCTTGGTCAGCATTCAATGATCTTTGCTCCAGCTGTTAATCTCTGTCGGTTCAACAGCTGACTTTCCTGTGCTGCTAATGGGGTCCTTGCGACACAACCTTCTTCTTGAGACTTCCAGGTGCCACCATGTGTCACTACTGTCTCCAGAAACCAGCGCAGTGCCCAGACAACACAAACAAACAAAAGCAATCTCGGCAACAAATTCATCTTAGGCCTCAGTCCACTGTTTTTGGTGTGATCACCTAACCTGAGAACCATCTCCATTAGTTCCGTGTATGGGATGGGCTAAACTTCTTCGACCAACTGCAACGGACTCTTGAGTATTGTATGTCAAGTGATATGTGAATGCCATTGATCACATGCTCATGGTAACACGACGCAAAGCCCGGCGCAATGAGGCCACCCTTTTTCACCTTTCAGCCACCAACTGAGTTGAAGAACGGCAGTTGGACTTCCACTGATCTACAGCTTCAGTTTGGACAGTTTCACTGGTATGTAATACTATCTCTTTTAATCACATAGCACATGATGGTATGTATCAGTCTGTGTAAGTTAGTTTTTGGAGGTCGTGTTCTAGGCTGCTGTAGTATGTTGCCCAGTGTTTTAACTGCAGACTTGTTTAGAAATATCATTTGCTCTCTTAAGTATACAAGACATTAACAGAAATCATATCTGATCATCACACCGATTTATGTCCCGAAGACAGTTATACCATGTTGTGGGATAGTTGTAAAACAGCTGTAGAATAATTACTAGCCTTCCAAACACAAACTAGTCAGTATTAGAGGCCAAGCATATCCTGTATTAAAATATATTGGGGAGTGTTTCAAAGTTATTTATAATCTGAGTCAGTTGCTATAAAAAAGTGCCTTAATTTTCAAAGAGATTATTTATGACTTGCTCTTGACTGACTTGCCCGTGAACACTCCCGTGAGCACATGACAGATACCGGTTGAATACCTAAGATGATATCTGAGCCATGGAGACACTTGGCATAATCTTTCACGGCCTTAGAAGTGACATTGTATGCTGTGAAGTTAACTTTTAACATTTTGCCACTTTAACACACACCTTCATAAACATCACATGCTACATAACAGACAATATACTGTAATCTCCTTATTTCATATATATTAAAACAGAATGTATAGGATACTGCTGTAAACATTACTGAAGTTCTTTCAGGTGATATGACTGTGTTGTTTCCTGTGTCTGTCAGGTTTATAGAATTTTTGGATGCTGTACAACCCCCTCACTTGAGGTCCTGGTGGGTTTGAATGTTTTGACTAGATGGTGACATCATTTTAGCTCTGACACCACCACAGGCTTTTTGACAATATTAAAAGTATACACAGTGGGTGGACCAGACTGCTGCAGCTATGGCAAGGGACCCGCAGGTTTTGGAATATTTTCTTTGTTGCCAAATCTGCTCCAAGACCTTCACTGACCCAGTGTCACTGGAATGCAACCACAGCTTTTGTAAGATTTGCGTGTGTGAATTCTGGGACCAGGACGAGAACAGAAAATGTCCGATCTGTCAAATGCCAGTCTCCAAAGACGAACCGCAGGTCAACGTGACCCTGAAGGGTGTCGCCGACATGTTTGCCGGGAGGATACAAGAAAACAACAACACAGAGCCAAAACCGGAAGTGATGTGCAGGTTACACATGCAGGGTACACACATTCATATGGTGAATCCCATGTGGATCTGCAAAAGTGAGGGGGACAAACTGGTATGTGAGGGCTGTGAGGGTAAAGATAAGCATGCTGGGCACAGGCTTGTGCTTCTACGAGAGGCTGTAGAAGATATGAAGGTAAGGAGATTGTGATACACACTATGTGATATATACAAATGTAGTATGATTATTTGTAAGCTCTCACAATAGCACAAAAATACACACACACTCACTCTCTTTCTCTCTCTCTCTCTCTCTCACACACACACACACACACCACGCTAGTAGTGCCCCTTTACAATGTAATTTAAAACAAATGAATCACTAAATATGCAAGTTTCCATGTTATATTTCTATACAGCAATCAATTTCTCTGGACTTGTGTCCAATGAAGCAGCAAGCACGAGAATGCAAAGATGTTGAGGATACCTATGTG
Source organism: Tenualosa ilisha (assembly GCA_015244755.2). Classification (NCBI taxonomy): domain Eukaryota; kingdom Metazoa; phylum Chordata; class Actinopteri; order Clupeiformes; family Clupeidae; genus Tenualosa; species Tenualosa ilisha. The sequence continues at coordinate 5,297,626 of PYXC01000001.1, forward strand.
CAAATGGAGAAACATCTAAAGGTGAGCTCTGCAACTGCCTACAAACATGGGGGAAAACACTGTTCTCACTGTAATCAACTCTTGGTAACCATTGTAAATGTATACACATGTTTACAGGTTCAGCAGGAACAGGTGGAGAAGAAGATCAAGGAGGAGTTTGAGGAACTTCATCAGTTCCTGAGAAACGAAGAGGAGGCCAGACTGACCGCAATAAGGGAAGAGGCTGAGAGGAAGAGGAAGATAGTTGAAAGGGAGTTAAAGATCATTCGAGGCCAGATCCATTTTCTGACAAAGTCTATCTGCCGTGTGGAGGTTGACCTGAAACAAGACACTGCAACATTTTATCAGGTAAAAAAAAAATCCAGTATACCACCTGCCTCTAGTATGATATACGTAACACACCAGGTGCTCTCAGTGGCTGAATCCCAGTGTCCTTCCTAACCCAAAACCCTCAACCCTCAAAGACTTAACTTGCATGAATTAGCCAATTATGAGGCTGATTCATGCCAGTTAAGTCTTTGTGGTATTACGGCTTAGGACCTAGGGGTGATATTGGGTTTTGGCCACTCAATAGCCTACTGCTGTCATACCACTGGCAAGGGTGGGCTAGCCTATCTGGGCAGGTCATGGCTAAACCAACCGCAAATCAAATCACAGTCATGGTATAGCTGAAAAGTGTCTTCTTCGTGTGAAGGGAAAGATCCTGTTTCTCTATACACTCACTGTTAAATAATTGTAGCTAGCAACTACAATGATTTTGTTTACTAAGTGCAGTTTGTTGACTGAATGCATCCGCTTTTTGATTGCAGGACCGCAAACACACCATGGAAAAGTGAGACTTTTAAAATGATATTTGTTATTTAATTTTACTTCTTTCTGGATGTCTGCATAATGTAATTTGTGTTTGACTGAGCTTGATGTGGCATTGTAGGGTCAAGTGCAAATTCCAGGACCCACACATGGTGTCAGATGGTTTGATAGATGTGCCCAAACACCTGGGCAACCTCAAGTTCAAAGTGTGGAAGAGGATGATGGACTTGGTGAAATACTGTGAGTTCATTACCGCAGTATGACTGATGGAACTGATTAATAGGTGACATGCAGGGGACACCAGCAACTGTGAAAAAGTAGAACGATTCTTCCAAAACTTTGTACTTCTAAATCTATCCCAGAGATATTTAACCAGAGTATGAGCGAAGGTAATTTGGAAACCCTGTGTAAAAGTGGGGGCATTTTCTATCATGAGCATATGTATGTGCTCTATAGAGATGCTATTTAATTTTATGACATACATTATAATGTAGTTTTTTGTGCCCTTGTGAACCAGCCATAAATGGTCCCACATAACTACACCATGTGTGCATGTATGTATCTGAATATGATGAAGGTGTTTAAGAACAAATAAATTCAAATGAATATAATACATAGATATGTATAGTTAATTCTGTACATTTGTGTGTTATTTTCAGTCCCGGTTATCCTAGATCCAAACACAGCGGATGGCTGGCTCTCAGTCTCTGAAGATATGACAACGGTTTGGGAGGTGAGAACCAAACAGGATGTTCCGGACAACACAGAACGCTTCACAAAATATATCTACGTTCTGGGTTCAGAGGGCTACACCTCAGGCAAACACTGCTGGGAAGTGGATGTGGGCAGCAGAAAAAGGTGGAGTCTGGGTGTAGCCAAAGAGTCTATTGAAAGGAAGGAGGAGACGTTCCTGGAACCAAGATTTGGATTTTGGACCATCTGGATGGATGAGTTTAAGTGCACTGTAGGCGGCCTGAATATTCACCTGGACAAGAGACCAGAGAAGGTCAGAATCCAACTGGATTATGAGAAGGGAGAGCTGTCTTTCCATGATGCCAACGAAATGACCTATATTCACGCGTACAGAACCACTTTCACAGACAAGCTCTACCCATTCTTTAGCACAGAGACTGATGAGAGTGCAATAGGCATCAGCATTTGCCCACTCAACCTGTCCCTGATTGCAATGCCATAGATGTAAGGCATGCAAAGGTGTCTAAAGTCTAAAGTACTGTTTAGCAGTAAAACTGAACTGTGCTCTGAAGGTTTATGTGTCCATTATTTGGTCAATAACCAGGAAAGAATAGTAGTATACAGTCAGTCCACCTGAGTTTGAGTTTGTCTGTTACTACATTTAAAGCATGAAATGCAGATTTTAAACAAATAGCAAACACAGAATAAATATGTGGTAAACTGGCATAGGAGACTGGAGTTAAGCAGTAATTATGTTTAAGTAATATCATTGACAAGGCCCTGGGTCTCATACTATTCACAGGCCTATTAGTCCCCTCATAGGATAAGTTAGACACACCAAATTCAATGGACACCAAACGAAACTTGATGGTAGATACACTAACAATGGGTAGCTAAACTAAGGTATTCAAATGATACACAGGGAAACACATTGACAAAATGGTCACTGTTACATAGACTAGCATTGCAGACTGCAGATGCAATGCAACACCTTCTCACAAAGCAATAATCAGAACATGCACAGAATATAATAGCCTACGATCCTTTTGCACAAAACAAGTCTGCTCATGATTTATTCATATATACAGTTTTTTATTTTATTTTATTTTTGTAATGTGAAGTTCCAGGGTACAGTGTATATGAGAGAGAAGGATATGATGATGCTTTTTTACACATGCTTCAGGAAAATATGGGTCATGCACACATACATACAACACATGTTGAGAATGTGTGCCATAGCAGTGTGCCTACCGAAAATAAACATCAAAACAGGGGGTCCAAAAAGTGCTGTTGTGGCTTCTGTCAGGGCAAATTAGTATTTATTATAAAGTTATAGTATACTGTAGTTATTTTAAAGTAGCAATGTGCATACCATAACGCAAACGGGCAAATTAGTATTTATTATAAAGTTATAGTATAGTTATTTTAAAGCAGCACTGTACATACCATAACGCTTATTTTAGTCCTACACCCTTATTTTATTTGTGTTTATATCTCCATGATGATACAGCATATATTTCTTCAAATTCTTTGTGTACTGGTCTGACACGTAAATTTGGATTGTGAAATCACAACTGAAAGAAATACTTAACTTTTTAACTGACCGCTCAGCCATTTGGTAGAGCACGTTTCAAAAATTTCCACCTGTCATAAATTTCACCATATAGAGACTTTTCTACCACTTGGGCACTACAGGTTAAGCATAAATAGTTTGCTCAGTACCCCTGTTATGTTGAAGGCCACACCTTTTAATGATACATGATTTAATAAAAGATTTTTTTTGTATTTTTTGTGTATTATTTCACACTAGAAGACAAGGAATCTATGCTAAAGTCAGATTATATTTATTTATTTATTTATAAAATTTATTTATAAAATTGACCATTTAATATAGGTCTGCAACATAAAAATGGAGTGAGGGGCTTTAATTGTCAATAAAAGAGTTTTTGAAAAGAGTTTGTTTACACTAAAATAGAAATCCATGCCAAAGTCAGATTATTTATTTACTTATTTATTTATTTTACCATAAACTGACTTTGTAACCGAAATGGGAGTACTTTTTTATTTTTTACATTTCAGCCTACAGGAGCTAGATAATGCATTTTTTTTCAAGGATTTTTTCAATCTGCGTCAGTTAAAGGGTAAGAAATAGACCTACGATGTAATGTACGAGATGAATTAAATTTTTGTTGAAATAATCCACGATTACTTGTTTATAGTTTCCAACATGGATAACCAACAGTGCATTAGGTATCAAGGAGAAGAGCTTTGAAATGGATCCTTTGTGGGAGTGGGACCCAGTGTGCTACAAGACGACTAGAGTGAGGAGGTCACAGGAGTGGTAGTGGGTTTGTAGGCATATATTAAAATTCTTGGTGCGCTAGATTTTAATTTGAACATTTAGTTCATTTCATGCTACAAAAGGCTGTTTGTCAAGCCACGTGTTTAGATCAAATGTTTTTACAAGCTGCCATTATCTGATGTAACTTTACAAACAGAAATTCTGAATTAAATTTTAAGTTTTTAAATCATATGGCTTTTCCTTCTACAGCAAGCTGAAATTGAGAATTCAAAATTAAGTTAGAGTCACATTACAAAACTGTGTGTGATTTGCAAGACTGGTAAATCTATCCACTAGATCATCTTTACCTCGCCTACCCTATGGTTATATAATACGGCGTTATATATAGCCTAGTTGCAGGCGAAGACCTGAAAATACATTTAAATAAATTATGCTACTGTTAGGCAACACTACAGAGTAAATAAAAGAATGAAAATAGATGCGTGTATTTGCAGAGGATAGTCATTCTCAGTTCCCGCTTTAGTCGAGTAAATCCCATCAAATTGAACTCGAATCAAGCTCATCAAGTTGATATGCGATGTTATCCTGCTAGGATGGGGCGCCATCTATCGCAAGTTTTTGAGGTTAAACTTCAAGACTAGAAATGTATCATGACATGAATGTATCACTAACTCACAGTGAAAGGTCAAGACACTTGAGAACTGTCTGTTTCTAGATATACCCACAAGAAACAGTCTTGCCTGTTCGGTACTTCCTTCCTTCGGTACTTTTCTCTTATACCACTTAAGCAGCACCCCAGTTCCTGTTCCACATCGGGTAAATGGATGGGTTTATGTTAACTGTAAAATAAACAAGATGAACGATTTAGAAACGTCGCAAATCATGCTGCGCTTTCTGCGTTGTCACCTCTGCTCCAAAACTATAATGGACCCCGTGTCTCTCAGTTGCAATCACAGCTTTTGCAAGAACTGCTTGACTCAGTACTTAAATCAAACGAGCTGCCTCAAGTGTGCGGTGTGCAAGAGAGAACTTCCCAAGGCAACTCCAAGAATCAACACCTCTCTTAAGGTTATTGCAGATGCCTTTGCAGGAAGAACAGACCTTGATGCAACGAAAAATCAAGATGTTCTGTGCCTCAAACATTACAAGACACAATCGTGGTTCTGTATGGACGAGGAAATTGCAGTATGTGAAGAGTGTCACCATCCACTCCGGCACGCTGGACACAAGCTGAAACGGATGAAAGAGGCGATGGAAAGTGTGAGGGTGAGACAAAGCAATTCAGAAATCTTACAAGACGCATGTCATGAGCGGCTGTAAGCAACAAGGCATTGAGCAGCATCCTTCCTGGTACTATGACAGACGATTCAGTTAGTTAATAGATACTGCAGCCAGTAGCCTAATTATCATCCAGCCATCTGGATACAAAAAAATCCTGTCCGATTGGGTTCTGAAAAGAACGATAAAACATTGTTTTTCCAAGGGCATTTTTGTTTTCAGCGCTCTTGTCCCAGTTCAGCGGCGAATTTAGTTATAAAACCATACGCCCTTGTCCTAACGAAGGCTACAGAAACATAATTTTAAAACTACATAAAATAGGATAGCCTACTCTCAATGTCTTGTGGTAATCCAGTTTCTCCTGAACTGTACTCCTTTGTCCTTTACATTATCAATTGGCAAGTAAATTCGGAAAACGACGACTGACCAAGGAATGGACTTGATGTAGCGACTAAATTTTGTTTTAGGATCTAAATACAAAAAGACTATAACCACTCCCCCGTGATGTGTGTGCTTAAGACAACATTATAAACGTAAAAAGTATACTATAAACTTGGATTGTCCAAAGATATTTTCTCAGTCAAAGAACCTCTCCTGTGTATTCACATCCGGATGACATAGTCATCATAGTCTACACTGCACTTTTGTCACATGGTTCTCTCAGAGATGCATTTAGAAGCATCTGACATCACACAGCTTTGTGGGGCAATTTCCTTTTAAATGCTGAACACTTTTTAAACTTTTCAAGCTGCATTACCATCAAAGGGTCATTTCAAAGGGTCAATTCAAATTGTAAAACAATATTTAGTATTTCAAATAACGTATTCAGAACCATTAAATACAATGCAGTGTATACAACCACTCCATTTCAGTGTTTGTGTGCTATGCTGTTTTTCATACCAAGGAATGGTCACCCGAGCTCGAGAACTATTTTTGATTTTGACCTCTCGTCGTCACTGTCATGGAAGGGAGAGGTCAGATTATGACTCCATGGATACATAATGCTAATTGAAACCAATATACTGCTTCCCAACTTCATGTTGTAGTCTGAACTATGCAGTACTCCTGTCCTCCACAAGACATGTGACAATTTGGGATCATTGCATCTCTCCTGCATCTCTCTGTGGTAAAATAAAATATCCTTTGGGATTGTAGTAGGGTACTAGAAACATTTTAAGAGGCCCAGTGATGAAAATGTATCATCTCAGCATAAGGCTTTTTTTTGTAACATATGTAGAGTAGCAGTAGTGATCAAATAATTATTTATCAGGTTGTTCAGATTGATATGCTGAGCAGACCACACACAATGTTTTGCAGTAGCTTGGGATTTCTCATACAGCCTATTCAGAACAGCACATCTAGACTGCAGATCTGCAACAAAAATGAAAATTTGGCGCTAAAAAGGATGTAAACATGACACACAGTGGAAACAAAAATGAAGAGACCCATTGACCAGTGATGAAGATTGTGGCTGATGGGATTTATTTATTTATTTTATTTCGTGGACAAGCCCAGTAAATTTGTATTTGCATGGTATAGATTATCCAAGAATGTGAAAAGATGTGTCCAAGTGTGGCCCCAAATTTATAATCAGAAAATCACAGAAACTCATTATTCTCAACAGGATCTAAATCAAAATATGCTGTAGATATCACATATCATTAGTAAAGAATTCAAAACTGTATGGATATAAAAAGAAGTTTGTCTTATATTAAATATTTGGTTGTTATGCAATACAGGAGAATTTACGCTCCAAACTGGAGCGAATGGAGCAGCAGCTTGATCGTTGTATCTATGCTGATGAAGTTTACAAGGACATGGTGAAGCATATGGCAGTAAGAATCCATCAAGCTCACTACTTACATTGAGATGTATCTAACCATTTGAGTAAGGGTAATTCACAATATGATTACGTCATTAACCACAATAACAACATGTCACAATAGGACTAGACTGTGTCATATTTTATACTTTCTAACAAAATTATGTTATACACAATACATCATGATATCTGTTTATTTAAAGAAAGGTATCTGCTGTGACACATTGTATATATAGGTCTATTTACACAATGGTTAGATGAAGAAATGAATTTTAACTTAAGTCCAAAACATTCTTAATATTTTGTTATACGAAAACAGTAATGCAAGAACACAATATATAGTTATTTTGTTTAACTTATAAAGGAGCATTCACCTTCAAGGTGATAATTTACACACTCACAGAGCCAGAGAGCTACTACTGAGGAAAGGATAAAAGAGGAGTTTGAGCAGCTTCATCAGTTCCTGAGAGAGGAAGAGGAGGCCCGACTCACTGCAGTGAGGGAGGAAGAAGAGGAGAAGAGGAAGCTGATTGATCGAGAGCTGGACATCATTCAGGGCCAGATGCTGACTCTAGAGAATGCCATTCATCAAGTCGAAAATGACCTAAAACAGGACAGTATGTCATTTCTGAAGGTAAGATCTCATCATAACAGTATGTGAGAGTTCACTTTTATTGTAATAGTTTAATAAGTTTAATGATGTATGTTTTATTTCTGTATTTTAGGATTAGTTGAAGTTGAAAGTTTATTTCTGTATTTTAGGATTAGTTGAAGTTGAAATTGAGAATCTGTCATTTTTGAAGGTAAAGAGTCAGCAGGTCCCAGATATGCCTGGCCACGAGCCATTGCAACTCATTACCAATTCACCAGAAATTCAGGAACCAATCACAACTGCTTGTCGGTTCATTACCAGTTTGCCAAACATTTAGGAGCCAATCACAATCACACATCAATCATGAGAAGACATTAAAGGTGCCCTGCCATACATCTAAATTGTATTGCATCGTACAAATTGTTCTCTGAGGTCACCAAAGACGGTATGTAACTTTAGTTGGGCTGAAAATGGTCCAAGGTGACAATGCTGTATGCAGCCCATTCAAAAAGCCCCAGAGTACAGCACCTTGTTTTTCCACCTATGATAATGAGTTGTGCTCTGATTCGCTGCTGTCATGTCAGCATTGCAAGGCATGTTGAGTGAGTAGGCTATTAGTATGTTAGTCAGAATTGCATGAACTAAACTATGAACTATGAATGAACTAAAAGTGTTGGAATATTAAATTTCAGAGGAAATAAAGGAAGACACAGACTATCATAAGCACATCCACCAATTGCTTGGAGACTGTAAACAGACACTTCGCAACAGTAAGCTGTTATGTTTAGGGTTTCACACTAGCCAACATAACCAGATAACTGCTTCGTTATCGCAGGGTTACTTTTACAACCACAGGTTAACTTACAAATCCCGATGTTTTCGCCAAAATTGACAAGTTGTTCTTATAATAAGGGACTTCTCCAAAAATTAGTGCCACCGAGTGTCCCTAACCTCCTGATATTCAGCATTCTAAAAATGAGTCGTTGCTGTTCTGTCTCTTATCTTTATTTCACACCTTGCATTGTTAGGATTTTGTGTTGTGGCATTAATCAAAAACAGGAGAGCATGGATTGGGGTGATAATGCAGTGCCATCCGCCAATGGCTCAAGGTTGGTCTATCGTGTGTAAACTTGATCAACTTTTCAGATTGGCCTGATTTCTCTGTTTATTTCTTTCTTCCGCTATTGCAGACAGTGAAGATGTAATAACAATTTCACATGCACCATATAACTCATACTTGTATAGGACCTATAATATTTCAAAACCAAAAGGTAAAAACGTTTTTGTGTGGCAGGGCACCTTTAAGTGATTCACAATCAATTAATGCATCTGCATTACTGTCTATGGTTTACATGAGTGATGCATTTGCTTCATTTCTAGTGATGCCTCTCCAATGGAAAGTCAGTCACTCATTGCCAGGCCCTACATCTTCATTGACCATTAGCACTTGTAGTCATTAATTCATCAGCACTTGTATCAGTAATTGCTATAATATTTTATTTCATCTTAGTACAAGAAAATGTAATGTAAATAATTTTTCTTGGTATTTCAGGACTATAAACGCACAGCAAGCAGGTAAATCCTCATTTATTTATTGAAAGTCAATAATGCTGTTATTTCCTATGTTTCTTGATTGACTGTTATGTGATTGCAGAGCCCAGTGCATCCTGCAGGACCCTCAGCTGCTCTCGGGAGCCTTGATAGATGTAGCAAAGCACCTGGGCAACCTCAAGTACAGAGTCTGTGCAGAAATACAGGAGAAAGTGCAGTACAGTATGTGTGTGTTACGTAAATACTATAGAGTTGAAATAAAGGAAGTGGCAGTATCAGTGGCAAATTTAAAGCCTCCCTTTGCAGGATTAACCATTCCTTTACTGTTTTCTTGACTTGTGCCAGGTTTGTGCTCGCATTTCTCTCTACAGATCTCCCTCCCTCACTACATTGGGTTTATAGCTAGCTGGTGCATGTTTGTGTGTAGAGCCGTACAGCAATTTGTTACTTCATGAGACCTGAGACTCCACAGAGACTTAGCTGAGGCGCATCGCCCAAACCTTGCATTTTTCATATCTCCGCCCAGATGCACTAGCTGGAGTCAAAACAGCCATCAACCAACGCATAAAGTATTACAAAACCACCACAATGACTCTAAACCCTGCTAAATTAAGGTAAATTAAGCTAAAATAGTTGCATAGTGCCATTTAAATTCCACTGAGTGTATTGATTTAGTGCAACTGGTCTGCAAATTCTGTCTATGCTGTGCCAGTTTTTTAGCACTTCAACCCATTGCCCTGGTGTTTAAGGTCATCAAGTGCCTATCGATAGCACTTAATGACCTTCAACACCAGGGCAATGGGTTGATTCACCACAAACTTTTCTTTTCTGTTATCCATGTGGTTACAGGCAACAGTGGACGTTGGCAAATAGTTAATTTTTGAATGAAATTGTAACCATTGAAAATGTAAGTTTTGTTCTCTGCGTTCCTTTGAAGCTCCTGTGATTTTGGACCCTAACACTGCAGCCGGCTGGTTGGTTCTGTCTGATGACTTAACCAGTGTTAGATACATGACACCCAAGCAGGATCTTCCTGACAACCCGGAGCGTTTCATGGAACATGCCATTGTCCTGGGCTCCAAGGGGTTCACCTCGGGAAAACACACCTGGGAGGTGGACGTTGGTGACAGGGTGAAGTGGGTTATCGGTGTGGCTCGGGAGACAGTCGACAGGAAGAAAGACTGCTTCCTTAAGCCCAAGTTCGGACTCTGGTCCATTTGGAAGTATGACAATGAGTACCGTGTAACCGGCGAGGTACTCTCACTACAGAGCACCATCCAGAGAATCACTGTGGAGTTGGACTACGAGAGGGGGCACGTGACGTTTTATGACTCCAGAGACATGTCTCTCCTATTCCAGTACAAGGACAGATTTAAAGAGAAGATGTTTCCGTACTTCAACCCTCAGGCAGACAGGAGCGAGGCACCTCTGCAAATGTGTCCAAGCAAAGGGTGCCGAGCAGATATCAACGATGTTTAACCTTAATAACAATACAATTTAAAGGAAGGATATGAATCCTTGGGAAACAAAAAACAAGACGGCAAACTGAATTTTGAAAGTACGCATTCAAAAAGGACACATCACCTTCATTCAAACCTCTTATGCCTGAATGTGCAGAGCTTATGCATATTTTGATTTTGATTTCAGAGCCTTTCCAGTGCTTGTTTTGATAGATGAATCACATTCAGAGTTTGATATTCCTGCTTAGACTGTATTGTTAGTTGTAGAAAGTTCAAAATGATTGGATGGATTTTTTTCACAGCCTTGTGCGTTCCACGTGTGACTGATATTTTGTTCAGTTTCATAGTCCTACTCAAACTCTTACTGTTATGGAGTGAGGTGTGCAGAATAATTGGATGTTTTTTTTTCAGCCCTGTCCGTTCCACAGGTAACTGTTGTTTTTGATGTCGAGAGACTCTGATCAGGGTGTGATAAGACTTCAAAAAATTCAGCAAAAATGGCTTCAGGAAAGCATCTCATATTTTAAAGCCTTGTTTTCTGACCGCTTATAATGAAATATAATGAAGTTTTGATGAATGCCTTTTTTCTTAGAATTTTGTTTTTTTGTGGTTAGCACTTGCATCTGCATCTGACATAACTCAGAGTTGTACCTTAAGTCTGGCATGTAAAGGGTAAACAAAACACAAAACACATTTTCCCATGATACTGCTACTGTACGTTTCTAGTTTGTTAAGGCAACACTTTCTGGCCATGCCCATTATGTACCACATCCTTTTAACGTGTTGTTCCTTTTTTTTGTATAGACAAGTGCATTTCTTCGAACTATACGGTGTTGACACAAAGCTATTTGAGTCTGCAATGGAAACGTAGTTGTTGCATATCAACTGAAGTGCCATGAAGCACTGTCAGCACACTCACGTGCTGACTCAGGGGTGATCAGGTGTGGCCATGGATTTAGTTTTCTACTGCCACCTACTGTCCCATTTGTGACCACCTAATAATCCAGGTCCCAACAGCAAAACACAAGAACACACTCAGGCACTTAGATAAAAAATATAATCTTTTATTATGACAATAGAAAGGAACACAAAAGGAAGAATCTGTGGGGTTAAAATAGTCCAGGCAACAAAGAATCAGTTCCTGCGATCTTTGGGCCCAGTAGCTATAGGGAAATCTGAGGAACTCCATGGCTTGCCCCTGTAGCCTGAATTCCATGACTCAGGGGGGTGGTGTGGTCACGTTCCTCAGTGACAGGACAGTGACTTATGCACCAGGCAGGCTTCTGCAGTTCAGAATTTTAATTCACAAATTTGTGTCACCTGCAAATATCCGCACAAGAAGAAACACAAAATAGGCCTTTTGTGGTATTTTGATTTTGAATTGAAGCATCAAACCTTTAAATGATACTTTAAATGCAGTGGTGTACTCGATTTGAAGGGGTTGTTAAATAGTAACACAGAAGCATGTTCCTGTACACGACACTCCCACCTGTTCTTGAGACATACTGGCACCTCCTCTGTGTTATTCTATACATATCTTTAGACACAAGCTCAGAGCCTGACACATACATCACATTTTAGCACATCACATTTACATCACATTTTGTCTTTTATAGCCTGACTTTTCACAGGATCGGTCCACAGCTGCTTCATGCCATGCGGCCAGAGAGCTATCTCTGGCTATCTAGTTTTGTGTATGGGATTGGCTGGTCTCCCCCAACCAATCACAGTAGGGTTGTGGAGTTGTCTGTCAAGTGATATGTGAATGTCATTGATCACATGCTTATGGTAACTTGATGCACACAGTGGCCAGTGGCATTGAGGACACTTCTTTGCAACTTTTGAAAAACAGTTGGCCTACTGGTCTGGAAACTCATTTTAATTTTTTTTAAAGGATTTTATTTGGACTGTGACAGGTATGCAATATCTTCTATCTCTTTTATGAATCTTGACGTAGTGCCGTATGGCATTGTATGATTTGATGGCTGTGAGACATTTTCTAGATTGTTGTATTAAATCAATCTATTTGAAATCTACCATGGATTCAAGACATCATCTGCTCTTACAGTATAACATTGAATTAAGCCTTAGGTGATCTATGTCGATTTATGTGCTGGAGACACTTATAACACATGGCACAGTTATAAAACAGCTGAAAAAACAATCCCTCTTGTTCCAAACACAAACTATCCATATGCAAGTATCAGACAAATTCCAAATGTACGGAGCACATTTTCAAGGTTAGTGATCAACCAAAAATGAGAAAGACCTTTATTTATATATCCGATTTATAACATAAATAACTTGCAGCTGACTTTCCAGCACTCACTTGAGGACAGGGACAGAGACAGGACATGTAAATGGTGCCAGTGAAATTTGAGCTGTGGACACACTTGGCTGAATCTCTTCTCGTGCTTTTAGAAGTGATATTGTGTGTTGTAGTTAAGAATTAACACTTTAGCACATTAACACACACACACATTATTTTATTAATCCTAAATCCTTAAATCTGTAACAGCATTACTTCTATTTGTCTTTCTTTTTAGTGTCATGAAATTATTGGATGCTGTTGCAACATTTAAGCACTGAACTACAAGGACCATGGCGGAGAATTCTCAAGATTTAGGGTATTATCTGTCTTGTCAGTTATGCTTTGTGACTCTCAGGGATGCTGTGTCCTTGGAATGCAACCATAGCTTTTGTAAGACGTGTGTGTGTACATTTTGGGACCAGGACGAGAACAGAAAATGTCCAGTATGTCAAATGCCAGCTTCCAAGGACGAACCACAGGTCAATATGACCCTGAAAGAATTGGCTGATGTGTTCGCTGGGAGAATTCCAGACCCTAATGTGGAGAAGAAGAAGAAAAAGAAAGAGGAAGACTACAGGTTCTGTACTTCACACGTTGTAAAACCGTCATGGTTCTGCGTGAATGATAACAGACTGATATGTGAGGGATGTGAGAGTGTCAAGAAGCATGTTCAACACAAGCTCATGCGCCTAAAGGAAGTGGTAGCAGAGATGAAGGCAAGTAAAGTTCTTCAGATTTGCACAACTGATTTGCACAATTGCCAAAAAATGTTTCATGAACTTCAGTAAAATGTTATTTTGAGGTCTCACAATAGCTTAAACTCAGAAAAAAAAATAATAAAATAAAAAACTGGAACGCACCAGTAATGTCACCTTATCGTGCAAGGAAAAGCAAATGTATTTGTACATTATGGAATAAATTGCTGTTTTCATACAGGAGTCAGTTTCTCAGGACTTGGATCAAATGAAGCAACAACTACAAGATTGCAGTGAAGCAGAGAAAACCTACTTGCTCATGGAGAGGCACTCTGCGGTGAGCTTTGCCACTACCAAAATTGCCTTCAAGTGTAAAAAATACACTTTGTTATCAACTATCCAGGGGTGAGAGAGGAATCCCAGACTGATTTTGAGGTGACTGTCCACAGGCCCAGCGTGTAGTGGCTGAGAAGAAGATTAAGGGAGAGTTTGCGCAGCTTCACCAGTTCCTCAGAGAGGAAGAGGAGGCCAGACTGACTGCCATACGGAAGGAGGCCGAGAGGGCATGGATTATAACTGAGAGAGAGTTAAAGATCATTCGGGGGCAGATGCATGTCCTGACAGAGTCCATCAGCCGTCTTGAAAAGGACATGAAAAAAGATGATTACGCCTTTTTCAAGGTACAAAATTCAGTATAGCCTCTGACCTCACTATTAAATATTCATCTCATCCTTATCTCAATATACTGTATTATTACTATTATACTGTAATTCAATAGCCCATCACTGTCCAATCACTGGCATACAATGCTCTGCTTGGATAGGATGACAGACCTGAGATGGGTTGTGTGTTGTATGTATGTTAATGTATGTTAAGGTTTCAGCTTATCCTGTGTCCCCAATGGTCCACTGCAACATTTAATTCATGCAAATCATCAATGATAGCTTTTTTTAATGGAAGCATTTCCCTATTTAATTCTAGGACTCCGATAACATCAAGAAAAGGTGAGATTTTTCTCGACAGCTAATTTTTCCCTTATATCTGGATGTTTACACAGTTTTCTGTTATTTGACTTCTATGTGTGATTGCAGAGCTAACAGTACACTACAGGACCCACAGGTGGTCTCTGGGCTTCTGACAGATGTTGCCAATCACACTGGCAACCTCAAGTTCAATGTGTGGAAGAAGATGATGGATTTGATAACATACTGTGAGTACATTGCTGCAGTGAGAGTAGCCTGTGTGAACTCTTTATGACCAATTAATGCAAAAAAAATAGGTTATTCCAAGTGGCATTGTATGTAAAAAATGTAAAGTCACTGGAGACACCTGCTGTGAGAACATTTGAGCAGTGTATGATTTCAAATGGAAACTAGGCATTGTTGTCTAAATCCTTGACATTGTTGCCTAAATTCCTTGAAACCAAAGACAAATTCAGTCCAGGGTCAGCTGACCTATGGCCAACCCCTCTTGTTGTCTTTTGGACATACAGGTCTATTTCCTAGGGGCCCATATTTGACTTTTTAATCATTCCTGTCATGGGGAAAGATGGATTGAAGACTGGAACACTATTTCAGCATCTGAACCTAACCCAAATACCTTTAACTATTAGTATGAGGTTTCTGTGAAACTGTAGCTGAGACTAAAATGTTGCTTCCAGTCAGCATATTTACAAGCCCTTCGGTGTGGTATGTAGAATATTCCTGTCGTGAAGAGACCTTTGAAACTTGTGTTCCCTCCAGCACTAAGTTTAGATTTTGCCTTAGCTGCCTCAGCGTTTTCATTTTAAAAGTGAACAAAGCCATACCCAATGGCAGCGTTAACAGTTCTTTAAGAGCATGGCGTGTCCAACACAGAAATTGTATTGAAGATTGAAGACTGTATCATTTTGAGAGATTTTATATGAAAAAATTTAACTGGTTGGTAAAGAACTGTGGTAGTTTCTAAGTGGTTCATACTATGAGGGTAGTTGTACTGTGTGTTCTCTGTTCTATGGTATTATAAAAAAAACTACAAAACCCCCCAGAATCCATCATTTTGTAAGTGTGTACTTCTAGTTGTTTACTTAAAAGCTTTTTAGGAATTTAAGGAGAAATCCAGTGTAAATCAATCCATAGCCCTGTTTTGTTTGAGGTCACCAAGAAGAGGAACCAGAAAATGTGAACATAAATTTAGTAGCAAAACTAGCGGCTAATATTAGCTAATTTAACTAAATGGGGCATAGGAAAATGAAACTGAAATTGAGATTCTGTGTTCTATTCTGTTAGTGTTAACAGCTTATTCAGATGATTTGGTCTATGTTTTATTAAATTGTATCATTCTTTTTTTATAGATAGTACTAAATGGCCTTGAGCAATAGGGCTATAGATTGATTCACACTTTATTTCTCCTTTAATTTTGTTTTTAAACACATTAATAAAACATTCTTTGTATTTCCCTGTTATTTTCAGACCCAGTGATGCTTGATCCCAACACAGCAGATGGATGGCTCAGTGTGTCTGAAGACATGGTCAGTGTAAAGGAGATAAGAGACAAACAGGTGGTACCAGACAACCCAGAACGTTTCACGAGATACATTTACGTTCTGGGGTCAGAGGGCTACACCTCAGGCAAACACTGTTGGGAAGTGGATGTTGGCAACAGAAACAGATGGAGTCTGGGTATAGCAAAGGAGTTTGTTGAGAGGAAAGAGGAGACATTCCTGGAACCAAAGTTTGGATTTTGGACCCTCTGGATGACAGAATACAAGTGTACTGTTGGAGGGGAGATCATGGGGCTGGAGAATAGACCTAAAAAGGTCAGGATCCAACTGGATTATGAGAAAGGAGAGCTGTCCTTCTACGATGCTGTTGAAATTACCCATATTTACACATACAAAACCAAATTCAAGGATAAGCTCTATCCGTTCTTTAGTACAGAGACTGATGAAAGTAAGACAACCATCCAGCTGTGCCCATTCAAATTATCCTGGATTGCAACCCCACAGTCGTGAAGCAAGCAAAGGAATGAAGGCAGTTACTAGAGAAATAGGGTTTTGTAAAGGAAATATAATGTGAACTTCACAATTACAGCAAAGCAGCTTAGCAATTTTATCTGTAGCAGTTTATTTAGGAGAAAGTCATAGAGTGTTGAGTTGAACTGAAATAAACTTCACTAATCAAGCTGTCTTTTCAAATTAATTCTGAGAGTATTTCCTAGCTGTATATTTGATAAACAAAAAACAAAACTGCCAATTAATTTGGGGTAAACATGAAAAACTGCCATCACACTTACACATGAAAATAGATCAGTGCACTGCAGAGGACAGTCATACCCCTATAAGGTACTACTATGGACATAGCACTAGTGTCCCAAAAAGTAAAACCATGTCACCACCACTGACTGTTCCAGGGTTGACCCTGGACATACCTTAAAAATGCCTTAGCATATAGTGCATACAATGCAAAACAGATCATCCAGCCTATTAGTTCTTGAGCCAGACCCCCAAATTTGGCCCGCTGGTACCACTCAAGGGCAGTAAGACTCATTGTGTTTTTTGGCGTGTTAGAAAATATGTGATAGCATTGCATTCAGGGTAGCCTTTTGTGTTTTGTTAGCCTGTTTATGTCCATTATAAGCCTATGGAGGATTTTATTACAGTGCATGGGGTAAAAAAAATAACTAATAGATATCCCTACAAAACAATCCCTACAAAACACTTGCAAGTTTTCTGAAATGTCTAATTATAATGTAAATGAAGCAGGTCCCACCTTCTTCCACACCATGGACAATGCATAGTCCTCTATAGTATTTGCACTGTATTGAAATGCATTGATTCTCAATGCACACCCATGGGGCTTTAATAAGTAGTGCATCCCAAAATTGTCTATATTAACATTCAGTTTCATACAAAGCATAGCCAGACTTTTCACAAAGACACGTTTCAGTGGATAATGGCTCATCTACATGCATGTACAAAGTATTCCAGAAAACTTGCAATACAAAAACAATTATTTTCTTAATGTAAATAATCAGATGGGGAAGCTTTGAAGGGATATCTATTAGTTAAACATGTTACCCTATTCACATATAATATATTTACATTTATGCATTTAGCAGATGCTTTTATCCAAAGCGACTTACAAAAGAGGATAACATTCAAGCTACAACACAATGAAAGAAACTAACAAAGAGTGCATATTGCTAAAATAAAAACTGCACTATTTTAAGTTGAAAGTGCAATAGTGTAAGAAAAAGTGCAGTATAAAAGAGAAATTAAGTATAAGATGTTAAGTGCATTCTCAAAATTTAAGCCAGGAGATATTCTTGGAAAGGCTGGTCTTCAAGAGTTTCTTGAAGGTGGAGAGGGTATCAGTTGATCTGGTAGCACTTGGAAGGTCATCCTACCAGCGTGGAACCAAATATGAGAAGAGTCTGGATTGAATTGCGCAAGGTGTTGGCCGTGCTAGATAACGTTCCTTAGAGGAGCAAAGTGGTCGGCGGGTGACATAGGGCTTTAGGAGAGAATTCAGGTAGATGGGGGCAGAGCCATCAATCACCCTGTAGGCTACCATTAGTGCCTTGAATTTGATGCAAGCAGCCAAGGGTAGCCAGTGGAGTTCAATGAACAGAGGTGTGACATGTGCCCTTTTTGGCTGGTTAAAGACCAGATGTGCAGCTGCATTCTGGATCATCTGTAGTGGTCTCACAGCACAGGCTGGAAGACCTGATAGGAGGGCATTGCAGCAGTCAAGCTGAGAGATAACCAGGGTCTGCACCAGGAGCTGGGTTGCATGTTGGGTTAGGTATGGCCTGATCTTCCTTATGTTGAATAGGGAAAAACGGCACGACCGAGCAACAGAGGCAACGTGATCTGCAAAGGTCAGCTGGTCATCGATCATGACACCTAGGTTTCTTGCCATTTTGGTGAGAGAAACAGACAGGGAGTCGATCTTGATGCTGATGTTGTGATGTTGTGATATAATATATCTCTCCATACGTTTATAATGGGCATAAAGAGGGTAAAAACAGACACAAAAAGTTACCACTAATGCAGTGCTATCATTTATTAACTCTATATGCCGTTCCAGAAGTCACTATGTGCCTTTATGCCCTCAGATGGTACTGACCAACACTCTGGCTCAAGGACTGTGGTATCAAATTGCACAATCTCTCATCCTGTCTGAAACTGAGTGAAAGGAACATTTAGCCACTTGGATTTAAAATTGATATTTGAACACTGATACTTGGGCAGGGTCGGAAGCCAAGACGACTTGGTGTCATGGGCCCCTGATTCAATGGCCCCGAATACTCCCCGCCAGAACTCAGGCTTAGCAAAGTTAATTGCAAAAAATGGCACGCCACTCATTCCGTTAGACTTTGGCGCCATCTGTCGCTGGGTTCGCGGCCCAAACAGCAAGATTACAGAGTATCTTTATGATTGTCACAGTGAAAGGTCAAGATACTTGAGAACCGTCTGTTATGCCCTCAAGAAACAGTCCTGCCTTCCTCCACTAGTCCTCTCTTAGACCTTCGAAGCCTGTTCGAAGCCTACCTGTTATAGAACTGTTTTGTCCGGGTTTCGCCGTGAAATAAATGAAAAATACTTTAAAAATGGAAATGAAGTCGCAAATTATGATACGCTTTCTGCGTTGTCACATCTGCTGTGAAACGCTGGTGGATCCCGTGTCTCTAAATTGCAATCACAGCTTCTGCCAAAACTGCCTGACTCAGTACTTGAATCAAGCTGACAGTCGGGACTGCGCAGTGTGCAAGAGAGAACTTCCCAAGGAAACTCCAGGAATCAACATCTCTCTTAAGGAGATTGCCGATTCCTTCGCTGGAAGACCACAAATAGCTAAAACCAAAAAATATGATGTCGTCTGCTTTAAACATCCAAAGAAGCCAACGTGGTTCTGTGTGGACGAAGGAATTACATGGTGTGAAGAGTGTCAGCATCCACTTCAGCACGCTGGACACAAGCTGAAACGTGTGAAAGAGGCGGTGGAGAAAGTGAAGGTGAGAGAATGCGATCTAGAAATCTCAGTGGACATATCTAATGTCATATCATATATGATATGAGCGGTATCCTGATGTTAATGCATGAGCTGTGGTGTGGGATGAGTGGCTTTCCTGTTGCCAAAAACTTGTGTTTAGCCAGTAACGATTCTAGGCTTTCCTCGCATTCTCACTGGGTCAAAACAGGACACGGACTCTGAAACTAAATTTGCTCCCTTCGCTGAGCTGACATGGAGGGGAGAGGTCAGGTTCCGAGATTCTGTCGTAGCAGTCGTGGCTGCCGGAAATCTTTGGCGCTGCAAATGCTCAAACTCGGGCTACCCGAAACAAACAACTGCTCTATGGAAAATATAATTGATACGCAACCTCCTTAACCTCATCATCTTGTAGTGTGAGCTGTGCAGCGGGCTTCGAAAGTAACCGCAGCAAATCAAATAATTTTATCTCTCCAATGCTAATTCACAAAAGCATTCATTTAACATATTTGCGTAATCGGATATGTTTTGGATTTGAATTGGAATATATGTGAACTGCTAACAAAAGAAAACTGGACAGCCTGAATCTGAGCCGTGTGTGCATGCATCATAAAGTGGAACGGTGTGGACCCCATTGCGGTCTCGACAGGCTGTAATTAATTAGAGCCATGTGCGCCCTGCTGAGTGCCTGCTCCGTGCCAGTTGTGTTCATTGCGCTGAAGCCTTGAATGACCTTTAAATGGATAAACAGCAAAACTATTTTAAAGCCACACTTCATTGGTCAATAAATTACTGAAATAGAATTAAGTAAACTGAAAATATTGTCTGGTATACAGGCTAAATTACAGTCCTGCCTTGAGCGAATGGAGGGGCAGCTTGACGAGTGTATCTATGCGGATGAAGTTTACAAGGAGATGGTGGCGCATATGGCGGTAGGGACTCATAAATCTACATTACAAAGTTGTCATGTGTCAGTCTATTAAGAAATCTAACTATTTGAGCGTACACTTTTAAGATGACCCCTAAATATTCACAGAGTCAGAGAGCTGCTACTGAGGAAAGAATAAAAAAGGAGTTTGAGCAGCTTCATCAGCTCCTGAGAGAGGAAGAGGAGGCCCGACTCGCTGCAGTGAGGGAGGAAGAAGAGGAGAAGAGGAAGCTGATTGATCGAGAGCTGGACATCATTCAGGGCCAGATGTTGACTCTAGAGGATGCCATTCATCAAGTTGAAAATGACCTAAAGCAGGACAGTATGTCATTTCTGAAGGTAAGAACTTACCTGAAGGTTCTGAAAGTAAGAGTTTGCTTTTATTGTAGTAGTATAATTAGTTTAATGATGTATATTGTATTTCTGTATTTTAGGATTATACACGCACAATAAACAGGTAAATGATCTTTTGTTTGGTTCTTTGATTCTTTAATTGAATTCTCCTGTTTGTTGACTGACTCCTGTCTGTGTTTACAGAGCCCAATGCATCCTGCAGGACCCTCAGCTGATTCCAGGGGCTCTGATAGATGAAGCCAACCACCTGGGCAATCTCAAATACAGAGTTCTGGAGAAGATGAAGGAGAAAAGACAATACTGTATGTATTATAATTATGGGTGAATGCATCTGTTGGGATCAAGTGTTGCTAACTGCATTTTCATTGGAAACATGGTAGTGTAGCAGTAGCACAGTGGTTAAGAAACTTGGCTTGAGTGCAAGTAGCCTGTAAAAGTTGTGGGTTCAACTCTCAGCTGCCACTGTTGTGCCCCTGAGTAAGGCACTTAACCCTATGTTGCTCAAGGGGAGACTGGCCCTGAACAACTACCTCTTTCTTACAAAAAATGTAAGTCGCTTTGGATAGAAGCATCTGCTAAATGCATAAATGTTAATTGCTTGCAGTGCTTGTTTTGGAGCATGGAGCCAGGCTCAATCTCTCTCTATCTCTGACACACACACACACATTTATACACTCACGTAGCTTGGACTAATGTTTGAGTGGCACTTATAATTTCCACTACATCAAACAGAAGGAATTTCCCTAGGCTCTCCTCTAACATTTCTCTCTCTCTCTCTCTCTCTGTGTTATTTAAAGCTCCGGTGCTGTTGGACCCCAACACAGCCGCTGGCTGGGTGGTCCTGTCCAAGGACCTGACCAGTGTTAGATACATGACACCCAAGCAGGATCTGCCCGACAACCCAGAGCGTTTCATGGAACACGCCATCGTCCTGGGCTCTGAGGGGTTCATCTCGGGCAAGCACACCTGGGAGGTGGATGTTGGTAACAGGGTGAAGTGGGTTATCGGTGTGGCTCGGGAGGCAGTCAACAGGAAGAAGGACTGCTTCCTCAAGCCCTACTTTGGCATCTGGGCCCTCTGGAAGCATGAGGATGAGTACCATGTGACGGGTAAGACACTCTTGCTGCAGAGCGCCCCCCAGAGGATCACTGTGGAGTTGGACTATGAGAGGGGGCATGTGACGTTTTACGACTCCACAGACATGTCCCTTCTATTCAAATACAAGGACAGATTTAAAGGCAAGATGTTCCCATATTTTAACACTCAGGTGGACACGAGTGAGGCACCTATACAGCTATGCCCAGTCAAACAGTGCCAAGTAGAAACCAACCATTTTTAACATCTTTTAGTACTTGATTATCACGTGTTCTACACTTTACTTGATTACATTTATTTAAGTTATATCTGCTTCCTTTGATGAACGTTTTATACTAAGAGTCTGGCTTTCGTAAGTCATACAGAATACTTGAACTGTAGAGTGAGTAGGTCAAAGTACAGCTTCCTACATATCAACACAATATTTAGAGAAACCTAATCTCAGTCGTCTTCCCAGCTTTCTAAGTGACATGTTCTGTGCAAGGTTTGAACAACCTGCCTCACACACATATACATACACACACACACAGCTGTCTATTGACCAGTGACTATGGTGACTGATATCTATGAAATCCTTGTCTGATCTGCATCAAAGGAGTTTGTGGACAACAAACTGTTTTAGGATTCAGTGCTCCTTTGTTGTTGTGTAGAGTTGTGGAAGTCAGACTGAAGTGATGCAACGATGCAGTGGACTTACTTTGATACATAGATGTTTGAATTCAGTTGGACTCAGATGTATATATGCATTTTAAAAGTTTGATTTTAGCCAGACTGAGGCAAAAATTTTATTTTCTCTAAGTGCATGTAAATGTACGAAGTAGCACGTTATTGCCAATAACTTGATTTAGATGTTGGTGTACACGTACTGACTGTTGTTAATGTTTCCCATTGCACTGTCTATCCTTAATTGCACTGAATCCTTAATTGTTATTTTCAGGATCCCTATAAAATGTCACCACACAAGCTTCATAGGGTCTAAATATTGCTTTGAGATTTTGAAGATGCTGAGCCACTTGTATTTTGAGATGCTGAGCCACTTGTACCTGCCCGCTAGCAGTGGTCATGGAAGTCCAACAGAAATAGAAAGGTAACATTAGTAAACAACATATCTTCCCCTTCATGTGATACTCATGTTAAACTGCAGGGTTTGCCTGATCCCATACCAAGAGGGTCATCAGAGGTTGTTGTAATGATTAAAAGTTACCACTTGGTGTCCCTGTAGTCTAACTGAAGTCAGGACAACTCTGTAACAAAAATGTTTGAGGAGAGATTTTGTACAGGTGTTACTTGTCACACGGTTGATCCTTTGTGTAACCTCTACTCTCCCTTTTTGCCAATGTGTTCTTACAGTGGTCAATCACCAGTCATGGTGGTAAGGGATTCATTTTCTTACAGATATCTTTGACATAGTTCCTTACTGCAAGTGTGTATACTGTAAGCTATCTGTGCAAGTTACAAGTGTCTCCTTGTTGGCAAGAAGTGAAACCTGGTAGAAAAATATTTGGACCTTTCTCTATCCGAACCTCAGAAGAGAGACCAGCTGTGATGAGCAGAAAAGATGGAACATTCACTCCCACCCCCCACCCCCCCTTCTTAGAGATCCTCATCTTTCAAAGAGGAAGGGGGTTGGACAGGACCCAACCTGGTTGTGCCGCACATGAGTATAAAAAAATAATTAAAAAAAAACAAACAAACAAAAAAAAACACAGGGCTGCCAGGCAAAGCCTCCATGCTTCTGCATTTTTCATGGCCAGATCTTGTTCAGGTTGGACTGGATATGCTGAACATGCTATTTTGAAGAGTATGTATTATTTGTGACAGCGGAGATGGTGGCTTGAATCCTGAAGCCAATGACAGTGGGAGGCCTGGACTAATATCTGTGATCTTGCTGTGGTATTTTGAGACTGCTCTGGAGTAAAATTACACTGCCTGAAAGCAGAGTTAGCCTCCTAACATGGCCAAATATGTTCAGTATTCACTAGGGTCTGTTTAAATTATCATAATTTTGAAGGTTTGTCCCTTTAGAACCAAAGAGATTGGGGGATACATGAGTTTGTGGGTTAAGTTTGAATATTGTTAGGCAATAGTTAAGTACAGCATTGTCAGTAATACAGGTAGATGAACTTGGTACAGGATTACACCAATAAAAAAAAAACACAGAACCCCCGAGCACTGACCAAACTTCTGCCTTTATTAGAAAGAAATACTTTGAGAAAACCATCCTCAAAGATCTCCATTATAACTTGTTAAGATGTTACATGCCAAATATACAGTCCTATACATAAAAGTGCAAGTCACACTCGATAAGCTGTACTTGATTAATTATTTGATCGTTCATATAACTTTATTGAAACTACATCATTACCAATGATAATAACAGCAATAATATTTACTAATATTTTTTTTATATTCATTGTCTTGCCCATACTCTAGGGGTTGGAGATGAGACAACAGGACAGAGCATGAGTGAAGTTGTTCTAACGTAGTTTCAAAGGCACTTTCACATGTACATGCTACTGATGTACTGATGAAGGAACACATGGGCGACATGGATGGTAAACAAACAGAGACAAAGTGTGCTGGATGGGTGAGTGTCTGTGAGAGCTGGAGAGTCTCCCAGTGCAGGGCTGAATCAGGGGTCTCCTTCCTCAAACACAGCCCATACTACACCCCCCGCTCCCACACACACAAACACACACACACACACGCGCAAACAATCCTGCCCCCCAGACAGCAGCGGACACTGTGCCAGACAAGGCCTTGATCCGGCCCAGATAAGATGTCAAATCTAGGCTGTTCCATTCCAGGTTGGCAGCTATCACAGAGAAATTCCAAGAGTGTAGCTCTAATGATCAACCGGGGTAAAGTTAACTCTAGTAAACCTCCTAAAATATGAACCCCATGACTTTGTTTGCCTTTGAGTCCTCCAGGGGTAGGTTTACTCCAAGTAAACTTACTCAGGTTTCTTACCAAGCTAAAGACTTAGAATGTCTCCATAGTGTCTAGTCAGAGCTAAAGCTGAACAACCTACATTAAGTATACCAATCATTTATCACCATACATTAAAAAAAATGGGTACGTCATCCCCAAGGCAAATCATATACACTGTACAAAAAGAACAGGGCGTTCTGACATGGTCTGAATCTGAGGAAGTTACACAGAGGATGGATGTATTATACATTAACAAGAAAACAAATCCAAAAATACACGGTCACCACCTCATGATCTATTTTCTTAAGGTTTGACAGTAACATGAACAGTGGTGGCATTTGGAGTACACACACACACACACACACACACTCACACTGATAGACATAAGACAATTTATTATCAAACTCTGTCACACTACTGTAGCATGCGCACACACACACACAACCACCTTCTGAGAGTAACCTGAAAGAATATAACCATTTCTTGCCCTGCTCTAAGTAAACTGTGCACGTGCCTGTACACACTCTCACACACACACAATGTATTCCTCTGCTGACAACGTGCACTCTGTAGCTCACGTGTGTGTTGCTTCTGCTCACACAGCTCTCGAGAAAAGGGCCACCATGAATTATTCACAAGCATTTTTATCAGTATTAGATCACCTGGGATTTCTGAGGTGGAATGGCCCTTCTCCCTACCACGGTCCTAGAGAGAGAGAGAGAGAGAGAGAGAGAAAGAGAGAAGGAGTGAGAGAGAGAGAGAGAGAGAGTCTTTCCCTGGTAGACAGCCTCTGCATGCATCATTCATCCGTCAGCAGCAGGAGAAACCTAACTGGGATTACATCTGCATCTCAAACACAACCACCCACGCACACACAAACACTCTCACACGCTAAATATGTATGGTTAGTACACTCTACATTGAAATTCTTTTCAGCTGAGAAAACACACGGCGCGCGCACACCACACCACACACACACACCACACCACCACCACACACACACACCACTTCTTTTTGTCCCACCACACAATAAGCCACAAAGTCACAGTCCAGGGAGGCTTTTTGAAAGTGTTTTCAATTCAGAACAAGATTCTTCCATCTGTCTTTCCAGGTATCACAAACAGATTATTGCCACTGCCTGAGTGACACATCTGACCCCAGTCCAGGTGGTTCCGTGGGCCAGTGGAGAGATTGCAGGCTTTCACCACACATCCGTCAGATACATCACAGCATAAGTGGACGTGGACATGGACACACACACACACACACACACACACACACACACACACACACACACACACACACACACACACGTACATGGAGGAAGGGGGTAGGAGAGTCAGAGTAACAGTCACTGAGTCCATGGCTACTGGTAGCATTCTCCTCCAGGAGTGTTGCCATTGAGTCAATTCAACAAGTCTTTGTGGGGGGAAAAAAAAATGCTCTGGTAGAATGTGAATTGTAACTGTAATAGTGTGACTACAGAAAACAGGACCCATATTGTTGCACTTCAGCTTAGTATCTCCTCAGTCTCCTCAGGCCAGGGAACTGGTGCTTGATGACAAAGTGACAGGGATTGGTAGATGTCAGTGTCCTCCCTGTAAAACTGGTGGTGGAGGATGCTTAAAAGGACCCAGCCAGCAGGTTTTTGCAAAAGCTGCCATTGCAGAGAATACCTTTTGTTTTTCCATTCATTAGGGTGAACCAACCACAGTTATTTCTAAAAGGGCAGTTCATCTTCAGGATCTCATGAATTAGTGATAGTGGTTGTGTCATCACCTGACTAACACCCAGCTCTGGACCAGTGCAGACCCAAAATGGCTAAGCTTTGAGTTAGCAGCTACCTGGTTCTGCAAAGGGTTTATCTGCGGTTTCTGAAGAGCACTTTGCTACAGCTCTGCGCTCTCTCTCTCTCTCTCTCTCTATCTCTCTCTCTCTTTCTACACATTTGATGTCTCCGTGTCCATGTGTCGTGTGTCATGCACATGCACACGCACACACACACACAGCCTAGATGACAAGGTAGCACATTTTTGGTCATGGCTACTCTAAAAACAAGCTATGCATGACAGCAGTCGTGAGGAACAGGTCCATGCACTCTGCTTTTGTTCGCCATACCTGTCTTTCCATGTCTGCAGCGCTGAGAGGACAGTGGGTTTGGCTAGTAAAGGACTTCAGTATTGCTATTGGTTGTAAAAACCATTAAAGGTCTATAATCGGAATGGCTAAAGAGAGACAAGGAAAGAAAGGCATTCACAAAAATTTGAAACATTGACACTACATTTCCCATGATGCCGAGCAAAAGTTGTAAACATAAAACAGCATCCAGAGCTGTGAGGTGCCTACTGTGTCATTCACATTTTTGTTTTGTTTTGTTTGCTTTTCTTTTTCTTTTAGTGGCTGTGGACTACAACTCCAACAATGTCAATGTCACATTTCACTCACTGCTACTGGAAGCTTTTGTGATTTGTTGTTTACTTGTTTTCTGTTGTTCTATTAGTACTTAGTGATTCCGATGAAACAATCTTTACTGACTATTAAACTATCTGACCATGCAAATAGTTCTAAAACAATGCTAAATGTCTTCTCTGTAGCTGACCTGTAGCTCAGGGTCTTTAAAATGCCCATTCTTTTATGCTAATGCTAATGCTAACAAATGTGAATAATTTGGAAATGGTTAACTCACTAAACATTATAAGAGAAAAATATCTTTATGATTTTAATATAAACTATGTCGCTATCTTCACAAAAGTTGGGCTGTCTTAGTTACATATTATTAATGATCAACAGTAATATTAGTTACATCATTAGCATCTCATAAATGTAAATATTACACAGCTACTGTATTTAAAAAAAACAAAAACAAAACACCCCTCTCCCTCCCCACTTCAGTGGTCCTGTTAAAGTCATCCCACGTGGTCAGACCATTGGCTCTGCTTTCTCGGACAGGGATTAGGACTAGTCCCAGATTAAACTACATTTCCCAAAGTGGAGAATCCCTGGCATAGCGACATCCGACTTGGTCCAGGAGCAGCAGGCTTAAAGCACTCTTCTGGAGGGGGGTGTGGGGGGTGTATGTAACCCTAGGAAGTCCTATCAGAGCAGGCATTTTAACCCTCCACCCTCCTTTTATACTACCACCACCACCTTCTCTGTCTCCCTCCCCGTCACACCTACCACCATCCCACCACCCCCCAAGTTCCGCTCACACACCCTCACATGGTGCAGGACTTGTCCAGGGCTTCCTGCTGTGGTGGGGTGGTGCGGAGGGTTGTGGGTGTGGGTGTGGATGAGGAGGGGTGGCAGTCTTGGGCAGCACCATAGGTTTGGGCCTGAGGGCAGGTGGCTTGAGCTGCAGCCCCATGCGGGGGGCCACCGCGGGCTTGAAGGTCGTCATGGCGTCGCTGTTGGAGCTGGCACTGCGCCGCATTCCCTGGACCTCGCCTGGGCTAGGACCGCCATGGCGATGGTGGACCAGCATGCCATGCAGCGGGCTGATTGGCTCACCTGCGCCCCCCTGGGGTGGGGCCTGGTGTTTCACCTGCTCCAGGGTGTCCAGCACCACATCTGGTGCGTGCTTCACCGAACTCTGGCGTTCCAGCTCACGCAGCTCGTTTAGGGCTGTGTTCATCGTCTGTTCAATGTCCTACAGCAGAGAGGGGCAAGTGAGAAAGAGAGAGAGACAGCGAGACAGACAGAGAGAGAGAGAAAGAGAGAGAGAGAGAGAGAGAGAATTAATTGAATTAATGAATGCATTGTAAATGTGCATTTTTGTTCTGGAACACACACACACACACACACACACACACACACACACACACACACACACACATGCACACACGCACATCCTCGAGAGCCTCTCTGTTGTTAGGTTACATAAACCCAGCATAGTCCAATGAGTCTGTGTAACTGACACATTTGGCACAACACCCGACCCTCAGCAATGAGAACCTAGTGGGCTGCTGTCCTACTCTGGCATTAGGCTTTAGCACGTCTCCTGGATAAAATAGTATTTGGACAGGCAACCCTCCAGTCCAAATAATCCTGCACTGTGAGGCTTCATCCCTGTTTGGGAATCTTGCCCTGAGGAGGGTTATTCCCTGTCAAACAGCATAAATTCCATGATATTGCATTAGCTCGTAGATGGAAAGAGATGGTTGGTTAATGTTTATGTGCCTGTGTGTGTGTGTGTGTGTGTGTGTGTGTGTGTGTGTGTGTGTGTGTGTTCCATATGTGCTTACATGTTTATGTGTTTGAGCCAGGAAACAGGCAAAAAAAAAAAAAAAAAAGCTTTGGGATGTTACAAACAATTTTTGCAAAGTACTTGTTTGTGATGTGTTCAGTTTTGTAAGTGTGTTTGTGTGTGTCTCCTCACCTGTGCGATGCTCTCTGGGTCCAGGCTCTTGGGGTGGTGTGAGTGTGTGTGTGAGTCCGTGCTAAAGCCGGTGTACTGTCCTGAGGAGGTGGATCGGCGTATGGGTGGGCTCTCCATCTTGCGCAGCGATTCGTGGCGGCTGATGTTGGTCAGTGACCATGTCCTGTCCGACGCCGCCTCTCCGGACTGTCCTGGGGACCGTGGCCCATGTGTCCTCCGTGAGCCCGGCTCCTCATAAGGTCGCGGGGCCCGTAGTGACCCAACACCGGGGAGCCGCTGTCTGACGGGGGACCGTGAGACGGGTGCACCGCACAGTGGCCGTCGCTGGGGCGACCCGGGGGGTGGCGGGAGGGGGGGTCACTGCGCTTCCTGTGCCGACTACAAATGAAACAAGAGTAGGGGGGAGGGATTAGGAGTAGGTTTAGTTTAAGTATGATATTTACCAATAAATCACTGCCATGGGCTCCACAGTATTTGCTGTATGTCTCAGTATGACATCTGAGGACAGCCATCCCAGTGGGAAAGAGATGTTAGTGTCTTCTTGTAAGACAAAACAAAAACTGTGACAGAGGAGTATAATGCTAAAGTCTTGGTGTGATCTGTGATCAGGCAAAAATAACTCTCTTTCAAGTATGACACAGCGCAGGTCATCTTCTAAATTGGCCTCTCTCTCTTTCAGACTGTCTGCCAGTCTCTATCTAACTATCTAACACACATAAACCCACACGTGCATACCCACAACCACACAACACCCACCGACCAACACACAGATTGTTTGAGAGTAACCCACATACTGCTACCTACACACTTCACTTAGCACTTATCAGACATGCACATAACAGACACACACACTCACACACGTAAGAGCTCTCCTCTGCACATTCCTCAGCGCCTGCTTGCTATAACAACGAGATGTATGTGTCTATGTTTTATTGATGTGTTATTAATGTCCTTCTAATATTTAATTAACCATCACCATGACCTAGTGTCTGTTGTCTTGTTCAGGACAGAAGCACAGATAGACTGCTATCAACCCCTTTGCACCATTCAATGCATCATAGGAAGAGGATTCATTCATTCATGTCTATTGTTCGAAGACAGCAATGCTCTTTGTTTCCTCATTGTTAGGGGTAGATAATCTAAATGAAGACAAAAGCTATTAATCATTAAACTGGCTGGTGTGTGTGTGAGTGTGTGTGTGTGTGTGTGTGTGTGCAGAGGCCAGGAAAAAACATAGAAGAAAGAAACAGAAAGATAAATGACAGTGGTAAGGAAGAGCACAATTCACTCATTGCGTCTATACTGATGGGTGTGTGTCTGATGAATAGAGGTTGTGTGTGTGTGTGTGTGGGGGGGGGGGGTTGTTTACCTGATATAGGCCTCCTGTATCCTGCCGTCAGTAGGAGAACTGATGTCTTTGCCTGAACCCTTGTCGTCTGCAGCCGGTCCACTGCTGGCCTCACTGTCTGCCTTCTGGCTCAAGGTGTCCGAGAACGTGTCGTCCCTGACAACGACAACAACAACAACACACGTCCTGATCATGCTACCTCACCATCCCTCAAAAAAACAAATCTAAATCTCTCTCTCTTCCTTTCTCCCACACACACAGACACACAACACATACACAGACACAAAACAAACGTACAGACACACAACAACATTCCCTGCTGCCCCAATCTTCCACTACAGCATCACCTCCCAACACCATTAACTAAGAAAACACACTCTTCTGCCAAGTGCTGCAACATGAATTATTAATACACACACATACACACAAACACAAACACACACACACTATCTGAAAGCTTTTAGATGGGCAATCTTCAGGCTGTTCTACAGAATGATCTGATTTGTCCTCTTTAACAAGCGACCGCATCCACTCAATTAAGTGACCACGGCCATTGCCCAGAGAAGGATTCTGAGGTTGCCTGGAGGATGCACCAGGGGTGACAAGAGATGTCCCACAAACAGCACATCCATGACACCCACCCCCATCACCGTGGAAATGCACCCGCCTGAGACGAGGACTTATCAGACACTGCGAAACAGCATCCCACACACTGCCAAGAACAGCCCACCACAGGACAAAACTGCTTTTAAACAGGACAAGATCTCTTCCTTTAATCCCCCTTCTCTCTCTCTCTCTCAGATTGCTCCCTTTCTCCACCCCCTGCTGCTTCCTATCTGTTTCTCTTTGCCAAAGAGAAACGGGAACAGAAGAAAGAGTGAGGGGGGAAAAAAAAGACGTTATCTTTCATTCCTTCTGTTGCTCTCCATCTAGTTTCATCAATCTTTCTGCCCCGTCCTGCCAAGGACATCTGCTTGTCAACATTCTCTCTCTCTCTCCCCTCCCTCTTTCCTTCTCTGAGATTTCTTTCTAAGCAAAGGTTCTTTGAACCATTAGGGAGAGCAGTGGAGGGAGTGGAGAAGAAGAAATGCTATTCTCTCTGAAGAAAAAGAAAAAATGACAACTGCTCACAGGCCATGTCTACAGACACATATCAAATAAAATATCTTCCATTGCTGTGCATTCTGGGGCATATGTTAGATTGACATTTAGCTTTTTATAACCCTCCTAAGCGCTCTCTCTCTCTCTCTCTCTCTCTCTCTCACACACACACACACTCACACACATTCCATCCTTGTGTCTGTCTTTAGGTCACTGCCACACTTACATGTCCTGCACTACTATGTACTGATGTGGCACCAGTCCATCGATGCCATTGTGGCGGCCCTCCCACCAGTCGTCAGATGCCCGCTGGTACAGCAGCAGAGACGCCCCCTTCTTGAAGGACAGCTCCCGCGCCGAGCGGCCTACATAGTCAAACTTCGCAATGGCCTCAATGGGCTCCCCCTCTGTGGAGAGACATGGGACAAATACATTTACGTGATCAGAACACTAGCATCTGTCATGTGGATGATTTATCCACAGGGTGAGGTATGACTGTGCTGTTAACAATATTTAAAGGTGAGGTCAGTGATTCTGTGTTAACGCTGATGTCCACCGGAAGCGTCTGCAGTGCAATGCGACAAGAAAAAGCATTTGTCCATTGATTTTAATGGAGCAAAGCCCACTAGAAAGGTTTTCCATGCATCTGTTTGCAGACGGGGCACTCAAGAATTTTTAGTTTGGACCTGCAGCCAGGTGTCATTTAGAATGCGTAAATGTGTTCTGTGTTACTGTTTGAGGGGCAGGCTGCCCCAACTGTTTGTTTTCATTTTCAGAGCCTGTATATCATTAAACATTGATTTTTGTTTTATACAGTGACCCAAGGAAATGAAGAGGAAGTGGGTCATGAGGAGATATTATCTTTATAAAATGTGTTTTTATATAAAAAGTGTCATGTGTTTCCAAACCACGTAAAGTCACTGACTGCACCTTTAACAATAATTACAGTTATTCCTCCTAATAATAATAATGATCACATAATCAGGAACAAACAATTGTATGATCACATTCAATTTCACAAGTTGAATAATTCCGTAAGTGAGAAGGCCGAGGGTGAAGAGGAAAGACATTAACAACAACAACAACAACAACACCCAACCCAGCTTCCAGTGCCATTAGAATGTGACTGAGCTACTGAACGTTTACTAATAAACATAACAGAAAACATCAGGGACTTTCAATACAGACAAACAGAAGGCATCCAAACAATCACCATGGATTCACTTTTTGTTTTTAGGAAATCCATTGAACGAAACCTTTTCTCAGAAATAAACTTTAACAGCAATCATAAAACTACTACCACTACTGAGTACTACCAGACATGGTTGATGTTCTGAAAGTAATGGTCAAAATGTTCTAAATGATTTTTGTTGGTACCATTACGACCACAACTAGTCTCTTCTACTACTAACGTTTTGACTACTGAGAAAATGATTACTACTGTATTGGCTAAATCAAAGACCACATGACCTGGGGCTATAGGACTGAGGTCAAAGTTTGCCAACCCCCTTGCACCCCCCATTGTTTAGTGATCCACTCCCCACACAAAGAGGTCACAGTGAATTTGGGAGTGAAGGGAGGGTGGTGAGATCAATGTCAGCACTTTTTTTCACAATTTGTGAGCCAGATTGTATGAGTGGGGCAATCGGCAAACACATTAATATTTAATGCCTTGCAGAGCAGGACCATCCATCTTGAAACACTACTCTCCATTCCGTTCTGACGGAGGGAAAGTGAGGAGGATGAGAGAAGGAAAGAGAGAGAGAGAGAGAGAGACAAAGAGAAAAAGAGAGGAGAGACCTTATTGCTTTTATTTTAACTGCTGGTCAATGCAGTCCTGCCAAGCTTTGGTCTATATGCTGATTGGTTTCTGATCAATACTCTGATCAATGATCTGAACATGCAAGAGAGCTTGCTGGTGTTAATGGAAAAAGCCAACAGGATGAAAAACATGCACATGCACACCAAAATAAGGATACCAGCTCTCTCCATCACACACACACACACACACCCTTGAGCAGAAACAAATACAATATTCAAATGACATCCACAAATAGGCCATAGTAGCAACAGATCTATACAGACTACATGACAGACACACAGAGTCTAGGTCACTGTACATGTAAATAGGGCCAGTGGGTTGAAGTAATCGTTCACTTTGCTTTGTAATCTCTGTGATATGCTTGTTTAACAAATTTGTCTCTCCTAACATAGTAACACAAAGTTAGTACATTTACATTTATGCATTTAGCAGACGCTTTTATCCAAAGCGACTTACATATTTGTCAACTATCAATTACATCAGGGCCAGTCTCCCTTAGAGCAACTTACGGCTAAGTGCCTTGCTCAAGGGCACAACGGCCCTTAACCTTAACCACTGGCCTTAACCACTACGCCACCACCGCCCTGTAAGACTCTGCCTCCATCCTCAACCAACTACAAGACAGTGGTCACGTATTCTGTCAAGGTGTTCAGTTATATGCAACTGGACTGGATTTGAAAGCTTCAAAAAGAGGTCCAGTTGCATAGAACTGAGCACCTTGACAACCATGAGTTGGATGAATGAGAATCTTCATAGCCGTCATGTATTCTGCTTTTTATGAATATTTCCTCTTGACGGACACAGTTCTGATGTCTTAATCCTTTTCTTCCCCTAGAGACGGATGGTGGTGAAGGTGACGCATGAGTGTGTGTGTGTGTCTGAAATGTGTGTGTAGAGTGTGTGTGTGGTTTAGATGAGTGTGTGTGTGTGTGTGTGTGTGTGTGTGTGTGTGTGTGTGTTGGGGGGGGGGGGGGGGGGGGGGCACACTAGCTGGGAAAGAGTAATCAAAGACCTTGACTGAGACGGGCCGTTGCCGTGGCCACTGAAACAAATCTAAATTCAAATAAGGCCCCTCGCTCTGGAGCGGTGACCAGCGGACCATCTGGGCCAATAGGAGAGCAGGTATAGTGACTGGCGGACAGGGGCCAGACCAATAGGAGCATAGCTGCGGAAACGCAGAGCTAAAAATAGCAACAGCTACGTTATCTCCCAAAGTCTCCCATCAGCTCCTGCAGGGAATCCCTGAATGCAGATACACACACACACACACACATACACACAGAGCTACCTGCACACACACATTTATGCTCAGACACACACAACATAAACTCAAGCTCACACCTTTTCAGAGATACACAAGCAGAGAAATGAGGAGAGGAGAACAGAGCAAAAACAACAGGGAGAGAAACTGTGAAAAGCCTCCGTTCACACCATGGGAATCAGCGCTCCCATTTTCACCAGCTTGACAGATGCCACATAGGGACTTATGAATCGTGCATGTGTATTATATATAAATGTGTGTGTGTGTGTGTGTGTGTGTGTGTGTATACGTGCATACCTAGTCCAAGCTTTTCAAGTTAGGGGTGGGAATCAAGAACCGGGCATCAAGTAGAACCGAGAATCTAATATTTCAATGGAATCGTATGCCTCTGACCTAATCAATTCATCTTATCAATGTATCAAAAAACATGCCGGCATGTTTTTGAGCTTGAGCCATGGGCAATTGGTCTTTTCTGAAAGTAGAACTGGAATAGACAACACAGTTCTACATTGTTTACCTCATTTACGGCCATTGTAATAGTAAAGGCTACATCATAGCTCCATGTGATGATACTGAACCCCTGTGTAGACTGCCTTCTGTACTGTAAGGAATTAATTACAGAATTGATAATCAAACTGATAAGCAGGAATGACAATGGCATCTATATTGATAATATTCTATTATATTCTATTAATACTTTCAGTACAGAGACAAGTAACAGAAAGGAATGGAATACTGAGTATACATCTATGCACAGCGTTAATTTAATTTCTAACAACATCAATGACGACTGTTCAAATATCATAGAATAGCTTCACTGACACTGTAATGCTGAAGTGAGCAGACAGGTCCACTAGGAGTCCCTGCAGTCTGCAGTATGAAGTCTTTGAGTCAATAGTGATTACCTGACACACCGATACACATGGGGTGTAGATCTTTGTAAATTCTGTAAGGGACAACGGATCCTTGTGTTGCAATTGTCTACACTTTGCATATATGAACCACACACACACACACACACACACACACACACACACACACACACACAAACACGCTGGGGTGGTGGGCAGAAGCAGGATGGACTCAAAAAACTGGTGTGGTTCCACGGAACCCATGGGAAACCTACTAGTCGAACAACACCACAGACTCCACGTGAGAGATCGCCTAATGCCACAGACCTGGGTTCACAAGTTCACAAAGCCCATTTTAACCACCTTTAAGCACCATTTCAGCCTAGAGAAATATACACACATGCATGCATGATACCTGATCCTCAAGGAATGCACAAATACATTTAAACATTTAGACTTCACAAATCACTGAATGTATAAATACACATGTGAGAGTTTGAAATGAAAGCAACCACATGTAAAATGAACACAACACCGTCTGTATAAACATAAGTATATAGTATGCATTTCTGACTTTGTTTAAGTCGTATTATTTTTATATGCATGTCTGGGTTTGGGGGGGGGGGGCGGGGGGCAGACTCTGGGGGCAAGCCACACAGGCAGGGATGGGAGTAGGGGGCTTGAGTTGTGTGTGTGTGTGTGTGTGTATGTGTGTGTTTTGGGTGGGGGGAGTGAGAGCAAGGCTGTGTAAGATGAGACCTTGTGTTTCAAACGGAGACCACAGCAGGTCAGACATAATCCCTGAAGCGTTCCTCTAGCAGGCCCGTCCTCTCACTGCACACACCCACAGACTGCTGGACGGACGCTTACACAAACACACACACACAGAATCATTTTTTTGCACTGTCAACAAGAGCACTTCTGTGCACAAACTAAACTACGCATACACACACACAATAATTTTTGCATGGTATACAAGCCCACATGTAATTGCATGCGCACACAAGCTAACTTGCACACGCGCGCGCACACACACACACACACACACACACCATCCTGAAAGAATTTAGTGATATATAGTGCAAAGCCATAATGGCAGCTATTTGTTAAAGATGAATGAATGGTTCAGTTGCTAATAGCCACTACATGCTTGTGTATGAAGTAGCATACGCAAAAAAATCTAACATAAACACACATTCATAGACAGACATGCACAGTGTGTGCTTATGCTGACACGTGCAGAATACTCCAGACAGCAAGTGTGTCTATGTATAAATATCATATGTATATAACATGAGTGTGAGTGTGAATAATGTATACCAGTCTGTCTATCTGCATGGGTTTTAATGAGTGGGTTTATGTTCAAGTCAGTTAAGTATGTGTGAGTGAGACTAGGGCCCTTTGTGTGAGAGAGACAGAGAGTGTGTTCACATACATATGAGAGAAAGAAAGAAGGAAAGAAAGAAAGACAGAGAGAGAGAGAGAAAGAGGAGAGAGACAGACACAGAGAGAGAGAGAGAGAGAGAGAGAGAGAGAGAGAGAGAGAGAGAGAGAGAGAGAGAGAGAGAGAGAGAGAGCACTAGGTAAAAAGAGATGAAGAGTCTGCAGCAGGCCAGCTCATGTACACAGAGTAATGTCTGCAGGCTTCATTACTGATGGATGGCTGAAAGATGAGAGCCGTTTGCAGGAAAAGGAAAAAGGGGAATGAACGACAGATGAGAAAGACAAATAATCTGAGATGGAATAGACAGCACACGTCTGTCTCTTTAGAGAGAAGTTTCTCTGCTGTCTTTGACTTCCCTTGTGAGGAGCATGTGTCTCTCTCTCTCTCTGTGTGTGTGTGTGTGTGTGTGTGTGTGTGTATGTGTGTTGGTGTGCATTTCACTTTCTCAAAGGTTGAAAAAGGAAGCTGTATGGCGAACATAAGACTTACACACTCTTTATGCACCCTTACTCTATGTGTGTGTGTGTGTGTGTGTGTACATACATGAGTTACACAACTCATTTACTTCCCACTCACAGCACGTTTGGTCTGAGGTGATGTAATGGGACTCGATTAGACGCCCTGTGTCTCTATTCTAGTGCTTTCTGGCAGGCTCCTCTCTCTAGTCTCCTCACTCATGGCTACACAGTACAAGGCACCCATCGTCTCTTTTCTCCTCTCATCTCCCGTGACACGCAGGACACAGCATTCAGCTGCTGTCCTTAAACGTTACCTATATACTTAGATTGTCCCTCACAGGCACACACACGCACATGTGCGCACGCACACACACACGCACACACACACGCACACACACACACACACACACACACACACAGACAGACCCTAAAGCACCTCTCTCATCTGAGTCACGGTGGGGGATGAGACACCCACGCAGCAGGGTGTGTGAGGGTGAGAAACACAGACGCAGTGGGGTGTGTGGATGGGCTCCAGTTGTCTGGCTCCATTAAGGGAGGTTCCCATCCCTTGGCCACCCATGGGGATTGGTTTGGGTGGGTGGGGTGTGTGTGTGTGTGTGTGTGTGTGTGTGTGTGTGTGAGTGTGTGTGACGGGGGGGAGTGGTGGGGTGGTTGGGGATTAAAGCTTGAAAGAAGGGCCCAAGTGCTGGACCTACTTTCTTGCCCTTTCAGGGTCATTTCACCCAGGGGGTTGAATGACTGGATTATTCCCAATAGGCTGTGTGTGTGTGTGTGTGTAAGAGAGAGAGAGAGAGAGAGAGTGAGAGAATTTGTGAGTCTATATGCATGCATGCGTGTGTTCACAGGGGCTCCGAAAGGCTGAGTGAAAGTGAGAAAGAGAAAGGCAGAGAAAGAAAAAGAGAAAAAGAATGAGAGTATGAGCGACTGAACCCTTGCCTATGCAGAATGAAAAAAAAAAACCTCCAGACTATCTGGACAGTCACTTCAGGCTGGGGCAAATTTAGGAGCAGGTTACACAAGTCTTGGGTCAGGATTAAGAGGGATCAGAGTGCAAGACAGAGAGTGGTTTTAGCTGCAGATTTAAGAGACTGAGATGGATAGATGCCCTTGTGGTGGTGGTGGTGGTGGTGGTGGTCCTGGGGGAGGGGAACAGTAGGAGACACGACACAAAACTCTCACACAGCATCAAATTTCCCCTCCAAGTGGATATCCATGCTGATTTTCACAAGAGTTTTAAAAGAGGGGATGACATGGAGAACAGATCAAACTTTGTGGTGGACAGTGTCCACTGTAGGCAATTCATGGTAATTCATCTATGTAGTCATTTTACATCTGGCCTGGTTATAAATCTTTTGCTGAGGGGTCAATACAAAAGAGATGGTTTGATTGGTGCATTCCTCTGTGACTTGATTGTAACGTCTAATATGATTGGTGGATCTTACCGTCCTCACTGGTATGCGTTTCTGTCCCTCCGTCTTGGTCCACCTCTTCCAGCACTCCGTGCTCACTGTAAGGGCTCTCACTGTGAGAGGGCACAAGGTTAAAGGGCAAAGGTCAGGTAACCATGGAAACAATGGACCTTGCCTTTTAACATCCACATTCTGTATTAGCTGCAGTTCACTTTCAGTTCACACTCAATGCACCCAGCACATAATATCATAAAAGGCAACTATTACATTTTTAAAACAGATTCATGGTGAAAAGGTACACTTTACATTTGCTAATGTAGCCGATGCTTTTATCCAAAGCATCCTGTGGTACAGATGAATAACACATGATCATTGGTATGGGAGTGTGCACTGACTCAGTGGGTACAGATTCCTTGACCTTGGTGTCGGAGGCAACCTGCTTCACTAACTAAACACAAGCAACTGTAAGTAACTCAAGAAGACAGCTATTTAAATCCAGAGGGACGCGCAGATCTGCAGAAGGTTCTGCTAAATAAGACAAGCACTGAGCACTGAGAGGCTGTCAAGCCTTCTGGGCACAGAGGAGGGAGGAGCTGCTGCTCAGAGGTGGGTGATGGTGAGGACAGCCTGAAGAGACTTCTGAGCAGACTCAAGTGCTGGGAGATATTCCTCTCATAAGAGAGAGGAAAGCATCCTCTCTTAGGATGGGAATACTAATCCGTTGGTTTAAAAGCATCATCATCTCACACACACACACACACACACACACACACACAGACACACACTCACACACACAGACAGTGTGCTGTCGGGACAGTAATGGCTGAGTTACTTGCCTGCATTCAAATCACTGCTTCATAGAGGCAAGGAAGCAGCTAAAAAGTGTCAAATCACTGCTCACAGCTAAAAAGACTTGTCAAGTTGTGTCCAGATAGATTCAGTGTGTAAGGACTGGGACTACACACTTCACACGTTTAAACTGAGGGATGGGCCCACATAGAATACTAAGAGACAGAATGTGTGTGTGTGGCTGAGAAAGAGCAACTGAAAGTGTGTAACACACACACACATACCCACACACACACACACACACAAGTGCATGCATGCATTTTAAAGCACTCATAAAACACATTACCTCTGCCTCTAAGCAGAATGGGACGTGCACCCCAATCCACCACCTCAAGACATCCATAAAACAAAACATGTTAACTTTTTGTTAACAGTTTGTACAAACACACACAAAGAAACATACTACATAATTTATCAGCTACTTTTAAGCTCTTCTCAACAAATGATGGCCGAGAAGAAAAATAAGAGGCTGAGAAATACTATAATAAAATCTGATTAACTATCAAAGGGTTATGGAAAACCACTGATAGGCTGAGAGTAGATTATGAAATGCTGATTGGCTGGAACAGCCTGTCTATCACTAGGGGCTCATCTGCAGGATATACTGAGCCGTGTGTCCTCAGGAGAACAAACTAGACTGCTCCTTCCCTCAGACGTCTGCCCATTCCATCTCTGAAAACATCTCACACACCTTTAATGATTATAATTACTGAGATGCCTTCTGTCTTACTAACAAAACAGAGCGAGAGAGAATGAGAGAGAGAGAGATGGAGAGGGAGGAGAGCAAGAGGAAAACCGCTGACCAAAAAATGTCCTCTGCTGTCAGACAGCCTTTCCTCCGCACCGCCACCTCATCAGTGAGTGTAATTACCTGAATTAAGGCAGGCATGCAGCGGCAGCACAGCTGTGTCTACACACACGCCACATACCTGCAGGGCGCGCACGGACGCCTAATAACACACTCCAGCTCACAGTGTTTGTGCTCGGTGCGCTCAGTGTGTGTGTGTGTGTGCGCGCGCACTTGTGTTTCCTTAACACTAAGAAAAACATGATCCATCTGTCCCTGGCCGACACTAGAGCTTAACTAGAGGGGATGTCAGTGGGATTTAAATCGAGATGGATGTCAGCTGAGGATGGAGACTGTGGAGCAGAGCTGGGCTTGGAGCATATCATCTTCTCTGGTGAATCACCCAGTAGAGTAGCAGTAGCCTGTCTCTTACACACACTGGCCTGCTATGCTTCTCAGTCTGGCCAAATTCATCGTCATCTCCAACTTCCTTGAGGCGGGATTAAGAGTCAAAGATCAAAATGCCTCTGCAGGCATTGGATATGCCTACAACCAATCAGACCAATGATAGCAGAGAAAAAAGACGGAGTTGCATCACAATTTGAGGCAAAACACATGTTAAGGCCGCCTCCATCGCGTTGGGGTATAAGCCAGTTTTTGATTGGTTCCCTATGTCAGGCGAACAGGAAGAAGTAGATATAGGCCAACAATCCCACACACAATTTAATGGAGCATTAATGGAGCGTTAATGGGGTTTGGGGAGGCACTCAGAGCCAGTGGAAGGACTCAAAACTGTGTCACAAATTGTTTTCAATACAATAAAATTTGAGAGCATATTGATTGCACCAGTTTAGCAGTGCATAAAGATCCTGATGCAGAGAGAAGATCACAAATATATGCCTACACTCTACCTTCTGTTAAATGTGTACAGTATATCTATACTTGTGACTGGGTGCATGCTTGTGTATGTGTGTGTGTGTGTGGTGGGTGTGTGTTGTGTGTGTGTGTCACTTTCAGCAGGGTCATCTCACCAGTAGTCTCCTCCGGCCATGCACTTCTCGTAGACGGGTCCGTCGAGCTCTTTGGCGTCGGGGAAGATGGTCTCATGGTGGATGATGATGGTTTTGATGACCTCATTGACGTGCGCCTGGCACGAGACCTGGTCCTGGAGGTCAGGCGTGGGCATGAGGGTGGGCCCAAAGCAGATGGCCAGGTTGTAAGGGTCCATCATGTTCTCATCGCTATACTGGGACAGACTGGGAAGAGCAAAGACAGAGCTTAGACTTAACATACGGGGCAATTTACTGTCACAGTTCACTGCAGAATTGAGTTGGCACCTTGTGTGGTAGCCTCCGCCTCAGTCAATGTATGGGTGAATGCAAACTCAGTGGATAACCTCCAAATGGAAGAGCCTTATGGCTTTGTTATCCACAGAAAATGAACCACATACTAGGAAAACTCTTCAAGACTCAAACATCTTCACTGTAACAAGCAAATGTCTTTCCATTTCCCGCTCTCCAAAGATCTCTCTCTGAGCCTCTCTGTGTTAGGTAGAGGATGTTTTTGTTTATGCAAATACAAAAACTCACTCTCTCTCTCTCTCTCTCACACACACACACACACACACACACACAAGTAAACAAACTGTCATTGTCAGATGTCATGTTAATATGCGATGAATAAATAAATGTGATGCACCAGAACTGCGCCTCTGCAAGCTTGACAAGAGAATCAGCATTGTAAAGTCTCCTGTGAAGCACCCAGACACTCGCTAGACAATCAGGGACCAACACACACACACACACAGAGAGAGAGAGAGAGAGAGAGAGAGAGAGACAGACAGACGTGTTTATCC